>QANY01004331.1:473225-962883 GCA_003255025.1 Datisca glomerata | reverse complement strand
TATTCTTTTACTTCCATTTTGTTGTAATTATTAACATTAATTTCCTTTACATGTTTATTTATTTAGCATTTTTGCATCGTCATGCTTATAATGCGATTCTTGCATTATTCCCTTATTATTATAATTAATGTTCATGTATGCGTGGATTATAATTTTAATAATTAGATTTAGATTTTGTTACTTCTATTATTTAATTTTCGCTAAAAAAAGGCCGACGATGGACTTTTAGATTTTTTGGATTCCAAACTTCTCGAACTACTGAGGTGAGGAGTTATTCTTGGGATACCGAGAATAACTCTAATAATGCTTTGATTTAAAAAGATATGAGAATACAAAAAAAGTAATTTTTTTAATGGTCTTTGAACCACCCATTAAAAGTAATTTATTTTGTTCATTTCTATGATACAAAATTCCTCAAATGGGACATTCGAAAAATAAATCTCTTTAACCTTTGCCTTAAAAAAATGGATAGCATTTGATTAAATTTGGTAACCAATTTATAATGGGTGTTGTGAGGTGCTAATACCTTCCCCACACACAAATGACTCCCGAACCAACTTTGAGTTTTCGTAGACAAAAAATTTTCATCTTAAAATTGGGTGACCAATCACATCCTAAAATGATTGGTGGCGACTCCAAATTTCTTTTTCCTTAAAAAATGAATTTTTTTAATCGCCACTCCGCGTCGCACGCACGTTGCGACAATACTTTATGTAGAAACTTGTAAGTCCCAAATAAACTTGAGTTTCTTTATCGTTCCAAATAACCAAGGCTTGGTTTTGTTCTTTTACTTAGAATATCACCTTTTACATGGTTACAGAATGTTACAGGATAATACTAGCTGTCAATTACTTTATTTTAGGGATCCTAATTAGCTTAATTATAGGGATCCTAATTATGTAGTTTCCTAAGATAGTTTTCCTAGCTTTGTATATATATNTGTGTGTGTGTGTGTGTGTATTCTTCACTGAATGAATAGAGAATATAATTCTTTTTATCTCAAATAACATAGGATCAGAGTCATAGGCGTACAAATCGAGATTTTCTCTTTTTCATTCAAAATTAGGGTTTAGTGTTTTTTTAGGGTTCCACCTTGGACAATCCTTTTGGAGTGGCCCTTTGTTCTCATCGCCCATCCAGAAAGGAAGCCCAGCCGTCGACCACCGCCAACCCGAAGTACGGTGCCCAGAATCCCTGCGAGTGAGCCTCGCACGGTGCCGTGTATTTCTGCGTCTCTCCCACGCGCCAATGCATGAAGGCGCGTGACGCCTGAGATCGTCTTCGGCAGCCCTCGTTTATTTTGTCGACGTTTTCCTACTTCGTCTGTACCCACTGCCTTGTGTTCGTAGAGGTTTCAGGTTCTTCTATTTTCTGGTTTCTTGCGTTTCAACCCTATTTTTTCATTGCTGCTTCCTTGTTGGTTCCTTTTTATTGGTCTTCTCTTCTATTTATGAATATTTGGTGTTATGGCTGAGAATAAATCTTCTGTCACGACAGATGTGGTACCTATAAAGTCTAAAATCACGGACTATAAGCTAATGGGTTCGAATTATTTGGATTGGAGAAAGACTGTTCGACTGTATCTACAGAGTATTGACAAAGATACTCATTTGACTGATGATCCTCCTCAATGTGTTTCGAGGAAGACATGGATCAGAGAGGACGCTCACTTGTTCCTGCAGATTCAGAATTCTATTGATAGTAGGTGGTGTTCACGATTCGGTTCGGTCAGTGTTTTGGGTGAAAAACCAATCGAACCGTGAATGTTAAAAAAACTTAACCGAACCATGAGTTCGGTTCAGTATTATTAATCAAAAAATATATAAAATTAAAGTTTTACTTCGGTTCGGCTTGGTTTTGTAAGAAATTACATTAAAAATAAAAAATTACAACAATTTAGTATTTCGGTTCGGTTCGAAAACTACCAAAATTTTGAACCGAACCGAAACTTTGGTTCGGCGATTTTCCCGAACCAAACCGAACCGAACACACATAAAGAATCAACCGAACTGACCATTTTTGGTTCGATTCGGCCTGTTTAGTTCGGTTCCATTCGGTTTGGTTTTGAACACCCCTAATTGATAGTGAGATAATTGATTTGATTAATTATTGTGAATTTGTTAAAGAACTATGGATTACTTGGAATTCTTGTACTCTGAAAAAGGGAACCTCTCGTATTTATGAGGTTTGTAAAGCGTTTTACCGTATGGAAAAACAAAATCAATCTCTTACGAATTATTTTATGGAGTTTAAGAAGACGTATGGGGAGCTTAATATGTTGTTGCCTTTTAGTCCTGATGTGAAGGTTCAGCAACACCAACAAGAGCAAATGGCCATCATGAGTTTCTTGGCTGGTATTTCCTCTGACTTTGAGACTACTAAGTCTCAAATTTTTTCTGGTTCTGAGATCTCCTCTTTACAAGACATATTTAGTCGAGTACTCCGTACAAAAGGTACCCCTCCGGTTCAACTTAGTGGTGCTTTGATAAGTCAAAATAATAATTATGCACCGGGGAAACAAAATGGAAACAAAGGAGGTAGCTCACAAGAATCTGGCGGCATTGTGTGTCGATACTGTCATAAGCCAGGACATACAAAGTTTAAGTGTAGAAAGCTTCAATTCAAAAATCAGAAACCTCACTCGGCACATATTACGTTCACTAATGACGCCCCTGAGAAATCGGTTCTTATTTTTGCCGGTGAATTTGACAAGTTCTCACAGTATCAAGAATCAGTAAAGCATTCATCTTCGCTGTCACTGCTATTGTTGATTCAGGTAAACCAAATATGTGTCTTGTTTCCTCATCCTCCAAATGGGTTATTAATTCTGGTGCCACAGATCATATGATAGGTAATTCTTGTCTCTTCTCTACTTTTCAGTCACACACTTCCACCTCTACTGTTACTTTGGCTGATGGGTCACCATGGGTCAGGCATGATTACCTCTACCCCTCAACTTCATCTGTCATCAGTCTTACATCTACTAAATTTATCTTTTAATTTGTTCTCTGTAAGCCAGCTCATTCGCTATTGACTGTTGCATCTCAATTTTTCCTAATCATTGCTTATTTCAGGGTCTTATGACGAAGAAGAATATTGGTAAAGGACATGAGTCTGGAGGCCCCTACATTCTTGACACACTAATCGAAAATATGTCACTTGCACTGGTGTCATTTCTCCTTTTGAGGCGCATTGTAGGTTGGGTCATCCATCTCTCCCTTTGCTTAAAAAACTTTATCCTTGGTTTAGTAATGTGTCTTTATTAGATTGTGAGTCGTGTCAGTTTGTAAAACATCATCGACTTAGTTCAAGTCCAAGAATCAATAAATGTGCTAGTATTCCTTTTGAGTTGGTTCATTATGATGTTTAGGGTCCTTGTCCTATTTTGACTAAACTTGGATTTAAGTATTTTGTTACCTTTGTGGATGATTATTCTCGTGTAACTTGGTTATATTTATTGAAAAGTCGTTTTGAGTTGTTTTCTATTTTTTGTGCGTTTTGTGCTGAGATTAAAACTTAATTTAATGCTTCAATATGTATTTTACGAAGCGATAATACCAAGAAATACATGCCCGCTTTATTTCAATCTTATATGGTCAAGAATGACATATTTCATGAAACTTCTTGTGTTGATACTCCATCCCAAAATGGAGTGGCAAAACATAAGAACAGCCATTTTCTTGAAACTACACGAGCCCTCTTATTTCAAATGAATGTTCCTAAAACTTTTTGGGTCGATGAAGTTTCTACCGCATGCTTTCTCATTAATTGTATGCCATCATCTGTTCTTCGTGGTGAGATCCCTTACAATATTTTTCCCAATTAATCATTGTTTCATGTCGACCTAGGATATTTGTAGCACTTGTTTTGTCCAGGATGTTCGTCCACATGTCACTAAGTTAGATCCCAAGTCTTTGAAGTGTATCTTCCTTGATTATTCTCATCTTCAGAAAGGTTATAGGTGTTACTGTCATAGTCTTAACAAATATCTTGTCTCAATTGATGTTACCTTCATCGAAAACATTCTTTACTTTCCGTCTTCTACTCTTCCTGCTCATCAGGGGGAGGATGATGATTTGTTGGTTTATACCATCGTATCCTCTGAACCTGTCCCAGAGTCAGTTCCAGTCAAGTCTTCTATTACTCAAGTCTACTCCAGGCATAAACTTCCTCATTCATGTCTTGTACCGTTTCCTTTGTCATCAGATCCAGTCTCGAGTGATGATCTTCTTATTGCGTTACGCAAAGGTAAACACTAGTGTACTTATCCTATTTCTTCGGTTGTTTCTTATAACTACTTGTCATCTTCCTCTTGTTCTTTTATTACATCCTTTGATTCTATCTCTATCCCTAAAACTGTTCACGAAGCCATCTTTCATCCTGGTTGGTATCATGCAATGATAGAGGAAATGAATGCTTTCGATGACAATAGTAATTAGAACTTGATCGATTTACCTTTAGGGAAACAGGCTATTGGATGCAAGTGAGTGTTCACGGTTAAAGTCAATCTGGATGGGTCAGTTGCTCGATTGAAAGCCTGTCTGCTCAGACCTATGGAGTGGACTATTCTGACACTTTTTTCTCCGGTTGCAAAATTGACATCTGTTCAATTATTTATTTCTTTGGCAACTACTTATCATTGACCTTTGCATCAACTGGACATCAAGAATGTTTTTCTTCATGGTGACCTTTAGGAGGAGCTGTATAGGAAGCAACCTCCTGGTTTTGTTTCTTAGGGGGAGTCTGGGCGAGTTTATCATCTTTGAAAATCTATGTATGGTTTGAAATAGAGTCCTCATGCTTGGTTTGAGAAATTTAGTCAGGCTGTTGAAAAGTTTGGCATGATGAAGAGCAAATCTGACCATTATGTGTTCTACAAACAATCGGAAGCTAGTATCATTCTTTTAGTTGTGTATGTTGATGATATTGTAATTACTGGAAGTGATACTACATGAATCTCATCTCTTAACTCTTTCATTCATACTCAGTTTAACACAAAGTACTTAAGGATGCTAAAGTATTTCTTGGGTGTTGAAGTCACAAAGAGTAAAAAGGGTTTTTTTATCTCAGAGAAAATATGTTCTTGACATATTAACTGAGACAGGAAAATTAGGGGCAAAGCCTTGTAGTACTCCAATGTCTTCTCACTTACACCTTACGGGGGATGGAGAACTAATGAAAGATCCTTAGAGATACAAAATATTGGTTGGAAAGCTGAATTATCTTACAATGACTCGTCCAAATATTGCATATTCTGTTAGTGTTGTTAGTCAGTTTATGTCATCCCCAACAGTTCATCATTGGGTAGTGTGAGAACATATTTTGTGTTATTTGAAAGGAGCTCCTCGACGTGGTATCTTGTATGAAAATCATGGACACACTCATATTAAATGTTTTTCAGATGCAGATTGGGCATATTCCAAAATGGATAGAAGATCCACTTCAAGTTATTGTGTTTTTGTTGGAGGAAATTTGGTCTTATGGAAGAGTGAGAACCAGAGCGTTGCATCAAATTCCTGTGCAGAGTCAGAATATAGGGCTATGTCACAATCTGTGTGTGAGATAATGTGAATATACCAACTCTTGACTCAAGTAGGTCTTAAAACTTCAGTACCAGCAAAATTGTGGTGTGACAACCAAGCTGCCCTTCATATTGCATCTAATCATGTATTTCATGAGCAAACTAAGCACATTGAGTCTAATTGTCACTTTGTTCGAGAGAAATAGAGGTGGTAATCGGGCCCAGCCCGGCAATGCACGGCCTGAGCGGTTCACGGGCCGGTCTCAGGCCTTTTCAATCGGTTCATGGATTGGTTCCGGGTCGAGTAGCTGAAATTTTAGAGCGGCCTGGAATGAATCGCTGAACCGGCCCGTGTACTCACGGGTCGGGCCTTTGGCGGTCCGGGCCGGGATGGATCACGGGCTGGCCCGATTAAATAACCGGAACGGTCCGTTTTCTCTCCCTTTAATGTTATTTAATTCTAAAAAATGTAGATAGCAAGAGCTGAACCTTGTTGGAAAATAAATGAAGTGTAGAGATTTCCACTACGCTATATGGAAATCATGTTACTTTCTTATAATTATTTAATTTTATTACTTTATAATTCAATAGAAAAACTTGTAATAATAAGTAAAATAATTATTTTATTTATTAAATTCATAAACTAGTGATATTTATATTCATGTAAAATCTAAAAATATAATAAATAATTATTAACTAATTTATAATTCATGTTCATTATCACAACAAAAAATATTAGAAATATTAATTAAACCAATATTTTTAAATTTTTTTTTGAATTCTATTTTTCATTGAATAAAATATTCATTTAAATGAAAAATATTATTTTTTATTTAATTAAATACATTTATCTCAAAATTATATTATATGAAATTTCGATAAACAAATATTAACAAATATTGTCTTGGTCTATTGGTAAACAATGTGATTTATAAGAGAAATGTCAATGATTTAAATTTCATTACACACATAATTTTTCAATTTTTTAGATAAAAGAGTGGATTCAAGGGTCAGACCGGTTCAGGCCCGCCGGGTGAATTTAATATTCGTTTGATTAATAAAGGTTTATGTTCGTTGTTAATTTAATATCTAAAGTTTTGATTTTGTGAATTTGTGGATGCAGATGGGATTATTTTCAAATGGGAGACTAAGTGGTAAAAGAAATGGATAGGATGGAAGCCTATAGGATTGGATTAACAACATGGGGGAAATGGATTGATTCCAACGTTGATCCTACCAAGACCAAAGTTTTCTTCCAAGGAGTTTCTGCCTCTCACCAAGAGTAAGCCATCTTCCATACCATTTCATCACTTTTCTACTGTACAGAACTTGTACTGTACATAAGGTCAAAATGACCTGTGGATCCTCACTTGTGGACCACACCTAAGACGATCCAATGGTTATTTTGACCCTTATAATGATATATCTATCATTGATCCAATTGTTATTTTGACCTTTATAATGATATAACTCATCGGATACTGAGTTTTCAATACTCCTCTATGTTATTTGTTGTTATGTAATTTAAACGATAATATTTTATTCAAATTTTGAGAAGAGATAATGAATAAGCTCCAAGAGTACTGAAAATTCTCACGTTCATGTGACGTGATTTGAGATGATCTAATGACGGATACACTCATGATATTCTCATCCTAATCTTACCCTTCAATTGCCAAGAGTGGTTGGTGTTTTTAGATGTTAATTCCAGTGTACTCAAAACTAGAAAATTTGGTTTGATCAACTCTTATTGTGAACTCATTTTTTTGTTGGCAATAACTTTAACAATCCAAATGTCAAAAGTTGCTGAGGACAGAAACAACCAACGAAAGAATCAAGGTATAGAGGGCCAAGTAACCCATGGGAAGGAATTGTAAAGAGCATAATAAACAGAATGAGCACACCTGTGAATTTGTTGGACATCACATTGCTCACACAACTAAGAAAAGATGGACATCCTTCAGTTTATTCTGGTACACCTAAAGTTGTGGACTGCAGTCACTGGTGCCTTGCTGGTGTTCCTGATACTTGGAATCAACTCCTTTATGCAGCTCTTCTCCAGAAGAACTGATTCTTTCTCCTCTCTCTATCTAACTGAAAATTGATTTTAATTTTTTTTTGTGAGATGGGTTACTAAGAATTATTGAATTATGAATATAGAACGTGTTTCTTCTTTCCCCCTACTGACAGAGAATCAAAACTGGTTGAACTTTAGCAGTTTGAAGTTCTACAACATTGACAAAAGCATAGGCTTTCATTGAAAAGTTACGAACCGTTCTATTCTTTAAAGCTAGATGATATGAGACAACATGTTTACACGCTCAAGAACCACAATTATGCGGCATATCAAAAGGTCAAATTATGTGACCCGCAACAATTGAACTAAGTGAAACAATAAACAAAAGTTAAATTGAATTCTGAGAATAAACAAAAACTAAACTCTGATATCAAATTAGACAACCTTGTAATAATCATAACAAACGAAAGAGGAAAAGTAACTAACAGTTACTATTTTACTCTTGAGATATCTCTTATGAGGCCAAGCTATGTAATGTAATTTGATACAAGAAAAACATTGACCATTTCCCTTCATATCATATGAACAGTTCCAATGGGTTTCCGGGTTTGTCTCCACTCCTGGTTTCTCCACAGAAGAAACTCATGATGGTCCATTAGAGGACGAAGTACAGAGCACGGCCATGTCTGTTTGCTTTCGCCCATTTTGAACTCTGATCTATCGCATCTGGAGACACATAAGAGAACAATCTCATTCACAGTTGACCCTATGAATAAAAAGGGCATATCCAAGTTTGTACCTTTATCGGGTTAGATTGTAGACCCGAAATTAATTTATTCGGGTCTAGATCCCTCCTCAAGAGTCCAGAGTCTATGGCTTAACGAAGACTCAAAGGGAAAAGTCATAGAATTATTAAAAAGCATGGCAATGCTAATGTCAACTCTGTTCCACATCAAGCCCTCTCCATTTCCTTGCCTCCAATTCCTACATTTTCCAGTCCCATTTCTTCCGAAGAAAACCCGGATTCTTAACCGGAGCCCTAGCAGAAGGCCAGCCAAGATGACGGTCCAAGTGCAAGCTGCTAGCGTGCCAAATGTTGTATCAGAAACAATTCGTATAATTCAATCGAACCCTGCGACATGGCAGTCTGCCTTGCTAAGCAACCTGCTGATCTTTACGGTGGGTTCGCCAATACTGGTCTCTGGTCTGTCTATCACAGGCATTGGCGCTGCTTTCTTGCTTGGTAATCTCACATGGCGTGCTTTTGGGCCCTCTGGTTTCCTTCTTGTTGCCACCTACTTCGTCATGGTATGTCAAAATTTCTCTTTGTGAATATGGGTTTTGTTCTTCGCAATAACTAATTCTTTCTTATGCGTCATTCTTCTTGAAATTGATTGGCTTGGGCTATGCTATTAGCTTTACTATGTTATGGTTTTAAGATTTGAATCCTGTGAGCCATACTCTTTAGAGTTCAGTTGGTTTTTACTTCATTCACATTCAAATTGTAAATGACAAATGGCCTGAAGCGTTCTTATCATCTCTATGTCCGATTTATATTGGCGTGTGGATTAGAGGCTAACATCCTGAAAAGTGAAAACAAGGGTATGAATGCTGTTGGTTATAGGCATGAATCATGATCTGTTATGTCCTTCAAAATATTTCATCCAAATTAGCGATGCTTCTCATTAGTAGTTCACTCTTACATACAATAATTTGTCCGTTTTCTGATTTCCTAACTATGAACAACGCTGTTCTCTCTTATCTGGTTTTACTTCTGATGACGTGCTCTCAGGCTCTCAGCTTCGTTTCCCTTCCAACCCCATTTTCTTTGTCTGTTTTAGTAATTGAAAGCTAATTGTAGAATTTCACAAGTAATTAGTTACTTATTCTTCAGAACAATTCTTTATACTTTATGTCGCTAATATAACGGAATCTTAGGGAACAGCTGCTACGAAAGTCAAAATGGCACAAAAGGAGGCGCAAGGGGTAGCTGAGAAGAGAAAAGGGAGAAGAGGACCAGGCAGTGTTATTGGATCCAGTGCTGCTGGTTGTGTCTGTGCCTTTCTCTTGATAAATAGAGTTGGGGGAGAAGCATTTTCTAGGCTATGGCAACTAGGGTTTGTGGCCAGTTTCTGTACTAAGTTGAGTGATACTGTCTCAAGTGAGATCGGGAAGGCATATGGTAAAACAACGTGAGCAATTCATCTCCCTGGTGTGGATCAAGTACTCGCAATTCAATGCAAATTCTGATTTTTTAGAGTTCATATTTGATCAATTTTCTGAGAATTTTTAACTCCCTTATTATGTAGAAATCTTTTTCTCTTGCTTTTAGACTTTGAGAAGGCACATAGAATTTTGAATAAGAAATTTTCATTCTTCAATAGTTTCAATCACTACTATCTTTTCCTTGGCAGTTCTA
Organism: Datisca glomerata; assembly: GCA_003255025.1. Lineage (NCBI taxonomy): Eukaryota > Viridiplantae > Streptophyta > Magnoliopsida > Cucurbitales > Datiscaceae > Datisca > Datisca glomerata. The sequence continues at coordinate 952,926 of QANY01004331.1, read as the reverse complement.
TTATCCTCTCTTTATCACATTAATCGATAATACATGGTTTTGCTATGCATGTTCTAGTATATTTCTCATTGGTCTTTTGCTCTGGTCTTCTGAATGTTCGCTGAGTTTTTCACTTATAGTGGAGTATTCTGTGCTATGTCCCTTGCTGATGATGCATGATTATGATGGTGCTTTTGATATGACGACCAAATATGCTATTATATTTTTGCCTATAATAATATTTATGGTGAGTTTATCGGAACCTCTGTTATGCGCAAGCATGATCCACATGAAAGTTCAGTATATTACCTTTAAATACTTTAGCTTTACCTGTAGGTCAGTTTAATTGTTACAGCAGCTTCAGTTAATCTGAAAAGATCAAACTGGTGGTTTATAATCAGGTACCTGGTAACAACATTTAAGGTTGTTCCAAGAGGAACTGAAGGGGCTGTCAGTGTCGAGGGAACCTTTGCTGGACTTTTGGCATCAATTGCTCTTGCCTCTGTGGGTTGTCTAATGGGTGAGGTATTCTTTAATACCCTTCTGCTCACGCTTTTCCTTTTTTTTCGAAATAACTTTTTATATATAGGTTTTTTCTCTGACAAATGTGTAATTTTACTTCACGTGAGTGTTCGAATGGGCCGAAAACTCTCGTTCAATTCCTCAAATCAAGAAGGGTTCAATTCCTCAAATCAAGAAGGAGATATGGTTGCTTTATATCGTTACACATTTGGTTTACTATGGGTATTCTAATTCTGTTATGTTAACTGGATACTCATTTTGCAAATGCGGCTTCCTACTTGACAATCAGTTCATGGTTTCTTCGTTCTCATCAAATCTTTTGTTATTTCTTACCGAATGTGCATCTTCCTTGTTTGATATATATGAAACAGGTAACTGCACCTGAAGCAATTATATGTGTCTTAGCTTCCCAGATTGCTAACCTCGGTGAGAGCGTAATAGGTGCTTCACTTCAAGAAAAGGACGGATTTAAATGGGTAAGCCACCATGCTAATCATATCCTTCTTTTCAACTGTACCAATCATTTGTAGGATACTATCATGTTACTTTACAGATTTTAAAAAGTCCTGGTAATCTGGCTCTAGTAAGCCAGCAATTTGAAATACAAATGTTCTTCTGACTTAAAAACTTCACCTGGGAAGAACGTGACAATAAATATTGATTCCTTCTGCAATCTCAGGAGTCAAATATTTGATATTTGATGACAGAACACATTTTTTTTCTGTAACTCTTATTCAACCATGAACTGGTTTACTTTGTAAATTTTGCAGCTTAACAATGATGCTGTGAATATCATCAACATATCTATAGGTAGCATTTTAGCCATCTTGATGCAGCAATTTGTACTTGGAAACTGGCACACTTGATTTCTAACAATTCGCCTCAACAAGCATCTTCGGCTATTATCCGCATGCTTTTGGTCGGGATTCATGCTGACAGGACGATCGAAATCGAAGTTTGAAACTGGAGGACTAGAAATCCTGCTACCGTCGTGGGTGTTCACGAGTCATAGAGTGATCTGAAATCTACCAACTGGGTCAATTTAGATTTAGCATTTGATGCAAGTAGATCTTGGAACTTTCATCAAATTGAGGATCAACTTCTTTTCCTATTCCTAACTTATCTCTGATAGCATTTCATATTGTATTTAATATATTTTTGTACCTTGAGACATTACACGATTACCTCATAGATTATTATTATTTTTTCTTTTGATACTGGATATGGGCATGAGGAGTTGTCCATGGTATCAGGAATGTTGAGCTCACCCGCCATTGCGTCGAAGTCCTCCCACCGGCAAAAAGTAGTAACTGAATCAAGAAGTGTTGCGTCTACCTGCCACCTGCCGAAGTAACCCCACTGGCAAAAATGCAACTAAATCAAGAAAAATCACCCACCGTGAGGTCATGGTCCAGCCATTTGAATTGATAAAGGATCATCAATTATTCATAATAAAACAGGATAAGAGTCCACAATGTCTAAATGAGGAAAGACTTTCATGTAAAAAATGCCATGAATGGCCCCTAACTTTCATTCACACATTATGTCATTACTTTGAAAATAAGAGGCCGAATTGCAAATGATAAATTGTTCAACGCCCAGAAAAAGAATTTAATTCATAAACATGCTCTTCTCGTTCTTTTGAAAATAAAGTTTCTTAACTTTCATACCTTATCTACACTTTGATTGCTTGACTAACTAAATATGTCATCTTCTCCAAATGAAATCCTCCTCGCTGCCTCTCCCGATGGCCCCATTACTGCCTATGATCCTTCCACAGGCACCATTATAGCCCACTTCACTGGCAGCCACTCACCTCGGAGGGGACTCACCCTTGCTGGACAACTTACATTGCTACTTCCCATATCTGTCCTAATACTGGTTCTTGTTCAATCCATCTATACAATTGGTGGGCTTCAACTGCCTTCCACAACATCCCTCTCCCTGAACCTGTGGCACCAATAGTTGCCTCCCATGATGGGTTGTACCTATTCGCTGGTGGGATTCAGGCAGCATCCACATTGTTTCAGTCTCCTCAGGAGACATCTTAAAATCAATCCATCCACATAGAAAACCAGTTTCTTGCCTTGAAGTCATCGAGGATGGATCACTTTTAATTTCAGGTGGCGATGATGGTACTATTATTGTTTTCCCAATCTTTCATCTTGTTGATGATGATTCATCAAATGATACTGCGAGTGATCACGTTCTGTTGCACCAGTTTGAAGCACATTCTGATTCAGTGACTGCCATTGAAACTAGTATAAGAGTTTGTGAGAATAATCTCATGCTCATTGGACTGCACATGTAAATTCTGGAATATTCTTAGCGGGAAAAACCTGCGAACCGTCGTTTACCCATGTTCCATTTACGGGGTGGCACTAAACCCAATTGAGACAGAGTTCTACGCTGCGGGATCGGATGGTTTGGTGTACAAAGTTTCACTGAGGAATAAAAGCAAACACCTCGTGTGCACTGATTCTGAACTGCTTACATGGGGTCCTCAAAAGCATGAAGGTGCAGTGGTTTCTGTAATTATTGTGAATGGAGGACAACATTTGGTGTCTGGTTCAGAAAATGGGAGTGTTTGGGTTCGGGAAGTAGACAAAGGGAAGGTCATTATGGATATTGGAAACGAAAAGGGAAGCATAAGTGATATGGTGGTAGCATCTGGCAAGGGACATGGTGTTAGAATGAGCGCTGATAGTAACAGCGAGTTTGATAATGATAGTTTTAGCTATGGATTGTGCAGTAGAGTGATGAGCAATATGGCAGTGAAGGAAATTGTAGAAATGGAAGATGTTATGGAAATGGCTGCAAAAGATAGGAAAAGAGCAATAGAAATGCTTGAATCTGCAATTGATATGTATGAGAGGCTCTTGGAATTGATCCTCAAAGAGGCCAAAGCAGGAACCTAGTAACAGTAAAAAGGAGAAATGACAATATTTGCATTTTATAGCTTTGCCAACGTGAATAATAATATCGGCATAAACAAATTGTGAGTTTGATAACTTTTTTTCAAGCACTTTAATGCACCAGTCAAAATGTATGGTGTTATACGTAATAAATCTATTTTTTTATTCACTAAATTACTTCTTCCTTATAAATATATGAAAAAAAACATTCATTTTACTTCTTCCTTACAAATAAAAAATGATGTATTAATTTTAGGGAGATCTGTAAAAATGATTCATTTCCCAGCTCAAATTGCAAAAATGTCCTGACAATTATTTTATTGAAATATTGGCCAAATATGGTAAATAATTTATTTACCATTGTGTAATTTTAATAAATAAATTAATTACCATGATCAAATTTCAACCATTTTTACAACTTCACTCTCCAAACATGTATTTTCCTGCTATTTCCCCTTAATTTTAACAGCTATAAATTTAATTTTTATTAAAAATTAAATTAAATAATCATATCAATCTAGTTGAAAAAATAGACCCTCACTAAACAAATTTAGCAATTAATTCTTGTAAAAAATATACCAAAAATAAATTAATTAACTTAAAAGACGAAATTGATGATTCTTATACTTAATATTTTCGTTAATAATCTTCATATTACTTTCTGATGTAACTTATGTAAATAATTATTAACTAAATGATGAAATTGTTTGACCCTTTTACTAAAATAATTATTATGTATTCAAAAATAATTATGTAAATAATTATTGCAATCTACGTAAATATTTATGATGTATATGTTTGTTAGTTTTAAATTTTGAATTACCATTAATAGTCTAAAAATTATTGTAAATACAATTTTCATAATGTGTGTTTTTAGCGCAACATTTCAGATATTTCAATATTTCGGTGTATAGTTCAGAAAAAAATTTCGGTCATCTAAAATAATGTTATACAATTTATTATATATAGTATAACTAAGAAAAATACTGCATTCATTTTAATATTCCTCCTCGAGCTCCACCTCCACTCATTTATAAGAAAACTACTATATTTATTTTAATACTTAGTAATAAATCTAACAATCATAAAACTTCATATATGATATAATATCCCGATCATTCTTAGAGGTACTTTGGTAAAACCCATTTTAATTAGATAAGATTATTTTAAAAAGTTGATTTTTTAAACATGAAAGGGTTTTATTTGTAATTTTCTATTCCTAATTATATATAGCACCAATTAATNCCTTTCTACATTCTGCTTGTTCCTTCGTTTCCATCGCTATTGTTTGCATCTCCTCCGTTGAGTGATGTTCCCTTTTCTTATTTTAAAAATAATCTTATCTAATTAAAATAGGCTTTACAAAAGCACCCTTAAGGATGATCGAGGTATTATATCTTATTTAAGTTTTATGATTGTTAGATTTATTCATAAGTATTAAAATAAATGTAGTAGTTTTCTTAAGAATGAGTGGAGGTGGAGCTCGAGGTGGAATATTAAAATGAATGCAGTTTTTTTCTTAGCTATACTATATATAATAAATTTTATAACATTATTTAGATGGCTAGAATTTCTTTTCAAAACGGAACACCGAAATATCAAAATATCTTAAATATTCTATTTTTTTAAAAAATTGAATGACCACCGAAACAGAAACTACTATACTCAAAGGTGATCAGTGTACTTTTTCCAAAAAAATATTTTGGTTTCTCTTCTACATAGATGGGGGAAGTGGTTGAGTGGCTCTGATACCAAAAGGCGCGGAATTGAACATTATTTAAGAGGGGGTATTAAGAGGCAAGAAGATAAATTTTTAATTGGTTAATTTTATTTATCTGGATAATTGCTTAGATACGTAATTAGCCAAACATGGTGGGGATAATTACTGTTCATTAACTGTTCCTACTTCAATATCTGCTTAATTAAACTGTTCACTGCTTATTATGTGTGGTTATTGATAATATTGTTTACTTATTTACTTACATGAATAATTGCTTATATATAATTTTACTCTCCGCCTAAGTGGCTGGTTATTCTTACAATTGATTATTTCTCTGTATTATTTGTTTACCCAATTTGTGAATCTGTTTATCAGAGGCTGACGTATCAGCTTCTATTTGGTTAGCTTCAGAGACCTAGGTAAGACCTCTTAGATACGTAAATTCCGAGGGTAGGGTGGTTGTAGAGGCGAAATAGAGAAGAGTGAAGCCTAATAGGATGTTGTAGAAGTCACCACAAGGTTAGTAACAAACAATACAATATGAAATTCTCAATAATAAGAATAATTTAGTTAACTAAGCAATGAGTAGATTATTTAGGAGTAATTCTTCTAGTAGTAATAGGTCTACAATAACCTCAATACCTGACATAATAAATGATGAACACATAGAATTAACAGATGATCAAGTAAATCATAGGGTATGGAATATACCTAAAATCCCCAATAAAAATATTTATAAATCAACATGGTCTGTTGCTTCTTTCAAGCCTCAGCATCATGTGAAAACAATTGAAAAAATATATGTTCTTGGAAAAGAGTATGAAACATGTCAATTACTTTCCTCTGATGCAATAAAACATCATATTCAAGAAGGATATAATTTCCTTCATTTTGGTTTAGTTCAGATTGGAGTGAAACTACTCACGAGAAGAGGCCTAAATACCTCTGTCTGATTAGCCTTGCGAGATGCAAGATTTACAAATTTTAATGATAGTATATTAGGTTTAATTGAATCTTCACTTTGTAATGGTTCAATTCATTTTGATTGTTTTCCTGATCTGTCTGTCAGTTTAGCAGATCCTCATATTTTAAAATCATTAACTTTGAATATTAAAACTAGTGGTTACCAAGTCCTAGAAGGTACCCAGCCTCTAGCTTTAATTTTTAGGATACATTACAAAGTAACCAAAACAAATATGAACTTCCAAGCCATCAATAAGAGTCCAAAGAATCAAACTCTATTAATACAATCTAGTCAAAGTAATGCAAATATTAGAGTTCCTAGAACAATTAGGTGGGCTGAAATTAATTTACCAACAGATTGGCTTTTAACTAATGAAAGTCAACCGACCCAAATTCAAAGATCAATTGAAGATGTAGATTACATCTAGTAGTAAATGTATAGTACTGTAAAAATTAACTTTCAATCATCTTTTAATCCACAAATTAGAGAATATAGTCAGTCTAGTACCCCTAGAAATTCCTTTTCTGAATCATCCGTTGTTAATAATCAAAGTTTTAGTATTCAACACTTAGAACGAGAATTAAATAAAATTACAAATTAAAAATTTAAAACTTAAAGGCATAGCCAAAAATTCTCAAGTTAGTCAGCCGGTTTTTGATAATAAGTCTGAACAATCTAATAAAACTGAAGCACCCACTGGATCAGATTTCCAAGGAAACCTTAATTCTGTCAATCCTCAACTCTTAGTTCTTAATATAGGAACCTTGAGCCAATAGTATAATCCAGATTGGGAAGGTTTAGCCCAACACAATAATGACCCAAATAATCTAGATAGACGTAATAGATTTAAAGATTCATATTGGATCAAAGGAAAGCCATACTTGCTGAATGGAAGGCATTTATGTAAGAATTTAAAATTGATATATTTTTTCTAGATTATGTTGAAGATATTTAAGAAAGAAATATCAAAGTAATTTCAAAGTATAAATGGGTTAAGGAAGACTCTAGTGTAGTTTCTACTAGTCATCCTCCTGAGAAAATTATGATTAATCATAAAAATTCTTTAATTACTGCTTCTCCTTTCAAAATTGCAAAGGAAGAAGAACCAAACAAAAAGGTAGTTGAACAACTCAACTATACTAACCAGAGTCTAATTACAATAGGAAAACAATTAGACAAAATTGAAACTAAGGTTGACATGCTCAATGAACCTAAGCTTAGTGAAACACTGAAAGAAAAACCCTTAATAAATCTTTCTGATAAAACCACTTTAAAGATTATTCCAATTAATAAAAAAATTGATAAAATGATTCAGGATTTAAAAGGCAAAACTACTGAATCATCTTCCTCTGTTAAGGTTGTTAACCAAGACAATAGTTTATATTCTAAGTCTGAAGCAATTGATGAAATATTTCAATAATTAAAAGTAATTAATCAAGACAATAATACTGACTCAGATAGTCATACGTCAGAATCAACTTATGAATCATCTATAAATGAATTTTCAAATATTAACAATATTGAAAAAACATTTAAAAATTTAGAAATTAATAAATTAGAAAGAAAATGGCATAAGAAGCCCATGCCTCCTGATATTCAAATTACTGAATCATCTCTTGTTAATCAATTTTCTGTTTCTGCAGAAAAGTTATATGAATGGAATATTGATGGTCTTTCTGAACAGGAAGTCCTTAATAGATCACAACACATGGTAATGGTAGCTAATAGCTACATTACCTCTCACGGTTTACTTCATGAAGAAGTAATAAATCTTCTAGTTACAGGGTTCACATGAATGCTTCATTCCTGGTGGGAAAAACATCTCACACATTAATCCAAAGTTGCCATCCTCTCAGCAATTAAGATTGATGCTGAAGGAAACCCAATTATTGGAGAAAATCAGGAAACAATACCTGACGGTATAAATACGCTCCTNTTCCCAACAAATCCTCATTTCTTTGTAGGAAGTTGACAAATGCTGAATTGCTTTTCCTTATAAAATAGTGCTGACTTGCTTTTATGATGTCTTTTAGTGCTTTCTCTTCTCTCTATATAAAATCTCTTGTTTTCCTGCTGAATTGATTTATCCTAGTCGAAGTATTCGGAAGACTAAACGGCAGCCTTTGAATGTGCCTTCCTCATGGTTGGAGAGGTTATCCTAACTGTTGATAACTTGTTGGAAATGGTTCTTATTTTGCGAATTGATGGCATATTTGCAAAGAAATCCAACATTAAGTGACTTTAATTGGTATAAGAATATATTCTTATCCAAAGTAATGTCAAGGGATGATAGTAATCAACCCTTTTGGAAAAAAAATTTATTAATGGATTACCCAATCTTTTTGCCCATAAAATAAGGACAGTCCTTAGTAATGACCTAGGAAATATAGACTATGATAGACTAACCTATGGAACCATAATTACTATAATACAAAAGGAAGGATTAAATATGTGTGTTGATATGAAAATCAACAAACAAATTAAAAAAGAAAGTAAAACTGCTAAATATGAGTTAGGAAATTTTTGTGAGCAATACGGTTTACCCTCTATTGCCCCTTCTCAGAAGAATAGAAAACATTATCATATAAACCCTAGAAGGTCTTATAAGCCCTATAGGAAAAATTACCACAAACATAAAAATAAAAACTTTGATCAAAACTTTTCTAAGAATAAAAACTTTTATAGAAATAAAAATTATTCAAGAAAAAGATTTAATAAAAAAATTGATAAGACTAATATTACGTGTTTCAAATGTGGCCAGAAATGTCACCTTTCAAATACTTGTCAAGTCTAGAATAAAATTAACCAATTAAAAGTTTCTGAAGAAGATAAACAAGAATTGTTTAGAATCTTAGAAACAATAGATTATTATAGTAGTAGTGAAGATTTAGGAGAATATGAAACCCCTGAATCCTCTTAAACTGAATCCTCTAGTTCTGACAGCGATTCTCTTAACATCACTATGGGGTGTAGGGATAGTTGTTGTCAAAAAATCAATGTCCTAAATAAAAATGAAGAACAAGAAACCCTCCTGTTAGATCTAATTTACAAAATTGAAAATCCTGAATTAAAACAAGAATACCTTGAAAGACTTAAGAAAATAGTTTTAAAGAAAGAAAGTACGAAATCTAATAATAATAATACTGCAAGTCTTTCACAGACCCTTGAAAAATTCAATAAAATAAAAGGGAAAGAAAAGGAAGTTACCCTACAGGAACTTCAAAAGGAAATAAAAGATATCAAAATTGAAATAAAAGATTTGAAGAATTCAAACACTGAAATAAAAGAAGAATTAAATCTTTTAAAATAGAAAATCTAATTAACAAACGAGAATTGTGTGAACCTAGTAAATTACCAATCTCGGATAATGAGAGTGAAGAACCCATAAACTATCAAGAAGGTGATAAGCATTTCATCCAAATTCTCAATCATATAAAAATAAAAAAATGGCACATAATGGTTAGAATAATCATTCAAGATTTTGATTTCACCACAATGGCTCTTGTGGATTCGGGAGCAGATTTGAATTGTATGCAGGAAGGACTAGTTCCTTCAAAGTACTTTAAGAAGACAAAAGAGTCTCTATCTTCTGCCAATGGTACCCGAATGCATATTAATTATGAAATCCATTATGATACATGGTCGTAATCAAGAAGATAGCTACTGAACTGGCACAAGTTTGTATAACGGTAATTCTTGACATTTATGTCAAAGATAAAAATACCGTCAAGAATTGCTCTTATGTGAAATTAATTTCATTGACCTGTAAAGTCAAATTTAACAAAACAGATCCGTTGTAAAAGTTTAATGAGAGAGCAATTAGAATGGTCATCGAGAGGAATGGCTTAAAGCCTATTCATTAACTAAGAGTTGCCATAGTGGCAACCCTACCTAGCTGACTGGAGACCCCAAGATCTAGGTTCAATGAGACAACTGAACTATGTTTGTGACTTAGTCGCACTGAGGAGACAATTACTCTTAACCATTCCTATGATGAGACAGTGCTCATCTGCCGTGAGAACTAGAATAAGTTACGCTTTTAATGATCTCTATAACTTGTATATGTATAAGTGGGGTATAACAGAGTGGAAATCACCTACTTGAGTGTGAAGGGGCCGCTTCTATGAGAATCTAGGCTAAATTCTCTAAAACACTCATGGAATCAAGTGGTGTTCAAGGTAAAAATGAACACAATGTGAGAACCAACTATGGTGCGGAGGAACTGTGTGAACTCTATTGTCTTGGTTTACATAAACGGCTGAACAGTTCAAGACATCGCGTTCACTGATTAGCCAGTAAATCCAATAGTTTTTCATTAAGGAAGGTTCAAAGCCAAAAGCTACCTTTCTCGGTGCAGTTACTCTTCACATGTAATCGCACAAGCATCTGCATTATGTTTGACATATTTAAAGAAGTCATTTTTTCATTCATGTGGGGGATTGTTGGAAATTTTGAATGAAAAATTATTTTTGTTTTTTATTGACTTGAAATGCTATAACAATTCTATCTTTTTAGTTTTAAATTGGCACTATTTCAAATAAAGAAGGGGTATAATGACTATTCAAATGACTATGAATCAGTCTATATATATGGTGACCCTATATGTGTTTTAAAAAGAATGAAAATTTCATATAATTTTCTCTCTATTTCACATCTCTATACTTTACTAACGTGTATAGTTACAAACTATGGTTGCGTTTGCTGGTTCTTATGGATTAGAGTGAAACTTTCATAAGAATGAAAGTCTGTTCTATCTTGAGAGACAATTGCTCATAACCTTGTACACTATGAAGGGAGCAAAATTATCTTAAGGACACAGTGTTCATATTGGGCTCGGATTATTTTTTTTGTTTCTTTGTTGTTACAGAATTTTAGACGGTTTTCAAATTTTGAGTACTGTAAGTAATTCTCATACGAAAATGCAAGGTACGTATATTTTCCCCAACATAATCTTGCTCTCATGATTGCGTGTAACTAACCTTTGCTAAAAGGTGATTATATACTAGAGCTAAGCAGTGAGGTGACTCACTCTGATTTTACCTCAATACTATAAATTTTCACTATGACCGATCTAGAGAGAATATTAACATTAAATGTAGTATAAATAACGTAATTGAAAGTCTTATATTTTTTGCTTTATTCAAATTGAAATGGGTAGTGATATTAAAATAGGGAAGTGGCAATTAAATTGGTAAAAGACATTATAAATTAAGGAAAATTAAATTAATTAAAACAAGAAATTAAGAATCATGAGATAACGACCCTTGACTTATGGGGGTCTTAGGGCCTAGCTAGGCAATGACCTAAGTTGTCTTGCCTTAAAATTAAGAATCATTCAAGCGTGTTCTACTACTTCATTGATTTAAAACTCGATCGCGATTACAATAAAAACATGTGTTTATCAAAATAGGATTGATTGATAAGATTGTAATAAAAGAATAATTAACTACATTGGTTATTTATCAAACTAAAATGAAGGAAACAATATCCTGTTACCCGATTGCCATGAGCATGATCTAGACATGGTTTTTGGGCATTCAACCAAGGACACGCCTGCCACAGCTACGCAAAGGCGAACCTTGAGAATCTGACGAGTCCCATGCAACGAGTTGCAGTGTATCTCTGGAGTATACCCAGTTGCATTCTTTATTGCATTTTTTATATTATCAATTCTGTAATAATCATCATTCGGTTTTAGGCCTGAAAAATTAATTATTATTATATATATATATATAGTTAGTCAGTTAGTATAAAAATAGGTTAAACTGCACTTTTTCCCTTGAACTTTTTTTCTCGTTTTGGTCCCTAAATTTATCTTTGGTCAGCTCATTGAACTTTAAACACTCAATCTCAATTTGTTTATTACAGCCGACAACTCTGGAAGTAAATCGTGACAATAATTGTGACTTAGAAGACAAAATTACTGATTACGTTTTGGAAGGGACTCACATTTTGAAGATTGTGTCTTGTAATAATACATTTCATCAGTCAAGTCACAATTACTCTTACATTTCAATACAAATTTGTTAGTGATAGAGACCTGATTGGAATTGGGTACAAAGTTCAAGGACTAAATTGATCAAACGTAAAATTCAGTTACTTATAAGATGAAGAAATTTTCAAAATTAAGGAACCAAAAGTAAAGTTTACTCTAAAAAATAGAAAAACTCTTACAAATAAATATTTACCTTTCTTCTTTAGAATTTTGAGGAGGTTCAATTTATTTTTTAGATTGATAGCAGTTGTGAAATATTGGTATTCATCAAATATTGAACAAGTTCCATGTTTATGCCAGTTATGAAACCAAAGGAGTTTGCCATCATTACTAGGGCAATCCAGTGATGGCCAATGCTCTTGTAAGCCATCTTCAAGGTTTAAAATCTGCAAAACATGACAATCGCAAGAACAATTTTTTGAGAATGGTAGTTTTAATTAGTCTCCTCTAGCAATAACCTTAAACTTACTTAAAACTAATTAATTTCATCGAATTTGATGCATGCTGGCCCTTACACTACTATATACTCTTCAAATCAAAAGACTGTTTAAATTTTGAAACAGACATAATTGGCAGTTTAAGGTAGGGAATTACTTTATCTTGATCAAAAAGACTATTATTATTAGGATTAGCACAGAAAGTTGGATTTTTGCCATATATCTTTGCAGGTTTAAGCCCTTCAATGATAAAATCTGCTCTAGGCTTTCCTCTGATTGGGTAACAACACCCCCTTTTCGTATTGCAACGTGATCCTGGCCACTGCTTGCATTAGATTATGAATCAAAAAAATTATTATCATCACATAATTAATTCATTAAGTATAGAATGAGCAAAAGTATCACATTAATAACATCTTATCGATAAGACTGATCAATTCTTCAGCGCTAACCTCTTGATCAAAGAAGTAATGATCAAATTGTTGCGAAAGACAAGAAACTGAAAGGTGAATCAGAACTGTAAAGAAAATCTTCATGATAATTTGCATTTGCCTCCAACTAAAAGCCACATTAATTGTTTAAACGTTTGAGAGAAAAAAGCTTTCTTGATTAATGGCTATTTGTAGAAGAAGAAGTATTACAAGTTTTAATAATCAAATAATGAACCTATGAAATTGCTTAGGCACGTAGCTTATGAAAAATGATTGGAATGTGTCGGCTATCTCACCTCAATATTTCTTGGCTCTTCTTTAATGCTTTGGAATGTTATCAATCACATAATAATTCTTCCATTTCTCTTTTAATATTACTAGTTAATACATGCGTGTAATACACGTTTTCGCTGAATTTATATTACATTATATTTACATTCTTATTCATTTTTTCCTAAATGAATTTTAATCCATAAGTCTTACATTATTGAGTTTTTGTTCATTTTTTTTTATATTTTTTTTGCAAGAATTATATCTCTTAAATTGAAGTTCTTCAAGAGTTTATCTACAACGCTCACATGTAAGTGTGTTCTCTTTACCTGCATTATGTTAGTAATGTTGGTTTCGATGATTTTCCAACATTAGAGAAGAAAAGTTTAAACTATGAATTACTAATCCTACAAGAGCAAGTTTTAACTAATAACATTTTCGTAACAAAATATTTGATCAAATATTTTCATGAAATTTTTTTCCAACATTTTCATAATGAGAATACATAATTTCCATGCTAACAGAGGCATAGGTAGAGGGAGTTTTTGTTGGTATTTAAGGACAGTGGCTCACCATGTCTCGGTCTAAGATATTTTCAATAAAATTTTATCTTTTCGGATAATATATATTTTTGATTCACAATAATCTCTATTTTTTTTCTAACAGTTTTAACCATGGTCAAGTAAATAATCGTGGAAGAGGGGGTTATGGTGCTAGAGGTCGTAGACGCCCAAGACCAACCTGTCAAGTGTGTAAAAGAATTAGCCATTTTGCCTTTTGTTGCCATAAAAAATTTGATTCTGATTTACAACAGCTTGGAATCAATCCTCAGCAGTCTAATGGTGCTTCTAAATACATGAATGATGCAAGAGCATCTTTCATAGCTACACCAAATGCAGCAGAGGATGATTCTTGGTTTATGGATAATGGTGACAGAAATCACATCACTTCAGATCTGAATAACCTCTTAGTGGAGCAGTATGAATCCAAAAGGAAATTAAAGGAAACTAGTCTTTGCATATCTCTCATATAGGTTCTTCCAATATTAACACTAACACAATATTATTAATAACAAGTCCTGTGTGTTCCATCTATTACCAAGAATTTACTGAGCGGTCCTACATTAACTACTGATCGTACTCAGCCTCATCTTCTTCTGTTGAGTTTTCAATTATTAAGTCTATTAATAAAGCTTCTCTTATTCATGATATGGTTTCTTCTTCTGATATGAGAAGAGATTCGAATTCATGTATTATCAAAGAGTCAAATTCGAATAATTCTCAAAGTTTTTTTTATTTCTCATACAACAAATGTTAGTCCTAACTTTGTAAATGCTTCGCAAAGTCCTAAAGAGTCTGTTAATGTATGGCATAGAAGACTTGGCGATCCATCTAGTTCTGTACTTAGTCATGTTCTTAAGGATTTGAATATAAAGACATCTCTTTCTGTTCATCAAGTTGATATTTATGAAGCATGTGAGTTTGTAAGTTACATCAGTAAACATTTCCATTGTTTAATCACAATGCAACTCCACCTTATATACTCATTCATTTAGATGAATGAGACCCTCTCCAATAACTGCCACCAATGGTTTAAATACTCTGAGTTTTGTAGATGTTCACTCGAGATGTACATAGATATATCCAATGAAAAAATAAATATGAAGCTACACTCCTTTAGTAATCCAATTTATTACCTTTGTTGAAAGATATTATTACACAAAAGTCTAGTGTCTCACACTGATTGGGGTGGAGAATATAGGAGTCTTACACATCTTGAATAAAAATGGAATACTATTTAGGAATCATTGTTCATATACACTAACGAAATGGTAGAATTGAAAGAAAGCATAAATATACATTATTGAAATCAGTCTAACCTTATCATCTCAATTTCTAATGCCACTTATGTTCTAGTGGGATCATTTTCATACCTTGCTATATACCATAAACAGAGTACCCAAATGATGTGGATAGTGCAACTTTAGAATTTCTGGAACTAATAGATAGTGGCATGCACATGTCAACTTCTGGAGGGCGTAACTTTTAACTCGAGTGAAACTACATGGGCCATAAGATATCAAATTGAAGCTTATTTAGATATACCCGTCGCAGCCCAGTTTTGGGTAAAAAAATACTGTTTTAAGCACTTTCGAAGGCCTGAAAGTTGTTTCGCTCGTAATTTTAGGCTTTTTCATAATTTTCACCTCTTTTAATTTTTATGGTTTTCCTAGAGCGGTATAAATTCATCTTATTCGGTTGTTTAGACATTTTTAATATTTTAATAAGAAAATTATTCTCCTTTATTTCCAATTTTTGGTATTCTTGCGAATCAACGAAATTGTTGCTTAAATCGTGGTAATCTTAGGATTCATCAGGTTTTGAAAGATCGATTGCTGGAAATCGTGCGCGATTCAATACTTTTTATATTGTTAGGGTTTTGTTGAGGCTTCCGCTACATCACTAAACCAACTTTGTATCAGAAGTTTTATTTTCATTTAAACTAGATATTTCTTCTCTAATAACTTTTGGCTTGATCAGTTGCTTTCCATTTCTTAGAACTTATTCAATAAGGCTTTACATGCTCTCAATATGACATGACACTTTTTTTATTAAGATCACAGATGGAATCATTCTTGTGTTGGTTTATGTTGACATACGATATTCTAATTACAAGAAATAAAAAGTCTTATTGGTAACCCTATCACTAATTTAAACAATCTGCTTGCACTTAAAGAGCTTGTTCTCAATTTTTTTCTTAGTTTCAAAGCCTTTAAAGACAGTGATGGAGTTTATCTAACAGAATCAAGGTATTTACTAGACTTGCTAGAAAAGACTAATATGACAGCTGCTAAGAATTGTCCTACTCATGTATGTTCATCTACAAAGTTGGTGCTGAATCAAGAATTCTCTTTGAAGATCCATCTCTACACTGAAGTATAGTGGGAGCCTTACAATACTTAACTACGACCAGACCAGACATTGCTTATTCTATGAATAATCTTAGTCATTACATCCAAGCACCAACTTCTAAACATCGAAAAGCTTGTTAAATGGTGTTTGAGATACTTAAAATGATTAAATGATTTTGATCTTATTTTCCAGCCAGCAACATCCTTAACTCTTGAAGGACTTGCTGATGCATATTGGGCAGGGTGTATAGATGATAGAAAGTCAACAACTAGCTATGGCATCTACTTAGGTTTAAAACTGATTGTTTGAAGTTCAAAGATACAAAAATTTGTCTCAAGGTCTTGTGCTGAATCTGAATATAGATCCCTTACACATGCTGCTACATAGATTCTTTGACTAAAATCTTTATTGGTTGAATGATAAATTAAAATTTTAGATTGCCCTTCTATTTGGTGTGATAATATAGATGCAGGCATGTTAGCTTCCAAGATAAAATACCTTGAGATTGATGTGAATTTCATTAGAAAGAAGATTCTTGTGAACTATATCTCCACTGATGTTCAAACATCTGACATATTCACAAAACCTATCTAACATGACATATTAGGTCAATATTTGTTCCTCTCCCTTTGGCTTGAGAGGGAATGTTAGTGATATTACTTGGTTGCCTTTTAGTTTCTAGTTTGTAATTGTTGTAGGTTTGTTATTACTCAACCAACGATGAACTAATATAACTACTGACTTCTTATTGTGAGAAAATGAATTATATATCTTATTAACAATAACAATGTAATACACAGAAAACGTACAGAATAAAGAGAAACAAAATTATAGAGAAAACATAGACCGAGGCTTACATATAGTGCCATTGGCTAAAATAGTAACGTCTCTACAGATGGTGCCGACATTCTCGGATATCTGGCTTCACGATACAACGGTCTCTTGGAGGCAGTAAGCAGTACAACAATACCGTCTCCCTTGACAAACCATAAAGTGTTTGTGTTTCAGATATATGATCTTGATGAATAAATTTTTTTTACCTCAATAAGACCCACAAAAATGACTTATATAGAAATCATTGTGACTGTCAAAATAGCCACAAACATTGGATTTGTGACTGTCCAGAACAATTTCAAGCAGTAGTTGTAAAACTGCCTACATGGTACCTCTTGAAAGGCACCTCCATGCATGGTACCTCTTGAAGATATCTGTAAAAAATGAAATAAAATAATATAACGGTCGAGGCAAATCAAGCCTGAGAGGCCCAAGAGTTGGTCTCAAGACCCCATCAAAGACCCTTAAATATATATATATATATATATATAACAAGACTTGGGTTTGAACCTATGACCTCAAGGTTCCTTTCAAAACCTTTACCACCAAGCTATTAACCAACATATATCAATTCAAAACATAAAAAATATAACAGTTACATAGTTCATATTATTTAGCAGCTCATCAGTTCTCTATATAAGGCAATCTAATGTCATTATGTAAGTTAAGGTCACTCTTGTAGCTATCCCTAAATTAATGTTTTGGAGATCTTAATGTGAGACTCTCTCTCCAACATTCTTCTTCAATGTAGATTTCATATAAAAAATTTTGGTCAACATTTTCTTTGTCGACTTAATTATCGAAGAGTTAGATCCCATTATTAGCTTGTCATCCACATATAAACATACTAGAACACACTTGTCACACTCATTGATTTTGAGTCCATTCGAAATCATAACCTTATCAAACTTCTCGTGCCACTATTAGAGAGCTTGTTTAAGTCCATATAATGACTTAGTAAGTTTACACACCTTCTTCTCGTATCCAGACGCTACAAATCCTTCTGGTTATTCCATATAAATTTCTTTTTCCAATTCACCATTCAAGAATACTGTTCTTACATCCATTTGATGTATATCTAGTTTATGTAATGCTGCAATTGCTATTAAAATTCGAATTGAATTTATTCTTGATACTGGTGAATATGTATCAAAGTAATCCAAACCTTATTTTGTTTGTAACCTTTAGCTACTAGTCTGGCCTTATACTTATCTAAGGAACCATCCGTTTTCAATTTTCTCTTGAAAATCCACTTACAACCTATCGGTTTGTTGTCTGATGGAAGATCTACCAGTTTTCAAGTATGATTACTCATAATGGATTCAATTTCACTGTTGACTGCTTCCTTCCAAAAGGGAGATTCCAATGCAGACATGGCCTCCTTAAAAGTTTGAGACTCATTCTCAGGCAAGTACGTTAGAAAATCTGGATTAAATGATTTTTCTGTTCTTGCTCTCTTACTGCATCTAGGCTCATTTTCTTTATCACTCTTATCATTTAATGACTCATCTTTCTCACTAGTAGATGTTGTCACTGCACTAGACTTGTGGGTAGGGCTACATGGAAATGTATCTACAACCTTCTCTTTCATGGATAGTTTTTTGGGGTATAACCAAATCAAAATGGCTCCTGAAAACCGTGAAAAGACCACTTTTATAACTTTGCGGTTACATTTTGTTATAAGGTTTATGCCATTTGGTCTAAAGAATACATGGGCGACTTACCAACGGGTAATCGTAACACTGTTTCATGATATGATGCATAAAAAAATCGAAGTGTACATTGATGATATGATCGCTAAATCTCATCAAGGGGAAGATCACACTGTCACTCTACGGAAACTATTTGAACGGTTGAGAAAGTTTTAGTTAAAGCTCACAAAGTGTATATTTATAGCATCTTTAGGAAAACGACTTGGTTTTTTCATGAGCAAGGAAGGAATAAAAGTTGACCCTGACAAGATTTGAGTCATCATTGGTATGCCACCACATCAAACTCAAAAGAAAGTTAGAGGTTTCTTGAGGAGATTAAATTACATAGTCTGGTTCATCTCAAAGCTAAATACGACTTGTGAACCTATCTTTAAACTTCTCCACAAAAGTGATATATAAAAATGAAATGATGATTGTCAAAATGCTTTTGAGAAGATCAAGCAATACCTGTAAAATCCACCTATACTTGTTCCTCTAACTCTAGGGCGTCCACTCATTTTGTATCTTATAGTAATAGAAAAATCCATGGGTTGCGTATTTGGTCAGCACGACACATCTGGAAGGAACAATCAAGCAATATATTGTTTAAGTAAAATGTTCACAAACTATGAGGCTAACTATTCGATGTTGGAGAAAACGTGCTGTGTCTTAGTCTAGAGCTCATCGGCTTAGGCAGTACATGTTATACCACACCACTTAATTAATTTTAAGGATAGACCCAATCAAATATATCTTTGAAAAGCCATCACTTTCTGGGTAAATTGCTAAATGACAAGTGTTACTCACGGAATATGATATTGTCTATTTCAAAAGAAAGTCAATAAAAATAAGTGTACTTGCTGATTATCTAACAGATCAACCAGTGCAAGATTATAAGCCTATGAAGTTTGATTTTCCTAATGAGAACATATAAGTCATATTAAAAAATGAAGGAGAACCTATGGATCCGGAATTGTGGACAATGTTATTTGATGGCGCATCTAATGATGTAGAACATAGAATTGGGGCCATCCTCATATCTCCCGAGGGAAAAAATTTCTCATTTACGGCAAAGAAATGTCTGACCGCATCAAGTATGCCAAGAAATGTCTGACCGCATCAAGTATGCCAAGAAATGTCATAAATGTCAAATTTATGTGGATAAAATTCATGTACCCGTATCCCCTTTACATGTCATGGCTGCACCTTGGCCGTTCTCTATACGGGGCATGAACGTCATTGGTTCAATCACACCAAAAGCGTCTAACGGGCATCGTTTCATTTTAGTCTCTATAGATTATTTTACAAAATGAGTGGAGGTGAGTTATTATTTGAGTATAACCAGAAGTGCGGTTGTTAAGTTCATTAACAAGGAAATAATTTGTCGAAATGGTCTACCTGGAAGGATCATCACAAATAATGGGAAAAATGTAAACAACACGATGATGAGAGAGTTATGTGAAAAGTTCAAACTTAAACATCATAATTCATCTCCTTATCGTCCGAAGATGAACGAAGCAGTGGAAGCAGCCAATAAGAACATAAAAAAGATTATAGAGAAGATGACAAAGGTTTATAAGGATTGACATGAGATGCTCCCTTTCGCACTACATGGATACCACACATAAGTCTGAACATCAATAGGGGCAACGCCGTTCTCTTTTGTATATGGCATGGAAGCGGTACTTCCAATCAAAGTGGAAATTCCCTCCCTCAGAGTCTTAATGGAGACGAAATTAGAAGAAGCAGAGTTGCTACAAACATGATACGAGCAATTGAATTTTATTGAGAAAAAAAGATTGACTGCATTATGTAGAGGGCAATTATATCAAAGAAAAATGATGCACGCATATGACAAAAAATTGCGTACCCGATGTTTTTGAGAAGGATACTTGGTGTTGAAAATGATACTTCCATATAAAAAGAATCACCGGGGAAAGTGTACCCCAAATTACGAAGGATCTTTCATTGTTAAGAATGACTTCTCTGGAGGAGCTCTCATGCTAACAAACATGGATGGTGACGATTTACTACATACAATTAATTCTGATGCAGTTAAGAAGTACTTCATTTGATCGCTCTAAGTATGGGAAAGGTGAGGTTGGGCAAACAAGATATTTTCAAAAGAGCTATCTCCAATACTGGAGAAATTCTTATTCCATAATTTTTTGCAAATCCTTGTTTGTAAACATTGTTCATCATCAATGAAAAGCCGTTTTTTTCAGTTGACAAATACATATACTTCATCTTCTCGTTATTTCCATTATTTCTTATTCCTCTCAATTCTAAGATATCATTAATCACTCTTGAAATAACTCAGAAGCATAAACTTGGTTAGGTGAAAGCTAATTGAAAAAAAAGAATTGGAATGAAGAAAGGCGATCTGAGTGCGAGGAGAAATCTGAAAATTCACCACGAGAAAAGTCAGTATGCACATGAAGAAAGCTAAAACACGATTGGAGGATTACAATCAAAGTACAGAAAAGAAGCAAAATATGGAGAAATTATTCATTTTTCTTCATCATCAACGTGAAGCAAATATTGGGGCATAAATCAATGAATAAGGATGCATCATTTTCTTGAAAGTATGCTTGATATTTCATTGCGAGTCCATGACCCTAGGCCTAGTGATTGTTTTGAGGGAAGAAGGATATGGCTACATCAGTCAATTTTCAAAAAATCATCAAATAATTTTCTTACAAATGTTCACAATCATGCATAACACGCATTCACACAAAATCACTACTTTACATTTATATTCAAGAATTACAATGCATAGACATGCATCATATTGATATATTTTAGAGCTGGCATTAGTCTAGCTCTCGCTACCATATGAAGCTTGTGTAAATAAGATCAAACACTTCATCTTCTTTGGTTAAATCGAACTTGACTTTGTCTTGGTCGAAGCTTGGTGTCAGCGCCTGATCCGTTTAAATTAATATGGTTAAATCAAACCCGTATCGAGTCAAGGTCGAAGCCTGCGTCTATCCAGGTCCACATCCTTTCTTTATCTTTGGTTAAATCGAACCTGACTTTGTCGTGGTCGAAACCCGATGTCAGTGCCTGGTCCGTTTCAATTAATTTGGTTAAATCAAACACACATCTAGACAAGGTCGAAGCTTGTGTTTATCTAGGTCCATGTCGTTTCTTTATCTTTGGTTAAATCGAACCCGACTTTGTCGCAGTCGAAGCCTCATGTCAGTGCCTGGTCCATTTCAATTAATATAATTAAATCAATTCAAATTGATTCGAGGTCGAAACATGTGTCTATCCAGATCCATTTCATAATTCTATCATTTCATGAAATCCAAATAAATCGAGGTTTCTATTCCCCTTATCCATATAGTCTTTTCTCGATTAAAATACTTATCTATACATTTGTACGCCTTCTAAGTTTAGAAGCGTGAACAAATGGGGCAACTGTAGATACCGTATTTTATCGTCTAATACTTTAAAACTATAAATTTTATTTTTTTGACACATATACTAGTCTAAGACTATATGTATGATTTTAAAAAATAGCCTAAGGCCTAAAAATAAGAAGAATTGTCGAAGAACTAAAAATAAAAAGGGAGTAAAATGTCTAAAAATAAAAAGTGAAGCCTATAAATAGAGGGGAAGTCGTCACTTGAAAATGAGAATTAGAGAGTGAGAAAGAGAGAAAGAGAGGGGATTTTAGAGAGATAAAGTGAGCTATTGAGAAAATAGGAGAGACTATTTAAAAAAGAGAGAAAGAGAGGTCTTGAGAAAGTATGAGATACTTTTTAAAAGAGAGAGAGAGAGAGTCTTCATTTCTATTCATCTTTCATCTTCTCCTATTTTTTTTCTTAAGGTAGTTTAAATTTTTTGGACATTAGCTTACAATATATCTTGTTAATTATTATTTATCATCTCTCTTTTCCATACTCATGTAGTTGATTTTTTTGTTTCATTTTCCATACATAAGTTGTTTGTTCCTTCTTTATCATTTTTCTTACTCTTAATCCTAAGTTTTATTTCCACGCATTGTTGATTTCTCTACAAGTTTGATAATGAGATATTTTGTCATTAACTCAATCAATGAGGATGAGGATAAACTTTTGATGTGTGTAAAATTAACTCAATGTGAATTAGCCCCTTAATGAGTTGAAAGTGTGCATTTGATGAAAAGATCTCCTATGATAATTTTTCATACATAAAAATTCATAAAATAGAGAGTAAAACATCTACAAGATTATGCAAATATTTAAGCTTTGAATTTTTTTATGATCTTACATGTCTTTCTTTTAAATTTTGTTCATCATTTTTGTGAAAGTTGTTTGAACTAGTTACCATTCATGATCATTTCTAATAATAAGTAAAGAAATAAAAAATGGTAATTAGTGAACTAAGTAGTTCAAAATAATAATAAATAGTATATTTATATTCCAAACAAATAATATTATATTTTAAAAGTTTTATTAATTTCTATTTAATGACACTTGTTTGAATTAGTTATAATCCATGATCAATCATTTGTTATTTGATTAGGAATGATGGAAAAAAAATGGTAATCAACAGACTATGTAGTAAAAAATAATATGTTCATGTCAATTATGTATGAAATTAAGTATTTTTCATAGATTAATTTATTTACACATAAAAGATTTATTATTAATTTATTTATAAAATAATTAATATATATTATTTAAAAAAATGAAATTAAAAATAAAATAAAATTTGACCAAGGGTGAGTACCCTCGATCAAACTGTGGGTAAACACCCTTTTCTTTTTATTTTATTTTTTTGTTTGGTTCTTTTTTTAATTTATTTTACTTTACTTTTCTATTATTTTATTTTTTATTTTTCTATTTATATATATTATTGTTTATTCTAAATTATATTATTCATGCATCTTCTTTATATGTTTCACATGCTATTCATTTCTTTTTTACTCTATACATTCTCATCATATTTATCATACATTTTTAACTTTTCTTTTACCTATTTTTTCTTTATAATTGTTGTTCTTCTTATTTTTTATTTATTTATGTATCAATGTCATATTTTCATACTTACAATGTGATTCTTATCTCATTCTCCTATCATTAGAGTTAATGTTCATAGATGTGTGGATTACAACCTTAACAAGTAGATATAAATTTTGTTAATTTCATTATTAGTTTTCATTAGAAATTCTGATGACGGACTTTGAGATTTATGTGATACTAAATTTCTCGAACTACTGAGGTGAGGGGTTATTTTTGAGATATCGGGAATACCGCCAATAATGCTTTGATTTTCAGAAAAAATTAAAAAACTTTAAAATATTTTTTAATGGTCTTTGTATCACCCATTAAAGGTCATTTACTTTATTTCGTTTAATGATACATGACATACCTAATGAGACATTGAAAATTAATTTTCTTTAACATTATTTTAAATATAATTTGGATAACATTTGATTAAATTTGGTAATCATATTTCATAACGGGTGCTGTGGGGTGCTAATGACTCCTGAACCAACTTTAAATTTTCACAGACCAAAATATTTGATTTTAAAATTGGGTGACTAATCACGCTCTAAAATAATTGGTGGCGACTCCGAATTTTTTTCTCCACAAATAATTTTTCAATCGTCGCTCTACGCCGCATGCACATAACGAAAAATAGTTACAAACGTTTGACTTGTGACTGTCCAGAACAGTCATAAGCAGCAGTTACAAAACTACTTACATGATACCTCTTGAAAGACACATCCATGTTAGATACCTCTTGAAGATATCTGTAAAATGAAATAAAAAATAGAATGGTCTAGGCATATCTAGCCCAAGAGGCCCAAGTTCTGACCCCGAAACCCCATAAAAAAATCCTTAAATATATTTATGAGAATACTTGAGTTTGAACCTATGACCTCAAAGTTCCACTTAAAACATTTACCATCAAGTTGTTAACTAACATATGTCCATTCAGGACATGACAAATATAACCCTTATATAGTTCATGTTAGTTAGCAGCTCATCAGTTCTCTATATAAGGCAATCTAATGTCGTTATGTAAGTTAAGGTCACTCTTGTAGTTATCCCTAAATTAATGTTTTGGGTTATATTAACTTGACTTGATAAAAGAGGGAATTCCTCTTCATTTTATTGGGCCCTGGGCCCTGTTAGCTATATTAGTTTTCTCATTGCTGTTCAAAGTAACAACTCCAAATTAAACAATTCAAATAGTTTGACTTTCAAACGTGAATTAATTTATCTTTTTTCTCTAAAGAAGAAGCTTGTGAAGAATACAGGCTAGTTCAGTGACAAACTATTTTCGAAAATTATAATCCTAATTAAGGTAGCAAACTGGTTTTGTCGGAGGTGTAATTGCAAAATACTCAAGTACATGTTCCGTAGTAGTGGTAGTCTTAATTCACTCAATCTCAGACTCAACACTTTTTGTTAAATTCAAGATAAGAAGATTTGAACTTAAGACTTCACATCTTTAGAGGATAAATGTGATTACTACTATGTTATGTCATTGACCACAATCATGAACTATCATTACATACCAACATTCATCTGTATTACCAAATGCCATAATTAAATAAAAAAATACTTACATTTGTACAAACCAATACATACAATAAGTTAGTCTTTTGAAGTAACAATTGTGGTGTTAGAAGCACAAGGTGAGAGACTGGAGACTCATTTTTATTTGAAAGAAAATTTGGAGACAGGAAAATTCTTTATATGTATCAGTACAAGCTTTAATTAAAACGAAGGGAACCTTATGGTAGGTCTACATGACGCTAACCTTCTTGATGGGCATTCAATAAAAACGTGTGCTTCGCGGTCTAAGCAAAAGCGAATCTTGTGAAGTTGACGGTTCCCATACTTATCACTATTGCAGATCATTTCAGGAGCATGACGTGATATATTACTGATTATGATGCTTTTAATGTTTTCCAAACTATATGATCCTCCATTCGGTTCCACTCCTGTCATAGAATTTGTGCCAAAATTTGAAAATCGAAAGATAAAAATAACAAGAAAATGACATTTAGATGTTATATGTATGGGTGTGTGTGGTCTGTTCAGTCTAGTTTTTATCATTAAAAGTAGACCGAACTGAAATTCATGATCTTACTATAATGGGAACTGAACATATCAGTTATGTACATAATGATCAGTGAATAGCAAACACTATACAATTGTTTAGTTCAAGAAATGATTAGCAATAGGTACTTACCGTTGTGTACTAGAATTTGGAGAAGTTTCACATTGTGTTTCCAAACGAGAGCTGCTTTAAAATAACTATGTTCATTAAAGATTGACTGAGTGCAAGTTCCATAAGTTTTCCAATTGTGCAACCAAAGTGGGTTGCTGTTACCGCTAGGGCAACTCAATGAAGGCCAATCTTCATTCATCCTATTTTCAAGGTCTGAAATCTGCCACATGAAAATCATGATATACAACAAACAAGTTAGATATGTTTTATGTATCTTGTTTTCTTTGGTAAAGGATTGTTTTTAGATCATGAGAATGAACTTTACCTTATCTTCTTTGAAAGGGCGGTTGGGAGGATCACATTTTCTTGGGTTTTTCTTGTTTCTATTTGCTGGTTGGAGACCATGAATGATAAAATCAGGTTTAGGCTTTCCAGTTGTAGGATAACAACAACCTATGCCAATATTACAACTTGATCCTGGCCACTGTAATAAAAAGAGAAAAACCTTTAATAATTATAAATTTTCTTTCACATACTTTATCACATATAGATACACAAAGCATTTAATATCATCTCATTTATATAGTGGTAATGTTTTACGAAGTTTAAACTTACGGTTTATTACTTTGCGTTGTAACTTATTTAAGTGCGACTTTAATTTATAAGTTGTAACCAGTTTAGCCAATTTTTTTTCTAATTATATTAAAATCCCTAGTACTTGCTTGGTAAATAAGCTAAAATTGATATCTTTTACATATAAATGACTAGAGTATCCATTTAGTAACAAAGATGTTTGTTTGATTAATTTAAGAGTACATATTTAAATTAAATTCAAGCTTCATATCATCTAAATCAAATTTTAACCAAAACTTGAAACAACATGGAAAAAATCATACCCTTTATTACAAAAAGCAAAAGAAAGAAAAGTAAATGAATTGTTATTATAGTGAAATTAATTATCATCACCTTGTAAGGACAAAAACTATTTGGTTTCTAATAAAGGTGAGAATATCGTGTAAAATATAAATATCTATCATAAAAACAAAAGAATTATTAGTTGACCAGAAAAGAGTTTAAATGAATTAAATAAATCAGTCTAGTTGACAATAAACATATGTTCTGTTGAAATATAATTTGTCACCATGAAAAATAAAAGAACAGTGGTAAAAATGGTTTGTTTCAGATTAAACAGAGAGTGGAAACGGATTGTGCATTTCTGGTTATATTATAATTCTTAGAAATTTAGGCATACGTTGAGAATTTTTAAAATACTATAAAAATTGTAAACATGGGCTGAAAAATGATTTTTTTTAAAGGTGCAAAAATAAAAGGTTAAATTTTAATAGAGCCCTGCACTTGAACAGTTGTATAATAACACATCTATACAAAATATTACAATTAAACTCATTCATTCGAAGCGCTAAATTTAAGTCTTCTCTCATACCATTCATTAATGTTTCCTTATTCAACGAGCTTACCATTTGCTAATGAATTTCTTGTGTACAAATTTTCATGTGACATGTAACCTAGATAATTAAGTTTTCGTCCCATATTCAGCTGACAGGTTCTTGATTTTAAGAATAAGTTCATTATTCCAATTTATTTCCCAATGATCTTGCATCAAGTGATTTTAACAATGTATAATAAATGTTTTACTTTTAAATGCTTCAAAACTAACGCATTTTGTGCAACACAGTGCTTGATTGTAAAATTTTAAAGTGATTTAAGTCCTGATTTCGCCAATTTCGATCACGTGCGTGGTACTTGAGCGTCCTAGTAATTAGTAATGAATAGTTAAATAGAGACTACCATGTTTATGTTTAAAAGTTAATGAACTAAAATGTTACGTTTTAAAATGTTGGGACTAAAATATCCAAGGGCCTAAATAGTTAAGGGGTTTCGGAGACTTTTATTCTAACTTTTTTTTATATGTGATGATTAGAGTACTCATGTCGTAATAAAGATAATCAATTAGTTAACTATATATTTAGAATATTTTTGACTTATCAAAAAATTTAAACCTCAAAAGAAAACGACTATCTGAAAAGAAAACAAAGCTCAGTAGAACGGCATAAGATTTTTTAAATTTGAAAATGAGCTATTGTACATATCAAGACACTCACATCTAGTTAAAAAGGAAACAGAAGAAAAACAATAAAAAACAAGTTAGTTTCAGATGAATAAAATGAAGAAAATAATAAAAAGTAGACTAATAAATATTACAAATAAATGTGTTTGTGTACGAGAGAGAAAAATTGTCCAATTTATGTTGCATAAAAATGTGTTTGTTTGTAGGGAAGTCAGAGAGAGAAGGAGATTTGGTTATGTTTTTATTCTTAAAAAAGTGCAGTGATATTTTAAGAACTATGGAAATAGTAAAAAAATTTATATAAGCTACACATCTCTAATTGAATATTTACCTCTAAAATAAAGTCTAAATATTCATAATAATAATTTGAAAGACAAAAGCCTAACAGATGTTGTATTATTAAAAGTTGTATCAAAATTGCAAACCAGCAATTCATTATATTTTCTAATTGGAAGCTGCTGAAGCTATTTAAGGTTGAATTAGAAAAGGGGTGGGTTCTTTCTTCCACGATTTACCTGTATTTATAGCTACGCAAAAATATATTCTCTATTGTTAAAATATTGGCCAATAAAAATTAGCTACGAAATTAGCTGTAACAACATGATAAGTTGGGATTAACTCATCTTGTGTTGTATCATGCCCCTTCTCATATGCTTAGAGGTGTCGTCAATTACTTTAGTTTGTACATGTGTAATATGATATAATGTATCTATGATATAATTTTCTATTATGAGTAATGTTTTCGCGTAAAAGAATTTGTATTTATTGTCATACATATAAGTAATAAATGATTAAATAAAGTCATGTATCACTTGACAAATTTGAGAATAAGAATGTGAGAAAATATTATAAAAAATTTAACTCGACAATGATGTGATATGTAGTTAAAAATACTATAACGATCAGGTAAATGAGTGATAGATGCTCCTCGATGTGATTCCCAAGCCAAATGCATACTCCACCAATCGCATAAATAAAGTGGTAGAAAGTTGGAAGGCTAAAGAGCTTTGAATGGATACTTGGTCAGGATGGTAGGAGCTCCTATTAATATAGTTGGCGGATTGTGTAACTTTTAATATGATTAGTTTTTGAGATCTGCGTTGTATGTGATGCATGTGAGTATAAAAATTTATAAATATTATAACTGTATGTAAACTTATCTTTCTTAATATATGTATTTTCATTGTGAGTTTTATTTAAAAAAAATGTATATAAGGTGGTGTGGTCGTTCACTTACTGCTATTGTAAAGTACATTAAAATAGGATAAAAAAAGTTGATTAGTTTGATGACAACAAAATTAGATGGTAGCTAAAAAAGTGAAATAAAAAAATTATAAAACTATGGAGTTCCGTTCTTTTTTAATTTAGGTAAAAAAATAATTGTAAAGTTCTAATGACTAGTATGATAATTTACCTATTTTTTTATATAAGGTAAAATATTAATNATATATATATAAATTATAAAAAGTTATGGTAGCTATTTTCTTAAGTTTTGAAAAAAGTATTTAAAATATGAAAACAATTAAAGTTACATATGTGTGTCAATGTTTATGTAAATTAATGCATTTACTCGACTTTTTTAATTTGACAATTTCTCTCTTTAAAATCAAACTTCTTTTAGAATTTTTTCTTTCATTCATTGTTAATTGTTATGTATTATATTGTTATAAGTAATCATAATTTATATTCTAAAATGTAATGTAAAACGAGCAATTAGATATTGTAGAAAAATACCGAATCAAGAACACTTATTTGATTATGTAGCGGAATAGATCGAAATGATGAATTATGTGTCGTATCTTATAGGAAATCACGAAAATGAACTCCCTACTTGTTCCACAACCCAAGAGCCATTGATTTTGTATGTGAAATCTTGATTTTAATGTTGGGGGAATAATTTTCACCATTGATAATCAATATATCCGAATTTTCTATATTTTCTCTAGAAAAACTCAATCAGTTTTCATCTCTTATGTAAGTTAATGAAAGTTTCTTTTTATTAACTTCCATTGATAGTTTCCGCATGAAAAACTACCATCCATTTATTTTTATAAGAATAATTCAACATCTCCTACCCGCACATGATGAGATTGAACAAATTTTAATTAAACAATTAAACATTCACATACTAATGAATTCATACGGGTAAATGGATCGTGCAACTTGCGAGCATATATAAGAGTTAGTTGTTATGAACCTGTTAGGGATAACATAGCAGCCCTAAAATTTAAGATTGTCTACTCGTCTCGCTATGCCCCAGATGTATTTGTTACATCAGTTCAAACATCTCCAATCCCTCAAAGAGCAATGCTTGAATTAATCAAAACATATATTAACAGTCATGTCCTAGCCATTACGAGGCGATATAATTGGTCGACTAGTGAACACACTTTAGATGTAGACAAAAAACGTCTTCCTTGTCTACATATATAACTTAGCTTCAAATAAACTACTTTCCCAGACATGCTCCATTAGGTCGAATTACCATAATCATAGGTAGCATGCTAAAGTAGCATAATTTATGTGTTACTTCACTATGTAGTCGAAAATCACATAGGGCACAAATATGAGGTTTCAAAATACCTCAAAAGACTCATATAATGTGAGAGTAGGGATTCTATCTCATATTTTTCTTATTTAGTCGTAAAAAGATACATGTGGTATGATCACATTTTATAGTGGTTTTCTGTTCATAGAAAGAGTGTATGTCTATTAGCACTATAAGGATCTTAACTCAGTCGCATATACCAAAATATTCATCCCACCTAAGTCGAGATCTTACTAGCTCGCTCCTCAAAACGCTTACAATAAGTTTTCACATCTCATCCACCATCCAGGCTACATGATTGTGGGAATCATGTCGATCCATACATTAATATTTGGACCTCATCTTAACCTCTTGTCAAGGTGACAGCATAATTAAAGTATGCTCTGTTCACGCTATCCAAATATTTTAGGCATGCAATGTCTCATCTCAGCTCTCTCTTCAAGCGCCTGAGGTGACTGCTTGTATGAATAAGTCAGTATATGCCTGGCGACATACATTTTCATTTTATCCAAACATGATATGTGTGTTTTGTGCTACAAATAAATAAAATAATGAACAACGTTAAGTTCAGTAATTAATAACATTGATACAAATGTACTGAAAATTACACATCATATTACAATCTGTGCAAACCTAGGGATTTGACGTGGCTTAGAAAAATATCTGTAGGGATTTGACGTGGCTTAGAAAAATATTTGTAGGGATTGGCTTTGTCAAAGGATCAACCATCGTTTGATGTGTAGGGACATGTTGTATCACTATTTCCTCTGCGCTATAATATCTCGTACAAAATTATACTTAGTGTCTATATGCTTCATTTTTTCATGATACTTCAGATCTTTAGTATAAGCGATATCTGCTTGACTATCACAAAATAAAATCACTGGTTTCGATGCACTAGAAACAACTTGTAAATGTTGCAGAAACCTTATAAGCCAAATTGCCTTTTGCACTGCAGCCGAATACGCTATAAATTCTACTTCCATAGTCAATAACGCAATGCATGCCTGTTTCTTGCTACTCCGAGATATGACGCCATTACTTAGCAAGAAAGTATATCCAGACGCTGATTTGCATTCATCATGGTCACCACCCAAATCAGCAAATCATTTCTTTGATAGCATAAACATAAATCTGTAGTACCTTTAAAGTACCTCAAAATCCTCTTAATGACTTTTCAATGAGCTTGTCCAGGATTTGATTGATAACGACTGACTAAACCAATGACATAACAAATATGAGGGCATGTACATAACATAGCGCACATCAAACTTCCAATGGCATTAGAATATATGACTCTGGCCATGCTCTCTTTTTCTTCTAGAGTGTTAGGACACATTTCTTGACTAAAGATTTCACTTTTTGGTATTGGAGTGTCGATGAGTTAACAATCTCACATATTGAATCGTTTGAGTATTTTCTTAATATATGACTCTTGCGACAGAGCAAGAAGTCTTTCAGAATGATCTTGATATATCTTCACACCTAGTATAAATGTTGCTTCACCCATGTCCTTCATCTCAAACTGAGAAGACAGCCATTCTTTAATGGTAACGAAAAATGTTTTATCATTCTCAGCCAAAAGGATATCATCTACATACAATGATAGAATTGTTGGTCGTTGCAGCATGTGCGTGGCGGAAGCGTGTGGTGAGTGGCTATTTTAAAATTTAAACTTTTAATAAAAATTAAATCTTTTATTGAAACAAATATTGCACACCGCCACGATAATACATTTTTTAATTGAAAACTCTTTTCAATCAGTGAGGATCCCTTATATATTTATATATTAAATCTACAACATACAAAGTTAGAAATACAATACCTCTTGTAGACTTAATCAAGCGTCCTTGCAAGATCGATCGATCCTCCATTCCACGAAACCATTTCAACGATTAATAGAGTCCGATATCCACACCAAGATCTTCCAAGTCAATCTTGAACACACTAGGACGTGTGTGGGCATGTAAAATATTACAAGACACCTTTTCAATCTCTATATCTACTCAACACATTAAATCTAGAGAGTTACTGAGAATGACTTTTGTGAGACGATTCTCTAAAATAACACAATGAGTATTCTTTTTGAGATTCTATTAATCATTAATCGAGAGAAAAACCACTTTGAACAATTGTGTTCTCAACTCAATTCTCTGATTGATGAACTGATTCAACTCAACTCATCTGATTGATGCCAACAGAATAACGTCTGTATATCTTTCTTGATAATAGCGTATATGATATTTAGGGATAATTAAAATTAAAAATTAATATGTAATGTCAAAATGTCAAATACAGTGGGACCTACTATATAATGTTGAACCAACTGCAGTGCGATATTGCACTGCAGTGTTGCACCCCCACTATTGTAGTGCCACGTGGCGCTACATTAGTCCATGTCAATCTCTGATACCCAGTCAGTGATTGTCACGCAACAATGACTGCAAATTAAAAATTGATTTTAATCAGATAAATATCTAGATATCAGTTAATTCAAAATTAACATATATGCTTACCTAATAATAATTTAATTATCTAATTNATATATATATATATATATATATATATATAATTTTTGAAAATTACATTTATATATATAAAT
Organism: Datisca glomerata; assembly: GCA_003255025.1. Taxonomy (NCBI): domain Eukaryota; kingdom Viridiplantae; phylum Streptophyta; class Magnoliopsida; order Cucurbitales; family Datiscaceae; genus Datisca; species Datisca glomerata. Next base: position 919,841 of record QANY01004331.1, on the reverse strand, counting down.
AATTCAGTTAATTGATTCTTAATTAATTAATCACACATAATATATCTCATAATTATGTACTTGCCTTAGAATAATTTTTTTGCACGTAAGTCCTGTGCTCATGTCTTGAAATATTTACACTTTAGACTGCGTAGTATAGATGCGACTTGAGAACCATGGACTTATAATCATAAACTCTAATAAAATAGATTATTAATTAAATTCTTTAATTAAATAATCTTATTTATTAATTCTATTATTACTTCACTATAAATATGAAATTGAACTCTTAGTAATTATAGAATGTATTTACAGAGTATTCTCATATACTCCACTGATATAATCAATTCATGTAGTTCTGTAATCCAATTATTGGTTCGTAAATTAGAACTGGTCAAAATTACCATTTTACCCTTCTAATTACCTCCTGATTCTTAAGTACCATTAATCCACTAGTGAATCACTAATTTATAATCTTATTATAAATTTGATCTCAATAACCATTCAACTCTAAAATTAACACTTAAGTGAACTAATATACGATCCGTTAGGAGAGTTTAGATTCCAAATACTGTAAGATCATATTTTCAGCTATCCATATCACTGAATCTCCAAAATAAAAGTCAGTAGCCTGTTTTACAAACAAACCTTAACGAGTGAATCAAATGATCCAGTAGACATGTATAGGAGTTCATGATTATTCAAGATTCAGACCGATCTATATATGATCATCGAATTGATGCGTATTAAATCTTTATGATAAACAACACGTTGATAAAGATATATAATTTACATCGGTCTAGTAATATATAATCTCATTATATAAAGTACATTCATTAAGATATATTTCCACATCAATGATCCAGATCTAGATCACATGCATTTATAATGCTTAGTGAACCGTACTAACAACCGTTCATTAAATATTCCATACTTTAATATGTTGCTGACAATTTTATTCATTATCTATGATTTTAATTCTTTCGTATTAATACAAGATCATAGTCTCATTAATGAATATGAAAAATTCAGATATTTATATAAATTATTTAACAATAATTTAAAAGAAACATTATAAGAAAAATGTAATCGTCATTAAATTTCATATCAGAATGCCAATACACATGTTTTGAGGGCATAACCCCCAACAAGAATTACAAAATAATCCTCAATATGTTTAACTTAAACACAATGGCCTTCATCGATCATCATAAAACCATAAGAGGTTATGGCTCTGAAACCTAAGTTACCATTGTCTAGATGATTATTTGAGGTCATATATTGATCTTAGGAGCATGCGTACTTTGCGCTCCTAGCCTTTTAAAATAAAGTTCTCAGACTATTGCATGTAAATTTATTCATCTAGTTCCCCATTCACAAAAGTAGTTTTTACGTCCATCTGATGTAATTCCAAATTCAGCTGGGTAACAATAGCTAAAATTAGACATAAGGAGGCAAACTTAATAACGAGTGAAAAAGTTTACTCATAATCTATTTCTTCTTATTGAGTGTAACCCTTAGCTACCAAACATGCCTTATATCTTTCGATAGATCCATATTCCTTGCGTTTAATCTTGAGAATCCATTTGTTCCCAATAGCTTTAGCCTTGGTGGAAGATCTACCAAGTCCTATACATAGTTTATTCTCATTGACTCTATTTCTTCTTACATAGCCTTTAACCAATGATCTTTTACAGTTAATTAAAGAGCCTCTCGTACAGTTCTTGGCTCATGTTCATCATGTGGAGCAATCATTAAAGCTTCTCCCTCGATTTCAAAATGTCGATGAGGAATACTTTTACGAGTACTTCTCCGTATATAATCTTCTTGTAGATTTTTATAATCGGTCAAAATGTTACTTCGACTCGGATAAAGGAGATGAGACATATTCTCATTCATTTCACATGTCTGATTCGTAGTAACATTAATGTCAGGATCTTCTATCTCATATAGACTCAAATCTTGACTAGCTTCTCTTTTGCTAGGAAATTCATTCTCTAAAAATGTCGCATCTCTTGATTCAAATTCAGTAAAACTTCAATCAATTTATCCACCAATGAACACGTATCCTTTGGCGTGTTCAGCATATCTTATAAAAATGGACTTCTTACCTCTCGGTCCAAGTTTACCATGCTTATGAGAAGAATTGTGAACATAAGTTGCATACCTCTAAGGTCATAGATTACTTAAGTCGGGTTTCCTGCCCGTCCAAAGTTCATATATGGTGGAAGTTACTGATTTTGATGGTACACAATTTAGTAGGTATGTAGCAGTAAGTAACACATCTCCCCAATATGAAATGAGTAAGCTCGCTTGTGCCATCATAGACCTTACCACATCTAGAAATGTTCTATTCCTTTTTTCTGCAACACTATTTTGTTGTGGAATTTCATGAATAGTTAGTTGTCTAGATATACCATTTTCATCACATAATTCTTTGAATTGATAAGAAAGATATTCACGGCCTCGGCCTTTTCTTAATTCTTTTGTTTATTTGATTCTCCATCAAATTTATTAATCGTTTAAAGCAGTCCAATGCTTTAGATTTATGGGAGGTTAAATAGACATAACCAAAGCGCATGAAATCATCAATAAAAGTGATGGAATATGAAGCGTCATGTCTCATCTTCACTTTCATAGGACCACAAATATCAGAATGAATTAATTGCAATGGATAATCAGCTCTTTCTGCCTTTCCAAATGGTTTCTAGTTATTTTTTTGACATGACAATGCTCATATATAGGCAACTCTATTTTTACAAGTGAGCCTGATAGACCTTCTTTAGAAAGCCTATTCATTCTGTCTTGTCCTATATGACATAATCTAGCATGCCATATATTAGCATCAATCACATTATTACTAGATGCCGCTATTAAAAAACAATAGCATTACTTACATTGTTATGTTTAGTGTCTAGAACAATAAAACCATTCAAAAAATAACCAGATCCATAGTACTTATTATCTAAATAGAAGTTTGCACCACCTAAATGAAAATTGATATTGAAACCTAAATCTAGGAGAATAGTTACAGAGACTAAGTTTCACCTAATCTCAGGAGCATAAAGGACATCATGCAATGATAACCTCTGACCACCACGCACATCAAGCTTGTAAGTGCCAATTTCTTTAACTTCTATTCTGGAATTATTTCCTAAATAGATCCATCTTGCTCTCACTGAGACTCAACGATACTCTATAAATGCTCCCCTTTCTCTAGCTACATGGTCGGTTGCTCTTGAATCTACAGTCCACATATGATAAGATTCAATAAGTAACACATTGCTAGAAACATAACAACGGTGAGAACTAATGTTAGAAAGTACCTTGTCTTTCTTGGGTTAACTAGGAGACGCAGTGCATTCAAGTGCAAAGTGACCCAAAGTGCCACAGTTCTAGCATTTCATCTCACTCTTGTTCTTCCTTTACCACCACGTTTGCCTCTTATATGACGGTTGGTATCAAGTTTCTTGCCTTTGTGCTGTGGGTTTGCACCTTTTCTTTTCTTTCCTTTATTGAAAAATTTGGAATTTACCTTTCTCTAAAACCTCTCTTTTAGGAACTTGTTTCGACAACATAAGCTTGAGTAGAAGTTTTAGCAGCTTCCGAGTGCTCAGCTTCTAATTCCACATGACGTGCAATATCATTAAAAGTTTTCTATTTTCATTTTGCGTCATGTTGACCTTCATGTGTTCTTAATTTTGAGGGAGGGAACGAATGACAGTTTGAACTTGTTCTTCAGTTAGTGCATGCCCATCACACTTTAACTCTCTTATCATATTTGACATCTCTATCAAATGTTGTTTCATTGTGTGATGCTGACGCTTCATATATGTGTCAAATTGATCGTGAGCTGTCTTAGTCTTGTTGCTGAAGTAAAACCAAATTTCTCTTTTAGAGCATCCCACATATCCTTGGTAACTTCAAACTTTTCAAACTCACACATAAGATCATCTTGCATGCAGCTTAACATCGTAATGCGAGCTATGTTGTTCTTTTGTTTACATAAACGATAAGCCTCTCGATCTCTTTTATATTGAGTAGAAGTAACATCTCAAGTTCAACTATACTATTTTCAAGGGTTTTCAGAACTTCTTGTTCCTCGAGAATATACTAGACTTTTTTATGCCAACCGTTCATTTTCTCACCCTTGTTCAGTTCAACTATTATATTCTTTGATGCGTAAGCCATATAAACTACAACATATAAATACAACAACGCATATAGATATTAGCACCTCAAAAGAAAAATAGACATTCACATATTAAAGTTATGGCAAACTTAACTAAGTCAACGATGATATGAGATTGAATATAGGATCGAAAGTTCATTGTGCTTACAATTATCTCCTATACAAAATATTAGATCACCATTACTTAGTTATATGCCCAAAACATATCACATATGAGAATACACTAATCTTATTTATCATAACTCTCACTCATTTAAGATCATAACATGAAAAGTATATACACAAAATAAAAGACTATACTAAACATGGTAACTTAGTTAAAATTAATACTAAAAATAATCATCATATGTACAAAAGAAATGTGACATCACAATTTGTTCAGCACTTGAACATGAGATTTCATTTAGTGTGTGCTCCTTCCTATCTACGCCAAGGCCCAACCTTGCGCTCCAAAGATTTACGAATTGTGATAATGCAGCTGAACGTCGAATTTCAGAACGTATATTTTGTTCCTCTTTTGACATGAGATCTTCTGCAATACTCTCATATTCTCTAGGGGTATATTTTTTCATGACCTCTTCTTTATCTGCATTCCACGAGTTCGGGAAGGAATTGAAATTTTTTTTGCATATATCTATCTCAACCTCAAGGCCCCCTTTTCGCACTTCATTGTACATTTTACTCAAATGCACTACATGTTCAACCATGTTGTGATGTTGATTCATTTTGTACTCACAAAGTTCATAGTACAAAATATACGATCCGTCATAATCTGAGTCCCAATCCATTTTTTTGTATATAACATAAAGTATATCACTTAATCATGAATTTAAAAAACAACGGTTAAGTGAATTAAAATGGAAACAAGAATTTATTTTATCCAAAAAATAGCATGAAATAAAAAACTGTCTTAATTAAATTGAATCAATTTAAATTGTTTTATTAATGGTAACAGTGCTACAGTACCGAACCAGTGAAACAGCGGATAAATTTCCATTTTCTGTACGATACCGCAAATCAGAGAATAATTTCCTGTAACGGTAAGGATCCGCAAAGCAGGAAATAATTTCTCTTGTCACTGCGGTACCTTGACTTAGAGAATAACTTCCCTTTTTTTGCCCCTATTCAAAGCCTTTCCCCCCCTTTTTTTTAATTTTTATTCTTAATGTTCAATCAATACATGTTGTAATACACAAAATCAATAAATTCTATACATAACCAAGTATTAACACAAAATACAATTTTTTCAAAACCCACAATTCAAGAAATGAAATTTTTACAAAATTTCTAAAATTAAGAAATTTGATATAAAACAGAAGATTATAGCAGCAATACATGTTACAATGATGAACGGTTGAAAACCAAAATTCGTTTAATGGAAGTCCATCATATGATAGTAAAATCTAGGGACAAGAAGAAGCAGTGCACTAATGCAAAAAAGAACCATCACAGTATAGAAAAATGAAATTGATTATGGTGTCAAAATCGTCTAACATACTCATAGTCATAAACGCAGGAAGATATCATATAAACACGCTCTAATACCAATGTAGAAAAATACCGAGTCAAGAACACTTACTTGATTTCAAATCGGAATGGATCGAAATGATGAATTACGTGCCAAATCTTGTAGAAAATCATGAAAATGAACCCCCACTTATTCCACAACCCAATAGCCTTTTGATTTTGTATGTGAAATCTTAATTTTGATGTTGGAGGAATGATTTTCACCCTTGATAATCAATGGGTTCGAATTTTCTATATTTTTCTTAGAAAAACTCAATGGTTTTCATCTCTTATGGAAGTTAATGAAAGTTTCTTTTTATTAACTTCCATTTGTAGTTTTTCACATGAAAGCTACCATTCATTCATTTTCATAACCGGTTTTGGTTGACCCATCTGATGATAGAATGAACTTTGATGGATATCTTTAACTGTGCAGATCCATCATCTCCTTAGTGTGCTTATCTAGGTGGACTTTTTACTATTATCTCATTGTAAGATTCTTATCTGATGTAAAGTGTTACATCTTTAGGTTATATTTATACTATATACAAGAACACAGTACTCACCAAACGAATCTAAGTAGTGGAAGCATACCTGGATTAGCCATCATGATAAAGATTCGGTGCACTAAGTCGAACTCTCCCTATCTCCTTTTACTTTATGGTAGCTATCAATGGGACAAGACTCCAATATCTACACTCCTTTAGGATATACATAGACTATGTTGGATGTATGAGAGAAAAAATACCTGAGCTAAAGCTCACTCAATAATATTTTCGGATAAAACTCAATACTCTCATTTACCAGGTAAGGCTCACATTAAGTCCAAACCGAGGACTCCTCCATGACTGAAGTCACCATGATGACCGAGGTACCCTCCACGACTAGATCGATGAATACGACCTTACCTATACTTACACTACCGAGGTCACACGGATGACAAAGTAATCTCATACCTAAGATCGTGGCTACTCGAGATAACATATATCATTTTCCTATCACAATAAGATATAATAACGAGTCATGCAAGAAAATGATAAGTACACATCAAATTTACAAGAAAATTTCAATGGTTATTAAAGAGGATAAGATGATAACAAAAATATCTTGGTAAGAGAATATTCTTCATGATTATCAGGATAAGGAAGAATATACACTAAACCTAAATGTTTGACTGATACAGAAAATTATTATAAATATATGATGATCCTCATTTAATGGTAAACAATTCTCCATATTATTAATATTATTTTAAATGATTTACTGACTTGATCTTCATAGTGCATTAGGTGGGGCACCCCCTGATACCTTGCCTACTGCTTTCACGATTGTTCTCGGTTTTCACAGACCCATAATAAATCACCTAACGATGTGTGGCGGGCATATTTTTCGCATAAACAATTTGGTGCCGGCCGGCTATGGGAACATAGATATCCCATTTTCCAAAATTGATAAAAAATCAAAATCTACCGCCATGATCATCACTGCAGTGGTGAAATGATCCCAAAAGAGTTGAAGAACAATGAAAGAAGGATCAATAGAGAAAATAAGAGAATTTTCATGGTTGCCGTCGCCACATATTGTTCATCGTTTGGGAGCTGCGGTTGATGTCACGATAAACGTCATGGCTACCATCGTTGACCAAACAAAAAAGGATGAAAATCACGAGGCTGGCGAGCCAGGAGATGAAGCACGACCAACACCTGCGAAACATCCACGGTGAGGTACGTCAAACGCCACCAACACACCCACGACCTTGACCACGATGTTGTCGAGTCTTCCCATTCTAAGAACCGCCATAGATTCGAAGGAGGTGCCGCGGGAATCTCCTATATTTTTTGAATACTGAATCTTAGATCTACAAAAAATGAAAAATCATTTGACTCCAAAACACCAATAAATGGACTCAGACGGAGTTTTTCAGAGTTTTAAGCCGTCGCCGGCCAAAAATGGAAGCCTGGATCTGCCGCACGCTCCGGCACCAGCGGCGGCTCTCCATCCTTACCCGACTTCAGGAAACTAAGTTAACCTACCTAGCGACCCACGATAAGAGCCCATGAGAGCTCCAGCCCGAGAGAGCACACGTGGGGGAGCCTAGTCATGACACGCGCCTAGGCGCGAACCGTGGCTTGTCGCTGGACACTTTGTTAGCCCAGTCCATGCATCCAAGACCTTTACTCTAGGCCTGTGTTCTTCTTGACGCCCAACTTCCCAACAAAGACAACCCTGCCTTAACGCCTTTAATGGCCTAAGTCAAACAAGCCCAACGCCTGGCCCTTCTTCAAGGCCCAGATCAGCTCCTCAAAGTCAATATTGGCAGAGAAAATACGCGATAAATATAAACTCAAGGGAAGATTTATTTATGCACAATAAATATTATTATTATTTATTTTATTTTAAGTAATTTATTTACTTATTGTAATTACAAAATTCTCTTTAATTAATTTACACTATTTGATGTTCTATTAATGTCAGGAGAATAATGCAATTATTTGTATCAATATTATTTAATATTTCAGACATGAGTGAGCTTCAAGATCGGGAGCGGATCACACACCTTTGATCAACATCATTCTAAATTTGTTATTCCCTCAAAATCACGAGTCACATCGATGATCTCTATGAAAATTTTGAGGAAAATAATACAAAAAATATTATTTAGCATATTGGACAAGAGCAAGTTTCAAGATTCAGACGCAAACAACAAAGCTCGGATCTGTATTATTTTGAATATTTATTCTCTCAATATCAAGAGTCAGATCGATTATCTCCATAAAATTTGAGGTACATTATTTATTTTTTATGCCCGGAATTACTATTCTTTTCAAGAACATTTTTTAAAGCACTTTTATTTAGTATGATATCAAGGATGGAGCCATTATAAGTAATGAGATCCTAGGACATAATATAAAGTCCCATAATTTCTCAATTATATCATCATGATACCTTAACATGAGGTCTATAAATCGTTTGGGCCCGCTTGATAAAGGATAATAAACAAGAAGTAAAAGTACGATGCAAATCCCCTAGGAATACATAAGTGCTGTTAAAACAGGAAAAATGCTCTCACGAGACAGCAAGTATGATTGTAAAGACCCGAGAAGTCACAAATTACGCAAATGCTCCCACGAGTGAGCAGACATAATTACCATTCCGAGAAGTCATAAATTACGCAGATGCTCCTCCAAGAGAGAAATCTTAATTATCAAGATGCGAGATGTCGCAAGTGCTCCCACGAGAGAGCGAGCATAATTATCAAGACCCGAGAGGTCGAAGATTACACAAATGCTCCAGAAGATATCAAACGTGATTTTCAAGATTCGAGAGGTCATAAATTATAAAAATACTCCAATGAGAGAGCATGCATAATTATCAAAACCCGAGAGGTCACATTAGGAAAATGCTCCTATTAAAGACATCAAGCAAGACCCGAGAGGTCATAAATTACACAAACGCTCCTACAAGAGAGCAAGCATAATTACCGAGACCTGAGAGGTCCACTACCCCGACTGCTTGCCCAACACGCTAAAGTAAAAGATGAAGAATGGAAAGTGGAAGTCTTGTATAGGGTTCAACGACCAAAATAAGGCATGCCCAAAGGATAACTTCCCTATTCCAAAAATTAATCAATTGATGGACGTTACAACGGGGCACAAGATGATTGTATAAAGTCATGTCATTTGGACTGAAGAACGCATGAACCGCCTATCAGCGCTTAGTCCACAAAATGTTCCAAGAGTACATGTGGAAGATGTTGGAAGTGCTCGGATAGTTCGACATAAAATATGAACCTCAGACAACAATCAAGGCTCAAGCACTCATCGACTTTGTGGTAGAGATGACGCCACCCTAAGAGAAAGAGGAGTCAGGCCGTACAGAATATGTCATGCAAGATGACATGATTGATAGATGCACGCGGAAAGAACCTTCAGACATGGAATGAGCACTCAACGTGGATGGCATTGCAAACGCATGCAGAAGCAAAAACGAACTAATAAGAAAAACTTCAGAGGAGACCATAACCGAAAGGGTGATGCGCTTCGCATTTAGAACATTAAACAATGAAGCCGAATATGAAGCTTTGCTCGCATGTCTACGAAGATTCTTAATCGAGACACAAGGATGAAGGCAAATCATAGCAAAGTTCTAAAATTGAAGGAAGGTTTCAAAGAGTGCTCCATAGAGCAGTTATCCCGAGCACACGAGATGCTTGGATGAAAGGCCTTAATAAAGGCCATGGCTGTCGAGGTCTCTTACTCACCAAAGAAGACTAGGAGATAAGACCCTGCATTTGGATAAAGGACCACGAAAGAATCTCATGGCACCCGAACACACGAGATGCTTGGATGAAAGACCTCAATAAAGGTCACGGCCACCGAGTCCTCTTTTTTACCAAATATGATTAGGAGAAAGACCCTACATACTGCAAAAGACCACAAAAGTATCTTATGGCACCCGAGCACACGAGATGATCAGATGAAAGACCTCAATTAAGGTGATGGCCTAATGAGGCCTCCTGATTATCAAGGATGATACGGAGAAAGACCCTACATAGAGCAATTGGACCACAGAAGTATCCCGTGGCACCTGAGGTCAAAGAACCCTCTGACGAAAGACCTCACCCAGAGTGACGGTCTAAGGAGGCATCCTTATCACATAAGATGATTGGAAAAAGACGCTACCTAGGGAAAAAGACCACGGTAATATTCTGTGATACGAGATGCTGAGACGAAGTACTTTGATAATGGTCACATTCACGAAGACCTCATAACTTATCTAAGACGAATATGAGAAATGACCTTACTTAAGGTAAAATGATCACTGTAATATTTCATGGTACCTGAAGTCACCAGATGACTACTACACTCACATAGATGGAAATGATACTCCAAGTCACATAGATGATTAAGGCACACAAAGTCACCTAGACGACTATATTAGATCTAAAGACACGCAGATGATTATAGTACCCAACGTCACCCAAATGAGTATGAGACTCCAAGTCACACAGATGGCTAAGTACCCGTAATCACATATATGACTAAGCACCCTAATTCACACGGATGACTATATTACTCCATGCCACATAGATGATTAAAGTATCTGAAGTTACCTAGATAACTATGGTACCCAGAATCATAATTATGAAAATGACACCCAAGTCACACTGATGACTATGGTATCGAGATTGGCAAAAATATCACAAATCATAAAATATCTTGGTACTCAACTGAAGATGAGTCCAAAGGACCTTACCATCAAGGACTCATCAAACATTGATGAATTGCATGCGCAAACACATAAGCATGGAGAGATGCAATGACAAGCTCAGCAGAACAAGAAATTCATTTTAAATGAAGAACGTCAACAAGACCAAATACAAACTAACTGCTCGATGGGATACATCTGGTCGATATTCTAGGGGCATAGAAGCTAAGGACCTTTCTATAACTTCAGAATTTGTCAAACACAAGACACGGCGATAGGGGTATCACATTATCAATGCTCAACAGTTCGTTCTCCAAGAGAAGAACCTCTTGATTTTCTTTAAGGCTATCTCAAAGACACTCGTTGTGCCAAGCTACGATACAAAATCATTATAAATTTCAGAAAAAGTAATGGATGACTTAGACTGTCGAATCACTATATGGCTTGGAGAGACCAATAAACACAGACATTGAATTACTTGAAAGAGTCAACAACCAAAGTATCAAAACCTTTGGTTCCCAGCCACGACTTAGTTTCTAAAAATATGACCCCAGATGGTAAGAAGAACCCTCGGGAAGCACGTCATTTGAGTGTAATAACTCCATCATCCTCCATGAGACACGAGATGCCAATGTAATGTAGCATATATATGGTCAAGTATAGATCAACATGAGAATGCAACATTGGATTTCAGAAAAAATCCTACCCTTGAAAAGATTCTATAATGTCACAACGTCATGTCTACCTCATAGTGAAGCAATCCCAATAAAATGACGTCTTACTACCTTCCCAAATCAAAGGAATTCAATCTTAACATTAGTCCTCACCATACGCTTAGATGAATGTGTGAAAGCTTTATTGTTATGACCACCGATCCAACCCAAGCTTCCTAACTACCAGATGAAAATCATAAGGACTCGATCCTGATAATTACTTGGAGTAACTCGCACAAACTTGAACCACAGAGCTTCAGGTCCCAACACGATCACGCTCATCATTAATCAAGATAACAACATTTTTACTAAGCATCAATTGACAAATATGAAGAAAGCTCGTCTCAATCACAAAGATGCTCTAAGACGCCATCATGAACCCACAACAAATACTTAGATATTTAGACATAAAATCTATTGTTTGATGATCTTAATGCCAACATATGCTTAACACTCACTTAAGTGAAAAGACAGAGTCTTGGGTAAAAGCTCATCGTTTCCTCCATAACATACTTCCTGACTCTATCACTATGCTCCAGACTCAAGAAGTGGGGGTAAACTATAGGGGGGAAAAATACCCGGGCTCAAGCTCACTCAATGATATTTCTGAACAAGGCCCAATACTCTCATTTCTTGGGTAGGTCCCATATTAAGCCTAAACCGAGGGATCCTCTATGACCGAAGTCACCATGATGAGCGATGCACCCTCCACGACTAGATCGCTTGACACGATTCCACCTATACTTACACTACCGAGGTCACAAGGATGATAAGGTAATCTCATACCTAGGATCGTGGCTACTCGAAATAGCCGATATCATTTTCCTGTTACAATAAGATATAATAATTAGTAATACAAGGAAATGATAAGCACATATCAAATCTATCAGACAATCTCAATGGTTGTTAAAAAAGATAAAATGATAACCAAAATATCTTGATCATAGAATTTCTCCATGAATATCTCCATTCCTTATCAGAATAAGGAAGAAGATACACTGAACCTAGACGTTTGATTGATACAGAAAATTATTACAAATATATGATGATCCTTATTTATTGGTAAGCAATTCTCCATATTACTAATATTATTTTAAACACTCTACTGACTTGATCGTCAGAGTGCATTAGGTGAGACACCCTCTGATGCCCTACCCACTGCTTTCACGATTGTTCTTGATTTTTACAGATCTGAGATGAATCACCGATCGATGCGTGGTGGACTTCTTGATAGTCGATGCAGGCATATATTTTGCATCAACAATAAACAAGAGAATAAAAATTTGACAATTAGAGTTAAGTACTGTATTGGGTCCTCCCTTTAAGCGCGCATGCCATTACTAACAGGCTGTAGACTCTATTAAACTACACATAATGATTAGAAATAATGGATGGACCTAGGCCCCACTTATGGATCACTGCAGTATTTAGATTTATTGGTCATGTACTATAGACTAAGATTTAACCTCTTTTAAACTCAATTAACAATCAATGGTGGGTCACATAAAAATTCTAACATTCCCCCACTTAAGCATCATTGATTGAGCTTTAGTCATGAAGTTTATTTTTAAAACGATTCTCAGTTTGAACACAACTTTTCGGCCACAAAATAAATAGTCCAAGTATGATCTCAAAACAAAATCGTGTTCAATGATAAATAATCATGAATCGTAGTCGTCGTTGTATCCTTCATCGGCACAAGACTTTTCATATGTCAATTATCTTGTATGTCATGGTGAGACTCTTTCTACTATTCAATCGAATAAGCGGTTGATTAAAGAAGTGAAAGAAAAAAATTACAGGTTACAGAGAATAGTGAGTTTTATGTGAACTTGTTGAGCTTCCTAAGGGTTTTTACAAGAGCCTAGAATAAAATTATTTATGGCCTCAAAGAAGCATCTCATATTTCATGAAGTGAAGTCGATTCTTTTAAGGAATTTTGACATGAAACATCTTGGAGAGGTAATGAACGTGTTGTGCATATTAGTCCATATAGATATGTGTTGAGATTATCTCAAAAGGGGTATATTGATCGTGTGCGAGGTCATTTTCATATGAATTGCAAGCCTGGAGTAACTCTAGCCTCAATGTGTCCGTCGAAGAGCATTATAAATTCTGGCAGTCTTAGATATATAGATCTTAGACGTTACTAAGTTAGAGAGGTGGTCAATATTGGTATGTTTAATAAGAACATATAAGCATTGAAAAAATTTATTAACAAATCCATCAAATAATAGACTTCACCCATATAATTTGTGAGACAATGAATCGATAGGTGTCTTAATGCTATGTCACATTTTTCTTGTACTTTCGATATAACAATTATTGATGTAATTTTGGTTTTCTCATTGTTTTTATATCAAATGTTTATAAACATGTATTATTTTGAGCAATGTAATCTTTGAATCAGCTCATGCAAGTTTTAGAGATCCTGAGACTAAATGCTTCCATTAGGAAGTGATACTTCACTTTAGAAGTGATGCTTTAGTTTAGAAGTATTGTTCTAGGTTCAGTTTTGAAGTGTGATAATAATTTGGTTTAGAAGTATTCTACTGACTTCTTCAAATGAATTACTAAAGAGGCAATATTATGATCATATAAAGTATGATGTTATGTGAAATTAGCGAATGGTACATATTTGTTAGATCACAGGATGTTAGCTATGTTCCACAGTTCACCTTATCATATCAAGAGTCCAAGTGGGTGGTCCATTGAAGTTCTAAATGTTTTCTCAGTATGGACTTAACCCTTAAGGCGCAATTAGGAAAATTAAACCTACAGCCTTGAGATGCTTATGGAAAACCAATGAGGTAATCATGAGGAGTTTTAAGATCTATTACTTTCCTCGATGAAATCCTCACTTATGTGGACAATCCGAAAGGCTAAGGTGATTCAAACTAGGTTTATGTCATGATTTCAAAGTACAAAAAGAGTTTTGAAAAACTTTTTATTGTGTGCTCTATTCAAGATGTATATGGCAATTTATAGTGCCTTGCCTTAAGAAATAAGGTAGATTAGGTATGCTCAGGGTTACCAAGCATGGTGCATTGTAAAGCTATACCGCAACTTTACAAGTGTTTTGTAAATGATCGAAATGTGACTTACGTCTCTGTACTTTTCATATTATTCACCATTCTATTTAGATATCGCAAACTTTTATTTTTTTCACATCACAAAAGATGTCTCACAAATAAAGTATAAAAGATAATTCCTGTTACCAAAAGTCATAGAAATTTCAAACTCATCAAGTTTTGAAATATCCATAAAGTTGCAATGGATATCATTTTGTCCAACCGTCGCAATAAATTATATTCTTTATTTCCATATTGCGACGTTTTCAGAGAACCGTCGCAATTAATTTGAATATTGCGACGGTTCATGTTAACCGTCGCAATTTATTGAAAAATTGTGACGGCTTATGAAAACCGTTGTAAAGTCTTTGAGGGGTTGCTTAATTTTTTTACCTTTTTTAATCCCTATTACAACAGTTGCATCTAACCGTCGCAAAATCCTTTGAGGGATTATTTAATAAAAAAATGTAGGTTTGATTTTTATAATCACTATTGTGACGATCTTTAAGAACCATCGCAAAATGAAACTGTAAAATTATATAGTGATGGTTGTTAAAACAATCACAAAAAGAAACCCTAAATCAAAAGAATCGCGTGTCTTCTTCCCCATTTCCCCTAGCATCTCTCAACATGGGCGATTTTCTCCCCCATTTTCGAACGGCGATCTCAGCCCCGTGCTCCTTGCTTTAGCTTAACCCTGGTATGGTGGTTCTCCTCTCCATTGATCATCCGCGGTAGGTTCCTTTTTCTCCATTAATTTTCTTGATTTCTAGTATTCCTTTTATGATTTTTCATTTTTTGAGCTTTGCATTTTTGAGCTGTACGACCTCATGCTGAATTCGTGGCTTGCTAATTTCTGCTGTGTCGACCTATTAGAGAATGTGAGAGAACATAAGCTATTGTATTTTTAACAAATTATGAACAAGTCAAAAAAAATTCTATCTATAAAAAAGCTTCAACAGTTATAAAAAAATCTATCTAGAAAAAAATGTCAATGTCATGTTATGTGGGCATGAGAGGGGAATGAATTAAGTTAAAGAAATTTGGATGTGTATGATTCCATCTCTTGTTCTTTGGATTTGTAGTAAGCTTGAGATTGTGTTAATTAGGATGTATATGATTCCATCTCTTGTTCTTTGAATTTGTAGTAAGCTTGAGATTATGTTAATTCTTATTATATGTTACAATATTTGGGTTAAATTTAGTTCCACTACTATTGTAGTACTCCAACAGATATGGTGCTATGTCACCAAATGTATTAAATGCTTCAACAGTCTTTGGCCAAAAGATGTAGCATTAGTTTTGATTATTTTATTTGTTTGGTCTTTTTTAAGCTTTGAGAGTTGCAATGGATAAGAGTTGGATGACTAAATCAAGATTTAGTAAGGCATATCAAGATGGAGTAAATCAGTTTTTGAACTTTGCGTTTGAGAGAAAATCAAGTGATGGATATATATCGTGTCCTTGTTATCAGTGTGTTCATTGTTATCGTAAGACTAGAGACGTCGTTCGTGAACACCTGATATGTAATGGAATTATAAGTGGTTATACATGTTGGTACTTTCACGGGGAGTCAGTGGTGACTAATTCATCAGGAATTGGTACATCATCTTAAGTCATTGTTAATAGTAGGGAACATGTAGAAACATCATTATCATGTCAAGAGGATGATAATGATATGCATGATGCATTTGGTAATTTATTGAACAATGAACGTGGTTCAGACTCTATTCCATCACAACAACCGGTTGATGATGTTGATGAAAGAATGAGGGAATTCAGAGATGATTCTGGTGTTTAGGACTTCTACGATTTGGTTAAAGATAGTAATCAACCACTATATCCTGGATATGAAGAATTCTCAAAATTGTCATTTATTGTGAATCTATATCATATTAAATGTCTTGATGGATTGTGTGACAAAGAATCGTAAAACTCAAGGTCTTAAAAGTCATGATTCTCACATCATCATGGAGCATGAGAGTACTAGAGCTGGAAAGTGACACCAGAATCCATCATAACGATGAAGTTTTCAATGGAAAAAGTCTAGAAGAAGTGAACTTAGATCGAGTAGATGTTGATGGTTTGACTTTTGAAGACATGGCATATGATTATAACAATGATGACGATAACAACTTTTGTGAATAATGTGATTGAATGTTTGATAAACATGTATCATTTATGTTTTCTTAGTCTTAAAATATTTTCTAAATCATCAATAGTCATAATGATTAACATGTGCAGGATTACATCATGGCCTCGTCGAGACGTCAATGACCACGTTCAGATACTCGATTGAATATTGACTCTCTTACTGAATCTGAAGAATCAAATCCACATCATGATATAAATATGGAAACAGAAGGTTCCACTCTTATCCAAGTTAATGGAGATAATAAAATAGTGTTTTATTTAATTATCATAATGTTATTCAATATTTTGTTAAATAGAACCATCTGTGAGGCGTACGCGATGACGAACGTAGTTGACATCTATATGGGTAAGATCTGGCGATGATAGAATACTTGTGACTTTCAATGCCCAAGGTCAGGTCATCGGTGCTAATAAAGGAAAGTTTGCAAGCTTTTGTCGTACTGTTGCTAGACGACATAATATTTTGCCCATACAATATGAATGAAGGCATGTGTCGCGGTATCATAAAGATCAAGCTTGGGAAATAGTGAATGTATGGTTGCTTGTACGATCATATATATATATAATTATTTGTAGTCAAAATATGCCGTAGAAGAATGTCATAAAGCATATGTTTGGACAATGTTAAATGCAAAATGGAAGGATGGGAAGAGTAGAATAAAGAATGAATATATGGTGACATATGAAACGGAGGAAGAGGCATTAGAACATTGGAATGATGTTATTCCAAAAGATAGTTTTGTTGCGAGAATTCGTAGATGATACTCAGAAGAAGGAAATGTATAAGTTTTTACTATCCATCTATGAGCAATTGTATTTGAAATAAATTAAATTTTTTTATCTTTCATAAATATAGAAGCAAGCTGAAAGTAACAGAAGATCACTAAGCAAATTAAAACACCTTCACACGTTAGGACGTACCAGTATACCAACAAAAAGAGCAGAAATGTTAAATTCTGAACTTTATAATTGTTTTAATTAGTTTTATTTTTTAAGTATATTTAATCATATGTTCTCATTTTATAGAAAGAAGAGCTTCAAATAGAGCCCTCAAGAATGGAGCTATTTGTAGCCTCACATGAACAAAAAGATGGAACTTATGTAAATGAAGAGACTGTAAACGTTGCAGTAAGTATAAGTTGTAATATTTATACCAAGTTTTTAAATAGTTATTACATGTTTACTCATACTAAATCTTAATTTTGTATTATAGGTGAAACTTAAAGAGCGCATGAGTCAACTTTCAGATGGTGATTATGATCTAATTTCACCAAACGACGTGCTCTCACAAGTATTGGGTCCAGATCATTCTAGACGTGTGCGTTCATTAGGACTCGGGGTAACTCCATCTCAAGTGTTCTCGTATTATCGTGGGGGAATCGTCCATACAAGATTCTACTCGTTTAACAACTGAGCTAGAATCCCAACGTGCACGATAGCTGTGTTGGAGGCTCAATGCGCACAGATGCCTTAGTTAGAGGCTGAATGTTCAGATATGTGTGAGAAATATGCAAGACTCTCGTAAAAACTAGGGTAACCTTTTGTGTTTAACGTTATTTAATAGTACTTCTAAAATATTTTGTTATTTCAATTTTCATAATTTGAACTCATTAAATAATTTGTATTGATAATCTATTATAGTTTTGGATATTTAATTAATGATTTAGTGCTTTATAATTATGCGCTATCAATATATAGAATGATACCGCTCTGACTATTGTGAAAATATACGCTATTAAAATTGTGTTAATATACAGGAATTTTTGGGAATTAGCAGAATTAGGAAGGAGTATGTGAAATCAGTGTTTTTGCCACAGTTCCTAAACCGTCGCAAAAAATTGGACTAGGAAAAATTGGCGATGGTTTTATAACCGTCACAATAAGACTACCTATTTCATGACAGTTGTAGAACGGTCGTTATATATACACTTTGTGACGATTCTAAAAAATGTCGCAGTAAATTTCTTTAGCAACCGTTGAAAACTGTCGTGAATTATCAAAATAGCCGTCGCTTTAGAGTCTCTGTCACGACGTTCCTCCGACGGTTGTCAAAACTGTCAGTGAATTAATCCCGACGGCAGCGATCCTGACAGTTCTCCAACCATCACCGTATCCATTCTGACGGTTATAAACTGTCATCGTAGACTAGAATGACCATCGTCGTAGACCTATTTTCTTGTAGTGACACTTGGAGATCGTGAATAATTCCAACTATGCAAGACGATTTAGTTAAAGGTAACCATGAAAATATTTTGACTTGACTTCGTTAAAGGTAAAATTAACTTTACCAACTCATAAAAATAATTTAGCAAAGTATGTTG
Organism: Datisca glomerata; assembly: GCA_003255025.1. Lineage (NCBI taxonomy): Eukaryota > Viridiplantae > Streptophyta > Magnoliopsida > Cucurbitales > Datiscaceae > Datisca > Datisca glomerata. The sequence continues at coordinate 900,697 of QANY01004331.1, read as the reverse complement.
TGTTTGACTAGTCGAACTGGCTAGTGTTCCTCCTAACTGAATGACAAGGCCAGTTCGGTCCATATGGACACAATGCTTTACTGGCAAGATTAATTTGACTTACATTTGGACTCTTTCCCGGTAATAGAATCTTGATGATTATATTTGAAAATTATCTAGGAAGATATCTTAGAAATATTTGAATTTCAAATTGCAACAATTACCAAGTGAATAAGGGCTCCCTAATATACTGAATCATGAAAATAACTCATCAAAGTATGTTTAGATCGATCAGGTCGAGTCATGAAAATGGTTCATCCGATAACGTAGCATGAGGAAGTCCGTCTGGCGGTGAAATATGAGGATGGTTTGTCCGGTGGCGGAGCATAGGAAGGTCCTTCCGGTGGCAGATCATAGGAAGGTTTGTCCGACGGTGGAGCATAGGAAGTTATTTTTGGCTGTGGAGCATGAAGATGGTCTATCTAACGGTGGAGCATGAAGATGGTCTATCTAACGGTGGAGCATGCAGATGGCCTGCCCGACGGCAAAGCATGAGGAAGGTCCGTCTGATGGTGGAGCATGAAGATGGCCTATCTGGCGACAGAGCATAAGGAAGGATGGTCCATCAGTCTATGAAGCATGAGGAGGGTCCGTCCGACATAAGAGCATGAAGATGGTTCGTCTGAAGGCGAAGCATGAGGATGGTCCGTCCAATGGTGGAGCATGATGATGGTTCGTCTGGAGGGCGGAGCATCACAATGGTTCGTTCGTCAATGAAGCATGATGATTGTCCGTCCGATGGTGAAGCATGATGATGGTTCATCCAGCAACAGAGCATGAGGATGGTATGTCCAACGACTGATCATGAGGAGGGTTTGGCTTGTGCCAGAGCATGAGGATGGTCTGTCCAGAGGCAGGGCATAGAGATGGTCCATCCAGTAGTGGAGCATGTGGACTGTTTAATTTGCGATAGAGCATTGGGAGGGTCCATCCGGAAATGGAGCATGATGATGGCTCATATGAAGACAGAGCACGAGGAGAGTTTATCTGTCAGCGGAGCATAAAGGTGGTCAGTTCGGCAATGGAGCATGAAGATGCTTCATCCAGTGGTAAAATATGAGGAAGGTTCATTTGTCAACGAATCATGACAATGGTTCATTCGGGAGGATCATGAAGATGGTTCGTCTAGGGGCGGGGCATGAAGATGGTTTTTCTAGTTGTAGAGCATGAAAATAGTCCATCTGACAGTGGAACATGAGGATGGTGCATCTAGTGATGGAGCATGAAGAGGGTCCGCGTTGTGGCAGAGCATAGGGATGGTCAGTCTGACAGTAGAACATGAGGAAGATCCATCCTGCGGTAGAGCATGGGGATGGTCCATCCAGCGGCGGAGCTTGAGGATGATCCGACACTTCTATTTGCACATAGTGTCAGTGTGGGACACGTGTCGGACACCGATACGCTTCCGACACGCTCTGACACGTGTCTGACATGCCAAAATCATGTCTGATTTTATATTTTTATACTTTTATTTTCGAACACGTGTCGGACACGCCATGACATATTTTCAACACGTGTCGACACATTTCAGACACTTTTATGGGAGTTTTTTTAAATAATAAAATATAAAGAGTTTAAAATAAATTAACAATATTTTAACTTGTATATAAAGAAAGAGTTAGAGTGAAAATAGAGAAGAAAGAAAGTTATGTTTTAAAATATATAAAATTTGAAATGGTATAAAAATCAGATTTTCAATTTCTAAAACCTTTAAACTTCTTAAAATTAGAACTGACTCGATCAATCAGTGACATCTTCAACTAATGAGTTATTTTAATTCATATTTTTTATATGACTAACATTGTAAAATGATGTGTTAACGTGTCACTATCATGTCATATTCATATCGTGTGTTAGTGTCCCTAGGTCATAATCTTTTTTCTTTAAATTCGCTTGTTCCTTGAAAACATATTCAATTGGGTCTTAAATATGGAGTTATAAAGATACTCAAATCCTAGTTATGTCTGCATCAGATAAGCTCAATATACTGTCACATCATGAGATTGAACACGTTTTGGTATTCATCAAAAATTAAAAATTAATGTTGCCTTAAGGAAAAATTTCACCAAAATGATTATGAAACCACGTGCGTGAAAGCAATCACTAAAACATTGTACGCTAAATGCCCTTTTAGAAGTTATTTAATTAGAAGTTCACAATTTCACTCACGGAAGCTTAAGAAGATTGGGATTCTGGACCTCTAGGGCACCAAACTAGAGGGGAGAACCAATTAAGTTTGTTTCGTAATTTGAGGTTCCTAACGTTTGGGATAGTTTGGGCATTTGATTTAGTTTTAACGCTGTTAAGTAGGGTTAGTAACGATTTTAAGTTCAGTGGTCCATTAAAGCTTTAAGTTTTGTATGTTTCTTTGGAGATGAAGCGAAGGGGTGTCCATGTCCTTTGATGAAACTGAGGAAATTAATCTATTTTTCTTTATTTATTTATCATAATGTTGGAGTGATTGATCTGTATGGTTACTCTCTCACGTTTTTTAGGTCAACAGAGAAAGTATTCATTAATGATGAAAAGAACTACACTGGGGAGTTCGAAAACAAACTAGAAATACAATTAGCAGGAAAAGGAACAAAGAGAAATACTATGCGAGGAGCTAAAACCAATTTTAGCAATACTGTCAGCAAAACTATTAAAAGATCTACGACAAAAATTAAAGGAAAGAGTCTTGAACTTAAAGTTCGACGGGAGAATATCCGTATCACCGTATCTGCAATATTGTTAGGGATCTTAGAATTAGTCAGTGAATCCATGAGAACTTTCGAGTCTGAAATAGAGTCTATCGGAAGATGATTCGTTTCCTTTAGACCCCAACAGAGGGCTAGTGCTTCAGCCAAAAAATACATCCTCAATGTGATATAAAGTTTTGAGAAAATTAAGGATTTAATCAAGTTTTAGTTTTATATAATTTTCATTTTTTTGTATTTTCACACGTACGGCTGAAATCGAGAAGAGAAAAATCAGGCAATTAGAATTGTCTTTGTTATTTTATCTTTATACCCTTATTATAATTGATTTGTATTTTTTAGGTTTTTTCCTTCTTCGTCTCACCATTCTATTGCTTCCATTGATGCAGTTTTAGAGTTTTGTTGATTTGAGTTTTCATCTTCATCTCCATTCGTTTTGTTCTGAAAGTTCTGAAACTTCAATAAAAGGGTTTTATTTGGACTGTGTTTGGTTATATTCTCGATAAATTTGAACAGTTTATTCGAATTTGATTTTGTTTTTTTTTCACGAACTTTGCTAATTTATCTCCATCCTCTGTAGAAGTTTATACAAAATTAATCAACAATTGAAATCAAATATATTATTCTTCCTTTCTTTTTTATGTAACAATTATCTTCGTCCCTCTATTTCTGGTTTTCGAGCGAGAGGGATGATGGAGAAGAATGAGGGGCCGGACTTGGATGTGTGAAAGGGATATGATACCGAATGATATATAAAAATATATACAAATATACTATAGATATACTATGATATGCTGATGGTATGTAAAAATATAATACATATATACTATGATATATTGATAGTATAATAAAATATACTATAGTAAATATGCATAACACAATATATTATTAGATACCATAGAGTATATATCTATAAACTACATAACATTTTACACTTGTGTTGTTACACGAAAAACATTTTGCACTGGGGTTGTTATGCGGATAACGCGAATAAGGTTCATTATTAGTGAGGGTAATCTCGTCTATTTATAATATTTTTAGATTTTACGGATGTGCCATTATAAATTAGGTCATTTATGCAAATTACAACTTTTTTGGGCTATTTTTTCCTTATTTTCATATAGTGGCTTATTTGCCTAATTGAGTCATTTTTTAGAAAATTAGAGATTTAATCAAGTTTAAGTTTTACAATTATATAATGTCCATTTTTTTTGTAATTTTACATATATTTAGACCAGTAACCAATTAGTTTATATTATAAAAAATAAAAAAAANTATATATATATATAAATATATATATTTTTTTTCTTTTTTTTCTTTCATTTATTACATAGTGTTGTTTTTGCTTTATGCTTGCATGTATTACTTTTTATGCATGATTGATATAATATCAACATTTTATGTTTTCTATAATTTGACATCCTATAACTTTATCTCTATTCTTTTACTTCCCTTTTGTTGTAATTATTAACATTTATTTTCTTTACATGTTTATTTATCTAGCATTCTTATATCGTCATGCTTATAATGTGATTCTTGCATTATTCCCTTATTATTAGAGTTAATGTTCATATATGTGTGGATTATAATTTTAACAATTAGATTTAAATTTTGTTACTTCCATTATAAAATTCTAACTAAACAAAAATCGACGACGGACTTTGAGATTTTCGGGATACCAAACTTCTCGAACTACTGAAGTGAGGAGTTATTCTTAGGATACCGAGAATAACTCTAATAATGCTTTGATTTAAAAAGATATAAGAATACAAAAAATATTTTTTCAATGGTCTTTGAACCACCCATTAAAGGTAATTTATTTTGTTCATTTTTATGATACAAAATGCACAAAATGAGACATTTAAAAATGAATTTCTTTAGCCTTTGCCTTAAAATAAAAAATTGGATAGCATTTGATTAAATTTGATAACCATTTTATAATGGGTGTTGTGGGGTGCTAATACATTCCCCACACACAAACGACTCCCGAACCAACTTTGAGTTTTCATATACCAAAATTTTCATCTTAAAATTGGGTGACCAATTACACCCTAAAATTATTGGTGGCGACTCCAATTTTTTTTCCCGCAAAAAATAATTTTTTTAATCGTCGCTCCGCGTCGCGTGCACGTTGCGACAAGTATGATGCATGATGTAAATACTTAAATATTTAAAAATCCAATAAAAAATATTTCTTCCATGATGTTATGATCAATAACGATAGTTTGTCTCATATAAGGACAACGTCCAAGTTATCTCGTATCGCATCGAGACTCCTCTAATTTGGTTAACGCTTTTCAAGATGTCACTACAACTAGTTTAATCAATCGCCAATCGCCAATGATTTTGGTTACCTTGGTCCCATTGACTAGCCCCTTTGAGAGATTCCAATGTGCTTATGTCTAATAGTTTAACCAATGCATCAGCTTTAAAGGTTGCCATTAACTAACAATCCATCTAGGAACGGTCCTGCCGCACCACTTCCTTTACAAGCTTTAGCTTCTTAAGTAACTCGATGACTCAAAGTGATACGATTCCCAAGTTACTCCCACTGAAGAGAGGTCCGCTACGGCGACTCTAAACCATTCCTCGTGTCACGATTAAGTTTGCATGGAAGACCTTGAGAATGTTTAACCGTAAACGATCATCCCACTTAGTTTTTGGAAAAATAGATTTTTATTTACTTTTTCGAAAAAATATATAACTTTTTATAAATTTGAAAAAATAAGTTTTGAAAATTATGAACTTTTATAAAATTTAAATCACAATTTAATTTTATAACTTTTATAAAATTCGATTTGTATTTAAATCATAACTCATTATAAATTTAAACTAGAATGATGCATGTACATGCTACATGGTATTTTGATATTATCATATCCCTATTTTGTCCTTCTCCTTCAAAAAGTCCCACCGATGTGTGACTCTTTACAAAGTCCAGTCGCATTTTTAAAACTCAAATTTCAATTTAAAGTTTAATTTTCCAACAATTTTAACTTTGATAAATAAATTACCAAGTAAATTAATCAATTGATTTATTTTTGAAAATAATATATAAAATAAATTCTATTTAATTAGTGTTGAAAAATTATCGAATTAAATAAAAATAATTTTCAAGAACTGGATTGGGCAAAATCGTAAGGTTTCCTAAACCTAAAAGTTTTAAAAACCTCAAGATTTCCTAAACCTTAAAGTAACCAAAACCTCAAGATTTCCTAAACCCTAAAATTTCCAAAAACTCAAGGTTTCCTAAATGTTAAAGTTTCCAAAAACTCAAGATTTCATAAATCTTAAAGTTTCCAAAAACTCAAGATCTTCTAATTCCTTTGGTTTCCTAAACCATAATTAGGTAACCTATAGCGACGAGTGGTGATGGCAAGTAGTGGCATGGGGATGCAGGCGACGGCGTGGCGATGACGATGGTGACAAACGATGACTTTTATTTCGACGACAAATGGAAATTAAAGATCCAACTTTTACGAAAAATAAATTACATCAAATCCTATGCCTCAATTTTGGCGTACATCGATTCTAAAGTTGAAAATAAATACCTAGAGCTAATTGATCGAGATCCATTCATAAAATACATTCAAACATGCTTTGAATCTACCATACAAAAAATACATGTTAGTATCACAACATCCATTGATACATATGTCTAATTACTAAATATGCACAATCGAGATCTTGGTTTTGATACCAATTGTTGGATCAGGTTATAAATGGGAAAATAACAAACCACGAATGGTTTGTGGGTGGAAAATAAATTTTTTTTTTCACATCAACTATTTAATCATACTAAATATAAAATCTTTTATAAACATGCATATTTAGATTGGCGTATTTAGAAGAGGTGAAAATTATATCAAACATTTCTTGAGTCGATGAAGTTCTGACTTTGTGGAATCTTATTGATTATCTTCATTCTTTATAGAACTTGAATCAATCTTCGCATCAACCATCACTTATACGATTCAGAAGTATATCTCAAAATGATGTCGTTAGGAATTGAGTGTGGACTATCAAAACAACAAAAGGAAAAAAAACAAAACTTTCCTCTTCTTCCCATAGTTTTGGCGGCAACAAGGAAGGGAAAGAGAAACTGTTTTATTTTCCCTGTGTAATCACACACTGTGATCAGGGTTGTGTCAACACACTTAGCGAGATAACCCTGATAACATCTCTTATATAAAAATTACAGAATTTACACATATACCGCTATATTGTAAATTGCCAAAATTAAACTCCCTTTACTGTAATTGTCAAAATTTTACATCTTCCTAGAGCCGATACTATGTCCAAATTCAGCAATCTAAATTTATAAATTAAATTGACCTCCATCAATTAATTAATTAATTTTTTATTTACTAATTATCCAATAATAATTAATTAATTTGAACATTAATTTTTACTCTTCACTACTTTAGTGAGGATACCCATCACATATGAGTTCGGGAAGTATACCTTTCTAAAATATATTTTTGGTCCAACTGATGTTATTTCTCATTCATGTCCTTATGAGTTACTCTTGAGACTGAATGGAACCCCATGAATAAAGTTATAAGATTCAAATACTCGGTGAATTTACCTCCATTAATTCCTGACTTATTTGATCCTGATAGCGTATGACTTCATTATAGGTCTGATGTAAAATCAACTCTTGATTCATGCGCGCTACATTTTCTGTTAGTGCAAATAAACATTTTTTATTTCAGTCTACATAATATTTTACTATGTTACCTTTCCTGAATATTAGAAACAAGAGTAGAATGTAAAATTATCATTTTACCCCTTTACTTATTATTCTCTTAACTCATTTATTGATTGTAAATAAGAAATACATAATTCTGAATTGTCTCGAACAATTCACCATGTCTTGTTCAATGATTCATTTCATCGAGTACCTGGCTAGGTTTATTGTTTCATTTTGCAATCTCCCTACGAATTTCATATCTGTGAATCATGTAACTCCAAAATAGTTTAATCAAGATCTCAACAACTGATGTATTATCCAGAAATTAGAACTCACTCCTTTGGCGTATCAATGACCACAAGTGACTAAGTCAAGTTTTCTATTCACTTCAGGATTAACGTAATCATGAAAATACCATTTTATGGTGTAAACAATTAGATTTAGAGCTAGATAAACGATTTTGTTCTAAACTAATTTGTTACTGGTCTATTCAACATGTTCCAAAACATGTCTAGGTCAGCTGTTAGAGTCCCCACTGTCATGCCCCAAGAGCGGCATCCTTTGATTCAACATAACAGTCGTAATTGAACTCGATTGCCCAGTCGATCCAAAGACTACAATTTTAAACTATTTTAGAAGAGTTTGTTTGGGTGACCCTTCAGTCTTTACTCTTCTTACGTTGACAATAGTTTCAAGACTTGAGTTAATTATAAACACACTTTAATTAATAAAAAAACTCTCATTCATTCATTAATTTAATAATACAAAATGTCTGAAGAGTAAAGACTGGGGGATGAGAGAACCTGCTTTCTTTGCTCTGTGTAATCACATACTGTGATTAAGGGTTTGTGTCAACACACTTAAGGAGGCAACCCTAATGCCATATATAATAATTATGGAATGTGAACTTACAACCCTATATGTCAAATTACTAAATATTCACCCCTTAATATTTGCTATTATCAAAAATTACATATCTCCCTAGAGTCAATGTTGTCCCCAAATTCATCGATCCAAATCGATAAATTAAATTGATCTCCATCAATTAATTAACTAATTTCCTTTATTTACTAATTATCCTATAATTAGAAAATAACTAATTAATTAATTTGAACATTAATTACTTGCTCTTCTCTAATTAAGTGACAACACCCATCACGTATGAGTTCGGGAAATATATCTTGGTCCAAAACATATTTTTCTTCCAACTTATGTTGTTTTTGTTCCTGCCCTTATGAGCTACTCCTAAGACCGAATGGACCCACATGAATAAAGTTATAGGATTCAAATGTTCGGTGAATTTGTCTCCATAAATTCTTGACCTATTTAATCATGACATCGTACGACTCCACTATATATCTGATGCCGAATCAATTCTCGATTCATGCACGCTACATTTTCTAGTTGGTGCAGATAAATACTTTTATTTCACGGTCCATAATTTTATTGACATATTACCCTCCGTGAATATCAATAACAAGAGCGGGATTTAAAATTACTGTTTTACTCATCTAGTTATTAATTTCTTTAGCTCTTTTATTGATTGTAAATAAGAAAGACATAATAATGAATTGTCTCATACAGTTCACCATATCTTATTCAATGATTCATTTCGTCGAATACTTTGCCAAGTTAATTTATTCGCACACCCATCAATAAAGCATAAGGTGATATTGTTACATTTGTAATCCCGTCACGAATTTCCATATCTTTGAATCCCGCAACTCCAACATAGTTGAATCACGATCTCAACAGCCGAGCTATTGTCCGGTAATTTGAACTCACTCATTTAGCATATCAAATATTGTAACTAACTTAGTCAAATTTCGTATTCACCTTAAGATTAAGGTAATTATAAAAATACTCTTATAGGTGTAACAATTAGATTTAAAGCTTCGATAAGCGACTTTGCTCTAAATTAATTGGTTATTGATCTATTCAACATATTCCACAACATATCTAGGTCAACCGTTAAAGTCTCAACTCTCATGCCACAAAAGCGACATCCTTTAATTCAACCTAAGAGTCGTAATCGGACTTGATTGTCCAGTCCATCTAAGACTGTGAATAACATTCTGAACTATTTCAGAAGAGTTTGTCTGCAAAACTCCTCAGTCTTTACTCTTCTTACTTTGATAATAGTTCCAGGACTTGCATAAATTATAAACACACTTTAATTAATAATTGATTAAAGAGTTTGTCTGGAAGACCACTCAATCTCTGTTCCTCTTACGTTGACAATAGAGCCCAGCTCAGTCTCGATTTCTTGCTCTGCATATCGCAAGAACCATCCGAGAAGATATACCGATAAACTTCAGCCGAGATGAGATTTGGAGAGGGTGCAGTGCAAATTAGACAAAAAGTCCACACCAGTCCCAAAAACAGCCTCCGGAAGCCGGTAACGCTCAGTCTCAAACAACCCATCCATCGAGCTAGACACCTGATAATCACAGCTAAAGAAAATTGAGTTGCCGTGAGCCTGAATAGCCTGCTACCCAATACAAAAGGACCCGAAAATAGATATGTATTAATGTGTTTAAAAGTCTGAAAAATCACATCATCAGGAGGATTAGCAGTAAGACCTTCAAAACAGCAGGAATTTCTCACTTTCCAAAGCCCACAATCCAAAAATCAACCAATTAGTAAGATAAGAATGATGATCTAAATCAGTAGAATAATTACAGATATATTCATAAATGGCAGACCGAGTATCTATAAAAGAGTCATGATGAAACTTATCAGTCCATAAAGCCAGAGGGCTAGTGAACCAAAATTTTGAAGCAAAATTTTGCAATGGGAAAAATAAGTGCACAGTCGATTCAATATTATCCTCACAAAACGAACAGCCCGAATTACTGTTGAAATGTCTCCTTACTAAATTAGCTTTACAACCTATAAAATTGTTGAGGCATCTCCATAAAAAAATCCTTCATTTTTGGATGAATTTTGAGACTACAAACATTTTTCCAGATCTTTACCCTCTCTTCTGAGCCACTTCCCTACCCACCATTTGACTTCCTTAATAAACCCATCTTACCCATAAAAACTGCAAGGTCGTAACCGATTTTAACCACATAGAGCCATTGCTTCCCATACTGCCACCCTAATTGATCTTGCCTGTCCATTTGACGGATTTATGAAGAGCAAATAATCTCCCCGTCCTTTTTACATATAACCTCCCAAATTTTAGCAATATCCCATTCCTTCCCATTATCAAGCATAAAGTCCCGGACATAATGAATTCCATTCACTCTAGGAGAAAAGACTTTAAAAGTTGTAGGTCTAGGTAGCCAAGCATCTTCCCAAACTCATATTTTCTCGTCATTCTCATAAACTAACAGATCCCAAAGGCTAAAAGTTTACGACCCTCCGGAATGCTTCTCCACCCCCAAGATCGACGAGACCCCAAAGGAGCATTTAAGAAATCATAATTTTTGGAATATATACTTTTAAGAGATTTTTAAAGTAGAGTGTTCTGATTATTTAAAAGCTTCCATCCTTGTTTAGCTAGTAAAGTAAGGTTAAAACTCGACAAATCTTTGAAGCCAATCTCACCTTCTGCTTTTTTTCTTACACAATACCTCTCTAGAACTCTAATGAATCCCAGACTTATAAGGGGATAAATTCCACCAATAATTTGCCAACATACTACAAATCTTTTTATACAAAGAGATGGGAAATTTAAAGGATGACATGAAATAGTTAGGAATAGACAGGGCTATAGATTTAATAAGGATTTTCCGGCCAGCAGTGATATGTAGTTTTTCAGACCACCCGACAATTCTATGTCCAATATTTTCCACGATACCATTGAAAATGATTTTCTGAGAAATACCAAAATCCATCTCAATTCCCAAATACCTATTCAGAGACGTAGATAAAGACAAATTGAACCTATTGGCCAAAAGAATTTGTTTATCCTTCACAACATTGGAGCTAAAAACACTCTACCCCAAATCTAGTCAAGGCGCTCTTATAATAAGTAGAGCAATCACACAGAGCAAATCTTGTACTATGTGATCACTCAATCATTAACTCGTAATAAGTCAAGAGTGTTGCTTTGTACCTTGCCGTGGGTAGTCTCTGTTGAATAAACATTAAATGTTATGTTTTAGTGAGTTTTTTCAATTAGAAGTTACAATTTAGAAGTTACAATTTAGAAGTTAGTGGAAACATAAAACGTCAAGAGTCTTTGTAGTTGAAAGGTTTGTAGATGAAAGGCCAATGGGTGATAGATTTAATTATTTTTCAGTTTTTTTGGTAAGAGTAGAGTCTATATAAAGGTCTTGTTGAGTTCATTGGAAAACACAACTTAGAGGAATACAAAAGTTAAATATTTCAAGTGAGTTTTTAGTTTACTAGTGAGTTTTTAGTTTACAAATTAGTATCAGAGCCAATGACGAATGTGACAGGTCAAATGCCGCTACCACGACTAACGAAGACGAACTACGAGAACTGGAGTATTCAAATGAAAGCTCTTCTCGGCTCTCATGATGCATGGGAGGTGGTCGAAGAAGGTTTCGAAGAACCAACAAATACCACGGGATATACGGCGGCTCAAAACAAGGCGTTGAAAGAGGCACGAGCGAAGGATAAGACGGCGTTATACATGTTGTTCCGAGCCGTTGATGAGTCGGGCTTTGAGAAGATTGCCGGTGCAACTACTTCAAAAGAAGTGTGGGACATTTTAGCAAAAGTGTTCAAAGGAGCCGACCGAGTCAAGCAAGTGTGTCTCCAAACTTTTCGTGGTGAGTTGGAGAGCATGAAGATGAAGGAGTCGGAAAGTGTATCCGACTACATCACGCGTGTACAAGCCGTGGTGAACCAACTCATTCGTAATGGCGAAGCGTTATCCGATGCGCGAGTTGTGGAAAATATTTTGAGATCATTAACCGACAATTTTGAGAATGTTGTGTGCGCAATAGAAGAATCAAAGGACCTTGCGACGCTCACAGTCGATGAGTTTGCCGGTTCTCTCGAGGCACACGAACAACTTAAGAAGAAAAAAAAGGAGGAGACACTCAAGCAAGCACTTCAAACCAAGGCGTCAATCAAAGACGAAAATGTATTCTATTCTCAAAATTTATGAGGTAGAGGGCGTGGCCGTGGAAGTCATGAAAATGGTCGTGGTGGTCAAGGCAGTAGTCATGAGAGGTACTATAAGGAGAAGGGACAGTCGAGCCAACCAAATTGGTGTGGAAGAGGACGCGGTCGAGGAAGAGGCGGCCGGTCAAACTATTTCAACATCGAGTGCTACAAGTGTTACAAGTATGGTCACTATGCGAAGGATTGCAACTCCGACAAATGTTATAATTTTGGTAACGTGGGGATTTTGCAAAAGATTGTCGAGCCGATAAAAAGGTGGAAGAAATAACCAACCTAGTATTGGAAGACGAAAATGAAGGCCTTCTCTTGATGGCTCAAAATGAAGTCAACATCAACAATGACACTCTAAGGTACCTCGACTCGGGGGCAAGCAACCATATGTGCGGTCACGAGTACCTATTCAAAGAGATGCAAAAGATTGAAGATGGTCATGTGTCATTTGGAGATGCATCAAAGGTGGAGGTCAAAGGCCGAGGTACGGTTTGTTACTTACAAAAGGATGGCTTAATAGGGTCAATCCAAGATGTTTATTACGTACCAGACCTCAAGACCAACATTTTGAGTATGGGGCAACTCACGGAGAAAGGTTACTCGATACTTTTAAAAGACCGAGTACTACACTTGAAGGACAAGCAAGGGCGTCTGGTTGCTCTAGTCGAGATGGGAAGAAATCGGATGTACAAACTGAATTTGAGAAGCGTGCGAGAAAAGTGTTTGCGAGTCAACGTAGAAGACAAGGCGTCGCTGTGGCATCTCCGCTTTGGTCACCTACATCAAGGTGGTCTAAAAGAGTTAGCAAAGAAGAACATGGTGCACGGGCTGCCGGACATGGACTATGAGGGCAAATTTTGTGAAGAATGTGTGCTTGGCAAGCAAGCGAGAACCTCGTTTCAAAAGAAGGCAGAATATCGAGCTAAACATACTCTCGAGTTGATTCATACCGACATATGTGGCCCAATCGCCCCTGAATCTTTCAGTGGTAAAAGGTACTTCATTACCTTTATCGATGATTTCTCACGGAAAACTTGGGTTTATTTTCTGAAAGAAAAATCCGAGGCATTCGAGGTGTTCAAAAAGTTCAAAGTGATGGTGGAGAAGGCAGCTGGTAGACACATCAAAGCCGTACGATCCGATAGAGGTGGCGAGTATACTTCGACGGCTTTCATGGAGTATTGCGAGGAGTAAGGCATAAGGAGATTTCTAACCGCACCGTACTCTCCTCAACAAAACGGTGTGGCCGAGAGGAAGAACCGGACTATTCTCGACATGGTTCGATCAATGCTCAAGAGCAAGAAGATGCCGAAGGAATTCTGGGCAGAAGCCGTGCAATGTTCCATCTATGTACAAAATCGATGTCCACATGTGAAGTTAGATGATCAAACACCACAAGAGGCATGGAGCGGATAAAAGCCGACAATTTCTCATCTCAAAGTATTCGGTAGTGTGGCTTATGCACACGTACCAGATCAACGGAGAATGAAGCTCGAAGATAAAAGCAAAAGGTATATTTTTATTGGGTATGATGAGAAGACAAAAGGGTACAAGCTACTCGACCCGATAAGCAAGAAGGTGATGGTGAGTCGTGACGTGCGAGTAAATGAAGCAAGCGAGTGGGACTGGAACAATTCGACGGAGGTTATCATCGACGTTGGAGAATTATCAGTCATTGCACCAACAAGTATACCAACAAACTCTGAAACTACCGATGATGAAGATGAACCGCAACAACCAAAAATGTGAAGTTTGCAAGATTTGTATGATGCGACAAATGAGGTACACCTTGTATGTCTTTTGGCAGATGCTGAAAATATCAGCTTTTAAGAAGTGGTGCGAAACAAGAAGTGGCAAACTACCATGAACGAGGAGATTAAGGCGATTGACCGCAACAACACATGGGAGCTAGCAGAATTGTCGAAAGGCAGTCAGCAGAATTGTGAAGTGGGTGTTCAAGAAAAAGATGAATGCTCAAGGTGAGATAGAACGGTACAAGGCGAGACTTGTTGAAAAGGGATACAAACAAAAGATAGGAATCGACTATAACGAGGTGTTTGCTCATGTTGCAAGAATGGAGACAATCCGATTACTCATTTCACAAGCAGCTCAATTCAAATGGCAAATATTTCAAATGGATGTCAAGTCGGCATTCTTGAATGGTGTGCTCGAAGAAGATGTCTACATCAAACAACCACCCGGGTTCATGAAAATCGGAGAAGAGAAGAAGGTGCTAAAATTGAAGAAGACGCTTTACGGGTTGAAGCAAGCACCGCAGGCATGGAATACACGTATCGATACATATTTCAAGGAGTACGGGTTCAAGCAATGTCCCTACGAGCATTCCCTTTACGCAAAGAAGAATGGAGGTAACGTGTTATTTGTTGCTCTTTATGTCGATGACCTCATTTTTATGAGAAACAATGATGAGATGATAGAAGAGTTTAAGGGTACAATGACACGGGAATTTGAGATAACAGATTTGGGCTTGATGAAGTTTTTCCTTGGTTTGGAGGTTAGACAAGTAGAGACAGGTATTTTTGTATCACAGGAGACATATGCAAAAGAGATTTTGAAGAAGTACAAGATGACAAATTACAACCTGGTATCAATACCAATGGAATCAGGTGCAAAACTCTCGAAGTTTGATAGAGGAGAACGTGTCGATGCGAGTAGATACCGGAGTTTGGTAGGAAGCCTTCGCTATCTCACATGCATAAGGCTGGATCTTTCATTAAGTGTCGGTATTATAAGTCGGTTCATGGAGGAGCCAGTTTATTCACATTGGAAGGCGGTGAAGCGAATCCTACACTACATCCAAGGAACGGTGTCACTCGGGTTATTCTACTCGAAAGTAAAAAATTACAAGTTGGTTGGCTACTCCGATAGCAATTGGTGCGGAGACATAGAAGATCGAAAAAGTACATCGGGATATGTGTTCTTTATGGGAGATACTGCATTTACTTGGCTTTCAAAGAAGCAACCGATCGTGATGCTCTCGACGTGCGAAGCTGAATATGTGGCAGCATCTTGGTGTGTATGTCATGCGATATGGCTTAGAAATTTGTTGAGCAAGATGGAGCTAAAGCAACTAGCTGCAACCGTGATTCAAGTTGACAACAAATCAGCAATTGAGTTGGCAAAGAATCCAGTGAACCATGAAAGAAGCAAACACATTGACGTTCGTTTTCACTTTATCCGAAATCATGTGAAGGAAGGAAGTGTGGAATTGGTGCATGTGACAAGTCAGGATCAAGTTGCGGATATCTTCACAAAACCGCTACCGAAAGTACTTCTCGACAAATGCAAGAAAATGATTGGCATGATGGATGGTAGAAGCATTTAAGTTTATGGGGGAGTTTTGTTGAATAAACATTAAATGTTATGTTTTAGTGGGTTTTTTCAATTAGAAGTTACAATTTAGAAGTTAGTGGAAACATAAAACGTCAAGAGTCTTTGTAGATGAAAGGCCAAGGGGTCATAGATTTAATTATTTTTCAGTTTTTTTTTGGTAAAAGTAGAGTCTATATAAAGGCCTTGTTGAGTTCATTGGAAAACACAACTTAGAGGAATACAAAAGTTAAATATTTCAAGTGAGTTTTTAGTTTAGTAGTGAGTTTTTAGTTTACAGTCTCAGTTAGTTTGCGTTATCATCTTTCGCCATTCTCTCATTTTCTTCTTGTAATTGACTTATAACGTTTGTTTAGAGTAATATTTTAATTAGACAATAATTATAGTTCGCATGCAATCTTAATTTATCTCCTGAAGAGAAAATTTAACTGCAGAAAAAAATGAGAGCTATCTAATTTTTACTTTGTAATTACAATTTTGATACCACAATCAAATTACTTTTATACCATTTTGCCAAAGCTATTATTCAAGGAGGTTTTGATTTTCCCATTATATTATAAATCTTATTAATTTAATTTGAATTTACTCTATTAAAGTTTAGTTTAACTTTATTAATTTAATTAGATTTTAATCAACAGAATTGAAATTAATATAAAATTTCAGATCAGAATACTTTTTGGTATAATATAATTAAAATGAAATTTAAGTACCTTCTAATTATTTACACAAATTTATAATAAAAATAACCTATATCGTACATGGCAATCATAAATTGTCACATATCATTTTATAGACTATCATGCACAACCAAATATGACAATCAATTTGGTCACTAATTCAATTTTCACCAATTAAAATTGACATTAATTCAATTACGATGATCATTCTAGATAGAACAAACTAAACGGACATTAAATTATTTGCTTATAATAAGCTAATATTATTGCTTTTTTTCAAATAAATATTATTTGCTTTGAAAATATTATTATCATGTATCACTATTTGTGGTTATAATATCTCTTTTGATCATTAATTAATCTTATTTTACTAAGAAAATAACCATTAAAGTCTTGGTTGCCTAACGTACACTCAAAAGTTAGTATATAAGTTGCAGGTTGTCTCAAGCTTATATTTTTTACCCTAGACGTCTTCTCACCTGATGTATGATTATTTACTCAACATTAACAAAAAATTATTGGAAAAGAAACATAATGTGTCAAAGTTATTTTAACTACAAAGTAAAAACATGACTTAGCTAGATCAATGATCTATTATAACTTAGACGCAAAGATGACAGTTCAGACTAGGAGGCTCTAAATTATTTAAGTAGAAGCACACAAAGGGGAACCCTACAATAAATCTACAATTCATCTCTCACAAAACTTAAAATGAAGGAAATTTTATGTTAGGTGGACACGACGAGTTCATTGGTCGACATTGAATAAATTCTGATCCTGCAGTGTTCACGCAAAGGCGAATTCTGTAAAGTTGGTGGTTCCCATCCTTGTCCTTATTGCAAAACATTTGAGGAACACGTTGTGCAACATCTTCTATGGTACTGGTAATTTTCTCAAGACTATAATATTCTCCATTTGGTTCATTTCCTATCACATATTTTCTCAATCATTAATGGACGAGAAAATATTGTTTATGGTTGCTGTGAAAGATACAAAGAAAAACTTACCCCTTTCTTTGAGACTTTGAAGTAGGCTGATTTTATTCTTCAGATTAAGAGCGATCTTGAAATATTGGTGCTGATTAATGACTGGCAGAGCGCAAGTTCCATGTTTTTTCCATTGTAATGACCAGTTCAATATACTATCCTTTGTAGGGCAATCTAGTGGTGGCCAATTCTCTTGCATGTCATTTCTAAGTTTTAAAAACTGGGTTATGAAAATAACAAAAATTATAATTATAATAAACAAATGTTAAGCTTTAATTTAAGTATGGTTTTAATTTTCATAAATTGGCAGAGCTAATTTGCTGATGTATGTATAGCTTATTATGGAGGATGGACGTATAAAAAATTAGTTTTGATCCCCATCTTGATTATAAGTCTAGACAAGTTCACGGTAGTACCTCATCTTGATCTATAGTACTAGCAGGATCACAAAAAATTGGTACTGTGTGTTTATTTGAAGGATGAAGACCATTTATGATAAAGTCTGCTCTTGGCTTTCCTGTTTCTGGATAGCAACAACCTGACTTTCTATTACAACGTGATCCTGGCCACTACACCAAAAAATTGAAAGTAAATGCTTAAACTACTTTTTCATATTACATCAACTCGAGTTAATAAATAACATCTCATTAAAAAACACATTTACTTAGAACCTAACTCACCTCGAGAACAAAGTAGAAGAAATCAAAATGATACGAGTCACAAGCGTGTAGTAAGCATTGTACTATCAAAAGGTGGATCAAGATTGACAAACCAGTCTTCATGATATTTTCGTTTCACTTCTTAGATGCTATAGAGCCGCAAAGAGTAATGTGTATTGATAAATTGCATATTAGATTCAAGTGTCGATCGGCCTAAAACATGTATGTATTCGATCAGACAAGTTAATCATGATTTTTTTAATCAAATCAGAATAGGTTAAACAAGAGAAATAAATATAATCTTTATGGAATCTATCTCTAATAACCACTTTCTCCACCTCAATCAAGTTATATATTAAGATTGGTTAGGCTATAGCTCAGAACTTCTATCTAATTGGCTTATTTCTTTTAGGATTTTAATATTTTATTTATGCTACATAAATTATTTGAAAGATCATGTGCCAGGTATTTTCTTTAATTTTCAGAAGAAAAAAAAGATTGATTTGACATTTATGCCTCAAATAGAGAAGTGCAGTTTTTTTTGTGAAAGGTCACCAAGGTTCGTAAGAAAGCTTACCTTTTGGCTTGTTGGTATCAAATTTTTAGCTATTGCATTTTAATTTTGTGGCTCTAAGTACGTAACCAATGTGTAAAACATGGCATTTCAAATCCTTTCAAGTTATTTGGTATGATCATGTTCAAATCTTATTTTATGGCCTAACTCATATCTGAAAACTTGCTTATAAGTTGAGGGTTAGCTCCTAGTTTATATTTTTAGTCTAAGACATATTCTAAACTGATGTGAGATTATTTTCTCAACACCCTTCGTCATGTATAGATCGATATTTTACATGGTCCTTGTCATGTGAAATTATGTTATGGATTCTTCGTGCTTGACTTTGATATTATGTTAAAATATTGATCAAAATCTATTGTTTAAGCCTCTGAAAACGTGTTTTTGCCGTTTTAGAGAGTTTTCTTTTGTTAATATCTGTCTGTAGAAAACTCATATTGACATGTCATTTGTAGAGATGTAATTGGGGTAACTTGTATTTTGATATTCTGTCATTTTCTCAGAATTTTTATTTTCCTATTTTTTCAGTTGTTTTTGGGCTTTACTTTTTTCAGTTCTCCTAAAGTCTTTATAGCCCTAGTGACATTTTTAGATTTCAGTTAATAATATTTAGTGGCGATGACATGATTTTTTGTAAACGGGGTAAAAGATAAACGTAAAAAGATATTATTTATAAATAGGTAACTGTATATACACATACTAATGTCTGTGCATGTGTTGTACCAACAAAAGATTCAAAAAAGATGTACATAAGTCCTGCTTACAAAAGAAGTACCAAACTAAAATCATGATAGCATTACAATATTCCTCTACCACTCATCATGTTTTGAAAGCGGAGCATAATCACTTCATTATCAATGTTATTTAATATATCTTTCTCATTTTTAGTGATCAAACTATGTGGCAACCGTTGATCTCCCATTTGATTGTGAAGTCAACTTTTTATAATTTTCATCGCAGAAAATGCCCTTTCTATAGAAGTTGTTGCAACCGGCAAAAGTAAGACAAAGTTATAAGCTTGTAAACCAACGGATACAATATGTCTTTTTTGCCTTAACCATTTCCTCAACTAGCTTAGCAATATGCTTTAACCCCTAAAACTCCTCACTAGACCTCATACCATGAATGTAAGTATCTAGTTGGTCATCTAGTGTCAAAAGTTGAACATCTAAAAATTCAAGAGGATAAAATTGAGCAATACGAATCAAATTATCCTTATCAAATGCAAAGAACGAATCATCTGGACTCAAACATGTTATACATAGAAGCAACTTTGTATTAATTTAGTTAAAATGATTGTTCAGCTCTTGAAGTTGCATATCTAAGACAACATAAAATACCTCGACACAATAATGATGTTTATTTATCATTTTTTTCAGCATTACATCGTGATCGACCTCAGATTATAAGATTATCATCCATGTTGACGACATCTATGTTATGCTTGTTATATAATAAGGAACCCTCCTTTCCTTTGTAATGCTTGTGGCAACTCATTTGTGATGGCTAATATATTTCTCATCAATTGGAGAGAAAAGGCAAACTCAAAATTTTGCAATAAGTCTAAAAATTTATTAGCTTCAGACTTTTGATCTGACTTTGAACTATCAACTGCCACGAAATCAAGTACCTCAACTGTCGAAGCAAACATAGCAATCAAGCTAATGAATGTATATAACGCGAACCCAACGGGTATCACCAGCTCGCTTGAGAGTGGTCTCTTGATTCAAACCTTGAACACTTTGAAGCTCCCCATTTTCAAGTGCTTTCATAACATTGGCGGCTTGGAATTTTTGAAGAATATCACGATGCTTGAAAGAAGCTGCAACAATATTGTCAACACTAGAAACCAAGTCAAAGAATAAGTCAATATGACAATTGTTTTTTGCAACCGCAACAAGAGCCAATTGAAGTTGATATGCAAAGCAATGGACATTGTAGGCATATTTATTCTCCTTAAAAACTAATGCTTTAAGACCATTAAACTCACCTTGCATATTACTAGCCCCGTCATCTCCTTGACCTCGTAGTTTTGATAAGCTCAAGCCACATTTGGAGAATATTGTTGGAATCAACGACGTGGTGCGGCATATGCGTGGTGGTTTTAAAAAATAAATTAAAACTTTATCGATTGAAAACAAAAACAATAGCAACGCCACGGTTTCCAGAAAAAACTTTTAAACGAAAAACACATTATTTTATCAGATCCACTATATATCTATACATTAAATAAAAAACATACAAAGATAAGAGTTATACCTCTTGTAGTCTTATCAAACGTTCTCGCAAACAATGAAATTATAATTTCACGAACAACAAACTACAAGATCCCCACCAAAATCTTTCAAGTCAATCCTCAAACACACTAGGACGTGTGTGTGCATGTAGAATAAATCAAAGATACTTTTCTGTCTCTAGATGTACCCAATGCATTAGATCTAGAGATTTTAGAGAAGTACTAGTTGAGATAGAACTTTATTCTTGCTACTAGTCAATTTTTTACTAGAAGTCCAGGTAATCCCACTACCTTCCTCACCCCTAGACCACCAAAATCTCAGTCTGCATCTGAAAATCCAACTAAATTATGATCTTAACTGTGTTTAATGTGCAGCCCTAGATGCATTGTCCCCCTCTCACACACAAACCCACCCCCACACACACACATTGAAACTAACACTATTATCAAGACAAAGAGCATCAATTCAAAAAATATTCTAAAATCATCTAAAACGCTTAGATACAAAGTGATAACCCCCCTCCCCCAACACACACATTTAAACTAACATTATTATGTCATAAGAGAAGTGACGAGATAAGAGATATTCATGTTCTAATCCCAATAATTCACCACCCCATATAATTCTTAATTTCATGTTAATTCTTACTAATTAGTATGATATTTATGTTAAGTAACATTATAAGTCAACATCCAAAGTAGTAATTAACATTGTAAAAAAAGAAAAATAAATAAAACACTATAGGCCGAATACATTTGATTTCATTTTTAATAGAACTCTCAGAACTTCGATTAACAATTAATCGATCAGATTATTCACTTAGCTTATGATAGCTTGTGATTGCTTTCTAAGGCCAATAGAATATTATCAATATGTATTTTCTGGGTAAAAGGCCCTTTCCATTTTTGATGTAAATAATAAAATATTTATTTAATGTGCCATTGCAGTGGGACCCACTGTAATTGGTGCAACACTGCAGTACCACATGACACTACAGTGTGCCACGTGTTACTGTAGTGCCATGTGCCTCTACAGTAACTCAAGTAAATCTTTGGTTAAAAAATCAGAGACTGACTGATTTTTTATTATCTATTAACTATCTAATCTATTATTATCTGTTAATTAATAGATTAGTAAACCAAATCAAATAATTATCTCATAATGATTTAATATTATTGAATTTCATAAATCAAATATCCTGTCTCACTAATCGATCAACATCAAATTAATCGATATTATTATTTATTTGTAATTGTAAAAAATTACAATAAATAATTTAATTAATTCTTAATTAATTAATTAATTACATATAATTATCTCATAATTATATATTTGCATCAAAAATTTAATTCCTACAGCAAATTAATTCTTTTCTGATATCCTGAAATATTCACACCATAAACTGTGTAGTACAAAGATGACTTAGAAACCATGGATCCAAAATTCCAAGCTCCAATAAATCAGATTATTAATTAAATTCTTTAATTAAATAATCTTATTCGTTAATTCCATTATTACTCTACTATAAATATAAAATTGCACTCTTACAAATTACAACATATATTTACAGAGTATTCTATTGTTGTCCATTGATATAATCACTTCATTAGTTATGTCCTTGGTTCGTAAATTAGAGCTGATCAAAATTATCATTTTACCCTTCTAATTATCTTTTGATCCTTAAATACCATTGATTTACTAGTGAACGACCAATTTATAATCGTATTGTAATTTTGAGCTCAATAACCATTCAATTATAGAATTAACACTTAAATGAACCAATATACGATCATTAAGAAAGCTTGGATTCCAAATCTTGTAAGATCATGTTCCCAACCATTTATATCACTGAATCTCCAAAACAAAATTCACTAGTCTGTTTTATAAACAAGCCTTAACGAGTGAATCAAAAGATCCTGTAGGTATGCATAGTAGTTCATGATTACTCAAGGTTCAGACTGATCTACATATGATCATCATTTTTGATGTGTATTAAATCTTTATGATAAATAGTAAGTTAAGAAAGATATTAATCAACATCGATAATGTCCTATATAATCTAATTATACAAAGTAGTTTCATTAATATGTCTATCCACATCAGTGATCCGGTTTTAGATTACGTGTATTCATAATGCTTAGTGAACCGTATTGGCAATCATTCATTAAAGATTCTATACTTTAATATGTTGTGGACTAGTTTATTCATTGTCTATGATCATAATCTTTTCGTACTTATATAAGATCATAGTCTCATTAATGAATATGAAATTTTTAGATATTTAGATATAAATAATTCAGCACTAATTTAAAAGAATAATTATAATAAAATATAATATCATTAATTTCATATTAAAAGTATCTAAACACATTCTTTGAGAGCATTATGTCCAATGATCTCCCACTTGCACTTAAGCAAATGTGGCATCTCTCTCAACTCCATATTTCACACATGACCCTCAAATGACTTTACAGGAAGTGTCTTGGTAAAATGATCAGCCATGTTATAATCTGACGCTATCTTTATAACAGTCAAATCAAATTTTCCTTAAGCATATAGAAACCTATGATTAACATTATCGTATGCTGGTTTGGCGAGTTTAGTGATCATGGCTGGCTCACCTGATCTATCAGCTGAGTAGTAAGCCCCCTTGGGATAATCATCAATATCTCTTCCTATCTAAATGAGATTAGGAGGGAGCCCTTTTTAAAGAGCCAGCCTGTCTTTCAATCTATTGGCAATTACCTTAGTCATTCTCTTATACAGTGTAGTCCCCATAGCAATGGGCCTCGGTCTAGTGAGGATTTGTTTTTTTGGGAATCATTGCCAGGAAGAAGGATTGAATTGCACCTGGTTTGCTCCTCTTTGACTTCAATTACCATATGATATGGAGATGGAGGTAGTCTTTCATTATGTTCCAGCACTGCCCCTGAATCAATCAACCAAGTAGAGTGAAAGTTCAGTTGGAATCCATCTAATCTATTAGCTTTTGACTATGAACAGCCCCCTGTTGTTTGTTGATAGATAGCTTACAAGATTGAAGAATTTTGTTTATGCCCTGGGGACTCTTTCAAATATTTGATGGACTGCTACTATATGCTGTTGGCTTGATAAGATGGATAAGTGTGATAACAATTTCATCACTTCTATCCTTATCTCCTCATGCTGAACCAGAACCTGGCCTGTTGGGCATTTCAAATTGAGAAAAGTGTGGATACTGCCTTTCTTAATAGATGCGTGGAAAAAAGAAAAGCTTAAACACCTTCCTTGTGTTAGTTCGGACCATGTGAACATTTGTCTATCTACTCAGTTCAGCAGCCAATCCTCTCGATACACGATCTCTCTTACAAGATGATATTTTCTCTGAATGTGCTTGCCCCTCTTGTGACTCATTGGTTCTTTGAAATTAGCTACCGCCTCATTATTGTCACAATACAAGAGTAGTGACTTATCCATATCTGAAACTACTTTCATATAAGTATAGATCTTACTGAGTCGTACCGCTTCTTTCGAAGCTTCACAAGCCAGTATATATTCGGCTTCCACAGTGAAATCAACAATACTTGATTGTTTAATAATTCTCTAGACTAGAACTCCTCCACCTAGGGTGAATATTGATCTAGATGTTGACTTTGTATTTGAATAAACACGCATATAATTTCTCATTTTCTAAAGATACTTGAGAATGTGCTTTACTACAATCCAATGTTCTAAACCAAGATTTGAATGAAAACGACTGACAATTCCTATTACATAGAAAATGTTTTTGTCTCATACACAACGTTGCGTACATGAGACTACCAACAACTGAAGCATAAGGAATATTTCTCATAACCTCTTACTCCTAAGGTGTGTAGCTTAGAGAACCTTTCTCCTAAGTTGAAGCACAATGACACTACTCCTTCGAAAGAATAATTCTATGTCTGGTCGGTAGTTGACATTTCTTGGAATTTTTCATAGAGAATCTCTCCAGCACCTTATCAATATAATATGTCTAAGAAAGTGCCAAGAGCTTGTTCTTTCTATCTCTTATTATTTGGATGCCTAGAACATAGCTTGCCTCACCCAAATCTTTCATTTGAAATTTCTCAGCTAACTTCTTTACTTTTGAAAAAATTTCTACATCATTCTCAATGAGAAGAATATTGTCTGCATAAAGAACTAAGAAAAACCACTATCTTATCTTTAATGTATTTATAAACACAAGTTTCATCAACATATTACTTGAAGGCATACATTTAATAATTTCATCAAAGGTAAGATTCGAAGATCTTGATGCTTGCTTTAATCCATAAATAGATTTACCAACTTGTATACTTTCTGATCTTTCCTTTTTTTCACGAACCCTTCTGGTTGCATCATATAGATGCTTTCTTTAAGATAACCATTCAGAAAAGCTATTTTGACATCCATTTCCATATTATAGTCTAAACTAGCGGCAATGGATAAAAGGATACGAATGAATTTTAACATGGCAATGAGAGAGAATGTCTCTTCATAATAGACTCATTCCCTTTGTGTATAACCTTTGGCTACCAGTCATGCCTTGAAGGTCTTTACTTTCCCATTTTCACCTCTTTTCTTGTTGAAGATCAATTTACATTCGTTGGGTCTGACATCTTCAAGTGGATCTACAAGTTCTCAAATAGAATTGGAATACATCGATTCTATTTCTTGGTTCATGGCACTTCTCATTTCTCATTTTCGGGATCTTCCATCACCTCTTTAAAGGTTAATGGATCGTCTTTATCAAAGGTAGACATTAGGACATGTGCATATAGTTCATAGTGAATAGGTTGTCTTACAACACTCCCACTACGATGTTGTACTAGGGTTTCCTGGACAAGAATAGTGGTTTCTCTCATTTGTCGTTTATCAGTTAATGATAAAGGTGGTCTGATCTCATCAGATGCTAATATTTTGAAAACTAATTTGCTCTGAGGTTTAGTCGTGTTAAAGGAAAGTGACATTTATCGATACAAACAATTTTTGATTCTTGTGACTATAAAATTACTCACCTATTATTTTTGTAGCATAGCCAACAATCATACACACTTTAGACCTTGAGTCTAACTTTTCAGTCTTCGGTCTAGGAACATGAGCTGGACACCCTCATATATGGAAATGACGCAAACTAGGTTTGAAGCCATTCCATAAGGTGTACTGCTTACAGACTTAGAAGGCACTACATTCAAAATGTAGATTACCGTTTGAAGTTCATATCCTCAGAATGTGAGTGGTAGTGATGAGTAGCTTAACATCGGCCTAACCATATCTAGTAGGGTTTGATTTCTTCTTTCTTAAACATCATTTTACTGTACCGTTCGAGGAGCTATGAGTTGGGATAGAATGTCATAGTCCAACAGATAATCCTTGAATTCTAAATCCAAGTATTCACCACCTCGATCTAATCGAAGTGTTTTCAAAGATGTACCTAATTGATTTTCAGCTTCAGCTTTGAAGTCTTTAAACTCTTCAAAAGTTTCAAACTTTCTATGCATTAGGTAAGTATAATCATATCTAGAGTAATCGTTAATAAATGTGATAAAGTACTCATACCTACTTCTAGCTTGTACATTGATCGGTCCACAAATATCATTATATACTAGCTCAAGTGGTTCTTTGGCTTTTTAGCCCTTTCCAGAGAAAGGCCTCTTGCAGACTGTGAGATCTACACCAAGATCTTCTAAGTCAATCCTCAAACGCACTACAATATGTGTGGATACGTGAAATAAATCAAAGACACTTTCTATGTCTAGATGTACTAAATATATGAGATCTAGAGATTTTGGAGAGGGACTATTTGAGACAGAACTCTCAGAGAGAATACTATAATTCACAGAGCTTCGATTAACAATTAATCGATCAAATTGTTCACCTAACTTATGATAGCTTGTGATTGCTCTCTGAGGCCAATAGAATATTATCAATGCATATCTTTTCGGTAAAAGGTCCCTTCAATTCTTGATGTAAATAATAAATTATTTATTTAATGTGCCATTGTAGTGGGACACACTGTAATTGATTCAACACTGCAGTGCCACATGGCACTACAGTGTGCCGTGTGGCACTACAATGTACCACGTGTTACTGTAGTGCCATGTGGCTCTACAGTAACTCATGTAAATCACTGGTTAAAAAATAAGAGACTGACATGTGGCAGCCTAATATGTCACGTGACAATTGTCCTATAATTATTATTTATATTAATTAGATAATTATCTAGATATCAGTTAATTCAAAATTAACTTATTGATCTTCCAATTAATTATCTTATCTGTTAATTAACAGATTAGATAAATCAAATCAAATAATTATCTTATAACGATTTAATATTATTTAATTTCATAAATCAAATATTCTGTCTCACTACTCGATCAACATTAACTTAATCGATATAATTATTTATTTGTAATTGCCGAAAATTACAATAAATATTTTAATTAATTCTTAATAAATTAACTAATTATAATAAGTATATACTTGCCCCAGAAATTTAATTCCTATCACAAGTTAGTCCTTTTCTCATGTCCTGAAATATTCACACCATAGACTGTGTAGTACAAAGGTGACTCAGAGATCATGGATCTAAAATTCTAAGCTCCAATAAACTAGATTATTAATTAAATTCTTTAATTCACTAAGCTTAGATTCCAAATCTTATAAGATCATGTTCCCAACCATCCATATCACTGAATCTCAAAAATAAAAGTTACTAGTCTATCTGAGACACATAGAAAATTATCAATATGAATCTTCTAGGTTAAAGGCCCCTTCGACTTTGGATGTAAAAAATAAATTATTTATTTAATGTGCTATTATAGTGGAACCTAATGTAATTGGTGCAACACTACAGTGTCACATGACACTGCGGTGTGCCATGTGGCACTAGAATGTGCCACATTTATTGCAGTGCCACGTGGCACTACTGTAACTCATGTCAATCTTATATTCAAAAATCAGAAACTGACATGTAGTAGTCTAATATACCATGTGACAATTATCCTATAATTTATTATTTATATTAATAAAATAAATATCTAGATATCAGTTAATTTAAAATTAACTTATCTAATCTCCCAGTCAATTATCTTATTTTTTAGTTAACAGATTAGATAAACTAAATCAAATCATTATCTCATAATTGACTTAATATTATTTAATTTAATAAATAAAAAATATTCTGTCTCACTAATTGATCAACATTAGATTAATTGATATGTTATTTATTTATAATGACCAAAAATTACATAAATAAATAATTAATTAATTAAATATAATTATCTCATAATTATCACATGAATAATGTCTAAAAGTCATTCAATCACTTACCCGTGCTTGTTAACATAACATATAACAACTACCATTTGTTTATTCATTGGTAAATTACGAGATTCATCAACTAAAATACAAAACAATGAATCTCCAAGATCTTTAATAATGACGTTGGTTGTTTCGATTGCACAAGCATCCACAATATCCTTTTGAATGGTAGATGTAACTAGCTTTAAGTTTGCAGGACTTATATCCAAATTTACTCTTTTTACATTGTCATTATGATCAACAAGAAATATTAGAAGCTCAAGAAATTTCCCATCATTGGTTGAGTCATTTGGCTTATCATGACCATGAAATGCTAATCCTTGTCGTAAAAAAAAATTGAACACAATCGATGGAAGCATTTAAGCGTATTCTATAATCAATTCAAGTTTGCTCAGTTTGCTTATTCAAGAATGTCTGAATGTGTTGAGTCTTCATTAAATCTTGACAATTTTGTGAGGCAGGATTATGGGTACTATGAAGTCCACCTACATGTTCTTGAAGTTTTTCTCTTTTCACCAATTGGTAAACCCATCAATAACAAAGACATTGAAACCACCCGAATGCCCTTTACCATCTGCTTTGAAAAGATAACAACATAAACAATAGGCTGCTTCTTTGGAAATGCTACATTCTAACCAAGTGGGCTATTCATCAAACCAACATGGATTAAATCTCCTATTCACTTTTCATTGCAATATCTATTTATACTCATGTCCACGAGGTTGACAACGACCCTTTATAAATATGCTCATCGAACTTCTTCATGTTGGTTAGGATGATAAAATGACATTGGTTTTTGTAACACGAGGTCGGCGGTTAGTTTCACTAAATCGAGCTCTGAACAATTTTTTAGGGTACTATCTTGAGGTTCATGTTCAACATTGGTTTTCAATGTACTAAATGATGACTCTGTCATTGATTTTCTTTTGAAAAACATTTCCATAGCTAAAACAACTTGAAAAATCTAATATTATTCTATGCTTAAACTTAATAATCTTCGATATACTAATAAAGAAAAAAATTATATGATTTCAGTCTCAAAGAATTATATATATGATATAAGCTACACATAATACAAATCATCACAAAATTCACCTACATTTAATTTTACATTACACATGAAAAACCACCACAATTTTTACTAATCATTTACAATCACTCAACACCAATTTCTTATATTTTTTTATTCAAGCTTCTCTCTCTCATCCTTCGGGCTAAGGTGACCTCGCCCCTGATAATATTTTAGATAGAGTATTTTTCCCTATTTTTGTTATATTCTTACAAGAACCATGAATGTTTGATGGATATTTATCTGATACTTTTATGTGAATCAATATACTTATAGAATGTCATTTCTAATTTTTCGTGTGAGTCCTTCTTGTATAAGCTTTCACGAAGTGAAACATGTGAGTGTTAATTAATATATATTGGCATCAAAAGCCACATAGCATGAATCACAATTGAAATGAAAAAAAAATGTAAAGGACATCTATACATATTTTTCATCATATCTAGAGACAGTGACAAACATGACCATGATTCATGATAGTGAACCATTTACCCTGTGTAGCCTAATGGCTGAAATACATTTCATGGAATTACAATCAATCAACTTAGTTAGAAATAATTATTGAAAAAATAAAATGACAAAAAAAGAGAGAAAAGGAAATGGGAAAATGGATGCAGCAGAAACATGGTTGTGCTTGTGTGTGATTTAGACTCCGTGAAACCTCGAAGTGATATATACTACCGTTACATTTGTGGGGAGAAAAATGCATACAAAATAGAATTGTACATAAATGGAAGCTAGGAAAGAAAAATAAAATGCATTATCAAATTTCTCAATAATTCATCAGCATTGCGATCAAAGCGTGAAGTAAATGAAAATATGACATTCTCCAACAACAAAGATATGTATGTTGCACAAATCTTTTTACAACTAATGGCATTTAATTTCTTTCTAGTTTCCTTTCATATCAAACTAAACATTAGGATAGATAAGACGCCTACTAATGCTAGAAGTTGCACTGGGAGCCAATGAGAAGTTTCTATGTTTGAATCTTCATAGTTTGTCTGCAACAACATTTCTCTCTGCATAGTAAAAAGATTCTTTCCAAACCAATTTTACTTCAAAAAGTCTATATTTAAGCTAAAACTAAAGTCTATCCCATTAACTTTCTTATACCTCTACCATAACACCAATCTGAACACTAGGAATCAACTCCGGCCTACTCTGTAAAATATAAATTAACAAGAAATAAGGAATTTGGAAAACAAAATACGGAAAGATTGACAAATCAAAAATTAAATTATAGTAAGATGAAGATGACCTACAATATCTCCAATATCTTCAATCCCCTTGAACTTCAATGCCTTTAAGATCCTTCCATGGAGATAGTGAGGAAATTTCAAGGTTACAAAGCAAGAAACGATGAAAAAATGTAATTGAATGAAGTATAAATACCCAAAATCTTACATGGATTGCAGAACCCTTCACCAAGAATCCATATATATGCCTACGAGACTGAACCCACTTCCTTGAGCTCTTCTTATCCTTCTTCTTAAGCTTAAAACCCACCAAATAATATTGTTAAAAGTAATATTTTACTCACTTTGCATGAAATATAAAATGAAATGTATAAATTTTAGAGGAATATGACCCATGTTCCTCCATCCCAGATTCACCCTCTTCTCTTGGTTTCCACCCTCGAACATGAAACCCTAAAATAAGAGAGTAAATTTTTCTTGTACGGAGAATAAATGTCTAAGAGAGAGTGTGAGAGAGAACGATTAAGTAAGAGCGGAAGATGCTTACAGTAGTGGAGGGGAAGAGAGAGAGGAGAGCTCAGACCACAAAGAGATGAGGGAAGAGACCAACTAATTGTATTGGTTTAATGAAAATGGAGGAGGAACCGGATGTGGGACATGTATGCTTCTGATTTCAAAGAGTAAAGAGGAATGACGAGATCGTATGATGCTTAGATTCTCTATTTTACTTTCTCAACGGTGGAGAGAGAGCTGAAGATCGGGGGAGAAAATAGCATGCCCTAGACTGAGTTTGGTGTAGCTCAAAGGAAAAATGAGAGTTTTGGAAGGAAGGAGAAGCTTACGAAGTAAGCTTTCAAAGAAAGAGAAAAATGATAAGCTGTAACCAATTCAACAGGTAAACCATCATTTTTTATCTAACGGTTGAGAGTCTCCTTGCCTGATCGAATGGTTAGGAACACTCCACTAACAGTGCCAGCATTAATGCCGTTAAAAAATGGACAGCATGGGAGATAGAACCCTCGTTTCCAATTGAAATTGACTAAAAAATGACCAAAGTCTGATGCTCCAAGTAGTCCCCTAAAAACTTCATTAGGCCTTTCTATCGGTCACACAACTCCATAAACTTCAAATCCTTGTGCAGTACTATAAAGATTGTTTATATTTTTTATTCAAAGAATTTCTCGTTAAAAAACTTCCGTTATATCACCTAAAGTAATTACCTTTTGATTGTTTTATCTTTTATCTTCACTTTATATATTTCTCCGCTGTCTTTCAAAACTCTTCAATTATCATGACTATTCATTCTCTACTGCATTTAACTTCACCATTATCTTAATCATTAATGTCGATTTTTGTTACAAATGTTAATTCTACAATAATTAAGTATTTTTAATCAATGACACTTTAGTAGTAATTAACATTAGGTGTTGGATAAAGAATTAAAAAAGGTACCCTCTTCAATGCTGAGTTTTGTTTTTCAGCATTGATACTGGGATTAGTCGTGGCCGTAGGATAGAGCCAAATTAATCCCAGCCATTGGGTGGTTTTAAGTTTAACATCCTTTGAAACCAGTAGAATAGGTACCCAATTACCCATCTTCTTCATCTTTTCCACTTCACCCCCTTCTTTTCCTACAACATCGCGATTAGGGCACGACGACAAATTTTTTCTCCTCTAAGTTGAAGCTCGCCTAGGAGAAATCTTGGAGCTTCGTCTCTCTGGAAAAAGTTGGTGCTCTCTCTCTCTATCACTATCTCTCTCTCTCTCACTCTCTCTTAGCTATGGTGTGTTCCTCCCCCTTTCCCCTCCTTCTTTCCTCCTTTCTGTCTTTTGACTTTTACTCCATAATCTAGCATGCTTTTTAGTTATAACTTTATAGAACTTTGAATGTGGTTGTGTGCGTGTGGTTATCTCTAACTATTTAATTGATTTTGTTCAGATTATTATGTTCAGGAACGAGAACCTAGGCTTTCGTTTGTATCAATTTCTTGAAATTGTTAGGTTCTGCTATGAAGCTAGAAGTTCTATTTTCCAGCCATTGGGTCTTAGTTTAGGGTACTCTAATTTAAAGAGTTGCCTGAGAAAAGTGAATGCCACAATATCAATTGTTCATCTTACTATTTACTTCCAATTTTAGGTTATATAGGTGTCCTTTGGCCTTTATTTTTCGCCTTCTATACTAAAATTCAATGGTTCCATAATATGTACTTGAAAGGAAGCAACCCTTTGCAATTATATCATTCAAAAGAGTCGAGAAAAGGATATAAATTGGCCTTTAAATGTGTTGATATTGTGATATTTGAAGTTTGAAAAGTGTAGAATCTTAAAAGATGGTCTTCTTCTACAAACTGATTATATTTATTCCTTGGGCTTTGGGTTCTTTATAAAAAAAATATATTAATAAACTGCTTTATCACCTTTAAACTGTGAACTTTATTCATAGAGAGTTTATTTCGAGTTGAGAAAAAGGAAACATAGCTTATATGACCTTGGTCTAGTTTCTGGTGATGTAATTATTTGCCTATTTTGCACTGTTATTTTTGTTTCACTGGATTTATTTTGGTGGTATTATAGGCCTTCTCATTAAGCATGATAGAAGAAATAAGAAATTAGTCATTTCTTTTCAAAAGTTTCAATTATACAATTTTACTATTAAGGATATGCTTATGGGAGAAAGAGAGGCCGGTTTATTATCTCATCTTCTATGCCTTTTTAGATTCTTGGGAAGTTCTGTTGTGGGCGTTGCTTACTGAACGTTGTTTTATCTGTGAGTGTCCCTCTTCTATGCATTGTTTTTTTAGATTTTCTATATCGTCACAAAGAATTATAATATATTTTCATTTTGGTAGTGAAATCCATGAAGTGATATGTATGAATGAATTATTTTAGTTGTTTTGATTAGTTAAGTAAGCCACTGTGCTCGCTTGAAATCATAAACTATTTCATCTTCTTTATATTGGTTGAGTAAGCCACACAAATTTTGTTTAATATTTTTTAAAAAGATACATAGGCCATTTAGTTCGAGTAGTCGCAGCTTCACTAAGAGGCCAATTTATATCATTTTCTCGACTCTTTGGAATAATATAATTGCAAATGGTTGCTTCCTTTCCTATATTCTTCCTTGCTAAATGTAGTGTCTTTAAGGAAAAAATAAAAAGAATATTTTCTTTAAGTGTATGTCTTTATCAAATTAAAATTGACACGCAAGCAACCAATTGGTTTGCAAAAATTTTTCCATATAGATAACATATAATGTAGTCTATGAGAAGATATAGAAATCCTTGTGTCATTACAGTCTTAAACATATAGGCTTAATTAATAATTCTTGCAACCAATTGGTTTGCAAGAATTATTCCATATAGTCAACATATAATACATTCTATGAGAAGAGATAGAAATCGTTGTGTCATTACTCTCTTAAACATATAGGCTTAATTAATGTTAATCTGCACAATCTCACCTAAAGCAATTTGTTAATGCTATTGTGGTATGGATCTCAAATGGTCAAGAATTAATTCTCATTATTCCAATGGAACCTAAAAGTGAGAATATAGTTCATTATAATTTTATCTGTTGGCAGATAGTTTTTTTTTCTACAAACAAGAGACATAGTTAACCATCAGTTTGATATATTATCTGAGTTGCATTGTATATAAACGATTTATGTTTTCTAGTGACATTTTTGTGTAATGCTTATTTACTTCATTGTTTATGCTTTGACAAAAGGGCTGGATTATGTTCATGTCTTAATGTTGTGGGTTGCTCTTGAGAAATAAGATTAATATTTAGTTATAGTTAGAATAGATTTACTTGAGAATATAACATTGGTTTGAAGTTGGATTTTCTCCCAATTATAGAAATGTCTCATTTTTTACGGTGAAACCTCTTGATTATTGGTCATCAATAAGGAAAACTTGTCAGCATTGGCAAAGTTGGTAGTCATTCACTTCTGAAATGTGAACTCGTATAAGAATTTTTGTCTCAATATCATTAGATTGGTTTGGATTTACTTATTCAAATGGAACTTGCTATGTTGTAGATTAGTTTCTTATATTTTGTCTTTTTCATGTTTATATACAGAAAATTGTAGTTGGAATGAGATATTATTTGAGGTTGTTTTCTTTCATGAAAACTATATTATTTCAGGTGTATGTTTATTATTAGATGAATACCATTGTACATGTTATCCTTCAAGCAATCAAATAAAAGGAAAAGTCCTACTTTAGAGAGAACTACGTGATCAACATCATGTTTTTCGTATGATTATAGAGAGAACTACGTGATCAAACCGCCGCCAAATTCCTTGAAACTGAAAGAAAATATCTTTCCCGATGGTCTTTACCCGTGATTTTGTTTCTCTTTACCGACGGTTTCAAACCACCGCCAAATGCCCAGAAACTAAAAAAAATATCTTTCTCGTCGGGTTTAAACTGTACCTATGGGGTACAGAACTACTGCTGTAACTTGAAATTTTGGCCATAAATTTTTTATTTTTTAAACTTTCCATATTTTTCAAAAATACATGTTTCAGAAACTGTTCTATATCACATATTTCAGAATCTATCGATACAAAAATTCCAACAATTCTGAGTCCATCAATTCAAATATTCATAAATTCTTGAATTTTAAACGTTCACAAATTCAAACATTCACAAATTTTAAAGATTTAGAATCCATCAATTGAAACATTCACAAATTCTAAAGACAAAACAATATAAGTTCAAACTCAAGCAAATATAGTATTTTTCATCGTCACTGAACTTTAGGAGATCATGAGGTTGAGGGAGGACCTCCAGAATCCTATAAACACATAAAAAATGAACAAAACTAGTATTAGTGTTGGAATAAATATAATTTATAATTACGAAAATCATATGTTCCATAGAAATCTTACATGATCACCGCCGAGGAATGAGAACAAAGGATTTTGTACTTGCATCATTTTCATAAGGATTGAAGTTGAACTTGACCATCTTGAAGTTCATGGACCTGTGACTTAACTCTCTCATGTTTTACACGTGGAGCAAATGCCTCTTCAGAAAACTGATGGTTGTTTACGATCCAAATACACTGGTGGGAGTTGGACCTAGTCCCATTCCACAGACTCGTCCATGATGCTCTGGACTCATAACTTCAGAAAATACATCTCTAGGGGTTATATTATTCTCATCCTACGTTTGGGTTTTCAGAAGTTCTTACATTTTCTCCTACAATACAAATAAACAATTTGATCGCACATGTGACAAATATAGTTAAAAAAATAAAAAAATATTGATAAATATAGACTTAAAAATAATTTTTATAGCTCTAGAAGTAGATTCTTGATCTACCTAATTCAGATCTTTGCGTTTATGCATTTCTATTAACAGTTAAACTGCATTGGACTCTCTCCCCAACACTTCTGTCTATCGTTGTGTTTAAGAGAATTATATTTGGATCACAATACTAAAACAAAAATATTAGTTATAATAAAAAAGATTTGCATACCATTTCATCTTATTTTTTAGCATAATACCTTTTCCCTCCTAAAGAATTATGTATACTTTGTTTTGCTTGTACCGCTATGTTTGTTTCACTACGAGCCTGTTGTTTGAGAAACAAAATTAGTATTTATTCTAAGTAATAAAAAAATTCAATGTCAAAAGAAAATATTGTAATACCATTCCTTCAAAAGAGAACAAAAAATGGACAATAGCATTCCACTGATCTCGTGGAACTTCCTCAGGTTTATGTCTTAGGTATTCTTCTTGCTCGGATATTTTGTCATATTCACTGTTCTCAATTTACTTTTACCATCCTTCTGACTCTTCTTAATTGAAGACAATGCAAACTTTCGGTTGGCATCGGTAACTTCCCATTTACTTCGAAAAATTACAAAGGTATAGTTAATAAATATATAATTGAAGAGACAATCACAAATAAGTATTTATAGCTTCATAATATCTCGTACTACATTCTTGGACATTTCAGGAACTTTCTTCCAATTTTCATAGGTGATCGGCAATAGATCGTAGGTGCGTCATAGTGAAGCCAAAAAGCTCGTATACATAGATGCTTAATCCTTGATCGGTTTTCCTGCTACATTGAATTCAACTTTCTCTTTCTTCCCTTCAGGTAGATTTCATATATGAGCTAACTGTGTCCGACCACGAACCTTTCACCTAGAGGAGGAGGATTCACCTACCTATAAAATATTTTTTTTGTATGTGAACAATGGTTTGTATAAAATATAAAATAATGTTCTACCTGCTAATTCAGTGGGAGCGTCGCATGATGGATCTTGATCACCAATGGACTCGTCCTCAGTTATGCGTAAACATCTACCACATACCATGTTGGTTATACTTGCACAACAAAATAGATAATAACATTATCAAAGAGAGACATAGCTCATCAATACTATCGACAGATAAATACTAAGAACCCTGATAATTATAAAAATTAAATATTAACACTATCGAATAAAGACATACCTAATTGAAATCGTAACACGATAAAATCGATTTTGATAACTATTTTGATCAAAATCAACATTCATATGAATTGTATCTTCCATGGTTACACCAACAACATCTATCCTAACTAAATTGACATATTCTTCATTCTCATGTAAGTCTTCTTCTAAATGAGAATGATCATGTATCTCACTTTCAAAATTCATCACTACTTCATTATCAAGAGTTGTGTCATTATTATGGTCACCCATGTAAAACATGTCTCCTGGTTTGGTATGCACCACAACATGTCAATCTTTATCTATCTGATCACATAATACACAAGACGTGCTTGAGATGCAAAGACGGATGGTTCATCCTTCAAATCCTCACCAATGTGAACAAAACGTGAAAAATTAACAATTGTAAACCCAAATTCATCAACTTTTCTTCTAGCATTCGTGGTGTCAATCCAATCACACTTAAATAACACTACTTTGAACTTATTGTAATAGTCCATTTCAATAATCTCCTTCAATATCCCATAATATTTTACTTCTCCTGTTATTGGATTTGTATCCCTCGAACTTGTGTAACTTCCAGTCTCAGCAGTCACTAAAACCCCACAATTATGCGTCTTTAGTGTTGCACTACTTTATTTAGTGCAAAATACAAATCAGTTTATATTAAATCCCACATATTCTTTTATCACTCTATTTGGACCATGAGCTGACCACCTTATTTCATCCAACACTTCATTCTTCTTGGCCTATTCAATAAAACTATATTCAGAATTAACTTACCAAAATCACATGAAGTTAACTAACAACTATAAACTTACACAAGTTTGAAGCCATCCAACAAATTTTTCATGTACCAAATATTGGATCTCGTTTGGTGCAGGACGTCAACGGTTTTCCCTCTTCACATTTTATACATGTCAAGATAAATGAATTACATAAATATTCAACAATTTAGTTGAGATATATGTGAAAGGTAAATGTTTACCGTTGGAAAGGTTCTGTCAATTGTCATTTGGATAGTATAAATCTATGTGCTT
The DNA here is from genome assembly GCA_003255025.1 of Datisca glomerata. Lineage (NCBI taxonomy): Eukaryota > Viridiplantae > Streptophyta > Magnoliopsida > Cucurbitales > Datiscaceae > Datisca > Datisca glomerata. Next base: position 862,600 of record QANY01004331.1, on the reverse strand, counting down.
GTAACCATAACTTCTCATCAAGATAGCCTTCTTTTGTGATTTTTGTTGGTCGTCCTATATTAGAAAAAATACCATCATGCGTGGTTTCCTCATCTTCACCATCCCAATTTCTAGAAGGACGATTAAATCTTGTTTAAGTTCCTTCAAGGTATCTCAAGCAAAATGTTTCACACTCGTATATTATGTATCCCTCCACTATAGAACCTTGCAGATGAGCTTTATTACGGACATGTGATTTAAACTTACCAAGATACCTAATACAATAATGTGTAAGAAATTAACATCAGCGCGTGTAAATTTTTAACTTGTGAAGTGATGGACAAAACATTTTATATTGATACCTCTCAATAGCATACATCCACCTATAATGCACAAGTCCAGCAATCTTTTCCAAGTGTACTACTTAAGTGTACCATAATGGTGAAAAGGGATGGTGGAAAGTTTTATTCCATTTGAAAAAGTATGACCACAATTAGAGATTGAAGCTTGTCGATCATATCTATTTGTAGACTTTTAGAACATAATTCTCTGAAAAACCAACTCAATTCATATAAAACAAAGTACATTTTCTTTGCCAAAACACCCCGTAATGCTATGGGTAAAAATTGTTGCATGATAATGTAACAATCGTGCCTTTTAAGACCTTGAATCTTGCATTGCTTTAAATCGATGCAACGAGAAACGTTTGATGCATATCCATCAGGAACTCAGATACTCTTCAGCACATTAAAGAATATGTCTTTCTCATCATTTGTCCTTGAAAACAAAGTAGGAGGTAAGTAAGTGGTATCAACTTGAGTCATTGGATGAAGTTCACTCATTATACCCATATGTTGAAGGTCTTGGCGGGCTTTATAATTATCTTTACTCTTCCGTGGTTCATTAAGAATTGTCCCTAATATGTTATCACATACATTTTTTATCAATGTGCATTGCATCAAAATTATGACGTGTAAGATTAAACTCCCAATAAGGTAGTTGAAAAAATATACTTCTCTTCTTCCAATATTGCACATTATCATCACCAGATCTTCGTTTTCGAACAGATTCTTTACTTTTTCCAAAAGTGACATTAAGGCCTTGGACTTGTTGAAAAACATCTGTCCCCGTAGGAGAAATAGGAGACGGTCTATTCTCAATTGTGCCGTTAAAATTTTTACTATCACGACGAAACCTATGGCCAAGCTGTAAAAATCTCCTATGGCCCATGAAACAAATTTTTTACTATACTTGAAGCGCCGATAATCTGTCTCATAATTACAATGAAGGCAAGCAAAACATGAATGTGTACTCCACCCAAACAAATTATCTACTCCTGGAAAGTCACTAATCGCCTACAACAATGTCGCTCGCATATTAAAAACTTCCTTCCTTGATGCATCATACGTATCGACACTTGTTTCCCATAATTCTTTCAATTCTTCTATCAAAGGTTGCAAATACATAACAATATTATTACCAGGACTTTTAGGCTGAGGGATAAGAGTAGCCAGAATCAATGATGTTTATTTCATGCATATCCAAAGAGGGAAATTATATGGAATCAAAAGAACAGGCTAAAACTAACACTCATTGCTCCAAATGGGTTGAAACCATCACTAGCCAAACCAAGTCTGACATTACGTGGTTCAGATGAGAATTCAGTATGTCTACAGTCAAATGATTTCCAAGCAGTCGAATTAGGAGGATGTCTTAAAACACCATCTTCAGTACGCTCTACATGATGCCATTTCATATCGTCAGCAGTTTTAGACGACATGTATAATCTTTGTAACCTTCCTTTTAAAGGACAGTAATGCATAACTTTTGCAGCTTTTGGCTTCTTCTTCCTTTTTCCTTGAGATTGAGATGAACTCTCATGATTTTTCTTGTGCATCTTTACCACCTCAAGTATAACATGATTGTTCTTATTCTTTATCTTTCCATTATAATATGTAGTCATTTAGACAAGCGTGTATCTTTTCATACCCAAGACCCAACGTTTTTATAATCTTTGCAGTTTCATAAAATGTTTTTGACAAATCCCATCTAGCTTTACGCAATAACTCAAGCAACCCCGATAGTGCATCTCTACGGATTGAGGTGGTAAAGATGCATAATAAATGAGAGTTTTGAAACACTTTTACGTCTTGGATATAAAGGTTCATTACTATCTTTAACTAAGTCAGAGAAATCATTCATCTCTACGGATTGAGCATCATTTAATTGCTCATTCATATTATTAGCAGTTGGTTCTACTTGTAAATACTTTGTTCCTCTCTCATTATCCATAACTCTGAATGCATCAGGCAACAAGTCATGCATATTGTCATCACAAGCTTTATACACAAATATGAATGGTTTTGCAATATGGATTCACCATAGAAACACCAACATGTGTTCCAATGCAAAACCTATTACACACCAAGTGCACATGCACGCTCTCCCTATTCATCCTCAGTGTATTCACACAACTTTTACATGAACACAAAATCTCACCCTCTACATAAACCTTTTCGAAAGAAAAATCATGAAACTCCTTAACTCCATTAAAGTAATCTTGACTAACTCGAGATTTTTCAATCCAACTTTTATCCATATTAAAATCGACTGAACATATTATAATAGATAGTTCAATACAATGAAAATAAAAGTCACAATGAAATCAGAGTCACAAATTGAGGTACAAGCAATAAAGTCTCATTTTTTAATACAGATCCTTGTTGCCCTGTTTCTTCTTATCTGTAAAATAATACTCTTGCACAAGATAAGCACAAAATGGTCATCTTTACCGAAAAATTTCTTAATCAAACTTATATATGGCATAAAAGGTTAGGGCATCCTACATCACTATTTTGCATAACGTGTTAAAGTCTAGTAATATTCCCATAGTTAAACAAGCACCAAATTTTTGTATTGTTTATCAAAAAGGGAAGAACCATACCTTACCTTGAGAAGGCCTCCAATGGACAAAAAAGCAGCAACAATAGTATTTGTTAAGTCTTTTATTTTAACTATGCGCAAGATGTAGCAAAGCAAATACAAACAAGTGACGGGTCCGATTTCTATTTCCTGAATTTTCAAGTTAAAAACGCTAGTGAGAAAAACGTACTATCGATAAACAATTAAAAAGTTAAGCAAATGAAGAACTGCCATACATTGACAGCCTCTATTCTTAAAGAAGGAAGAAGTAAGGGAAATATCAAATGCAGCAACATGTTATCTGTTATTGATCTTCCCACACTAGAAATCCCCACAGAAATAACATCACTAAAATAGTAGGGATTGTCTTCAATTTCATCTACATCAGTAAGAATCGTAGAGGTTGAAACTGGTCCAGGGTTTCAGTATGTGCCTGTAGATTGTGGAGGAGCTCGCAGTGGAGGAGCACGGAGGTTCATGTCTCATGTTCCACATAGAGAGAGGGAGATCACGCGGGTTTGGGTGAAAGAAAAAAAATTAGGGACTTAAAGTTTTTTGAGCGGCGGTTTTTAAAAGTTTTGCCTGTTTTTGTACCGGCGGTTGACATAACCGCCACTGTAAAACCGCCTCGAAACCATTTTTCTTGTAGTGAATAGTCATTGCATAAACCTGATTAATAACATAATAGAGGCAAATGTATACAAGAACATAACATTATGAACATTAATTTAATGGTACATATGACCTTAGCATTCTTACTAAATGATGCTCAATCCATTATAAATTAGTATCAGGGATAATCATGATAAAAAGGCATTGTCACAGGGATAAATTTGATTATAGTAACATATATTTCAGATGGCTAACACAAATGTGAACGTGAAGAAGACACATAATTATTTCTTTGAATATTTGTAAGTAAATAATGAGATCATCAATTTAATGTTACATATTTTCATACAATTGCTACAATGTTAATGCTATTTTTTAAAATTAAAACAGTGCAAAAGAATGTACTAAAATTAGGGTGGCAGGTGGAGAGATTATGGATGTTGAAGTAAGTACGTTTAAACAAACATTACATTATAACATGGAATTGATAAATTTTGATTGTAGTTTAAGTGAGTTTGTGATATGCAGACACAAAGAGATCTAGGTAAGTTGTGGAAAGTATGACGAAGGAAGCAAAACTCAATTATTTCAATGATAATGAAATCCATGCCCTTAAAAGTGGAGCAGAACAACTCGGTCCTAGTCATCCGAGAAGGCCTGCCTTTAAATAAAAGTTACTTACATGTTGTACACCTAAGAAATTTACGGATCTTGTTGCAAATGTTGATGGGGGGAAGAGGAGAGCAGTCGTGGAGATGGGATTCAGAAGGTTGTTGGATATTAAATGCCACAAGCTGGAGAGGAACATCTTACAACAACTATTAGGTTGCTTCGATCCAGCCACCTGCACGTTGAATGTCCATGGTTCGACATTCAAAGTCACTGTAAATGATGTGACTTCTATACTGGGAATCTTTGATGGTGGGCAGGAGATCCAATTCGATGGTGATGTGAATGAGATAAAAGATCTAAAAACGAAGTGAGTGAACGCCAAAGGTGATGATATTCCGGTGAACGCCTTGGCTTAGCCTAACACCAACATTATGCAATCATGTTGCCTGAGCCATGTCCGCTTCATTCATTACTCTATTAGATCGAAGAAAGGACACGTTTTATGGTGAGGCGGTGAGATGGTTGTGCTTAGCTTCAAAATCTTTTACCACTCATTTTTGCGCCTAATTTCACCACAAAACAGGCATGGCAATTCACCCTTGTCAAGCTTTTTGGTTCTCGCTTCGTGTCCTCTATGCCCATATAATTTTTCTCCCAGACTCCTTCTTTTGAGCAAACCCAACTCCGCAATACAGTTACTCCATATCATTCTTGTGTTTATTATCTTTTCGAACATTGAATCCAACATTGGTTGCATATGTATATTAGAAATATTTGGCCTCTTGTAACGTATCAAATTTTTCACTAATGACATTTTCATTTTGCAAGTTTGCAACCGTGGATGAATCAGTTCGTGTACTTGTCTCACCCTAGTTTATGGATAGATCATGATGGATCATCTTCGAAGATGCTTAACTATATTGAAAAAATATTTGAAGTTGATGAAATATGCCAATAATTATAGTAGAAAGTTTAAGAAAAAACAAAAACATAAAAAGAATGCATAATATATGCATTAGTCAACGCAGGAAGCAAGCATGACCAGGTCCAGAAAAAAAATTAAGGATTTTGAAAGTAACAAATAGTTGAAGTTTTGTTCATAAACTAAGACCTTTAAAAGAATCTAACTTATGTTCATAATCTTAAAAAAAGAATGAAAACGAAACAAACATTACCTTTACGGTGTAGCTGATCACTTAGTTGGAGTTGAAAATTGAAGATCCAAACAAAGAAATTGATGAAGCAAGTGTATTTGAAGTTGAGAACAATTGAGCAATAGTGAGAATGTGTTTAGTTGAGTGAAAAATTGAACTTTAAAGGTGGTTTATAAAGAGTAATTGTCTATATTAATTGCACAACCACCAGACAGCAACCAAATGGCAAACAATCTGTAAATTTATTAACACGGGTCAAACGCCATTCAATAATGGTGACTCACCATTAATGAATGGCGTTTGGTGTCCAACTGGTCCTTTTTGGACACCAAACGCCATTCACAGTCGCGTTTGTCCCGTGTCCAAGTGACACGGGCCAAACTCCATTCAAGAACGGCGACTTGCCATTCATGAACGACGTTTGGGGTCTAAAAAGGACCAGTTGGACCCCAAACGCCATTCATCAATGGCAACTCAGTAGAAATACGCATTCTCAATTCCTTGTTTTGTTGCAACTTTTAATTTGAGTATAACATTTTTACATTCTGCAACCGTAAAAATTCCACAAACAAAGCTGCTTCCACTTCCAATATCTTCTTACTCTCAATAACACCATCAAAGCCAATAGAAGAAGGGTTTGTAAATTTTATCAGGATTAAAAATACAACAATACACTGAACAAACTTTGAATCCATTTTAAAATTCTAAACATCGATTCGACATAACCTCCCCATAAATATTTGAAATTCTGCAATAAAAATACATATTTATATCCATAATATACATGTCCAATCAAATACAGTAAAAAATTAACAAATTCAAAAATACAGTCAACAATGTTAGAATCAAGTTTAAAATTGAAGGAGACTATAAAAAGTTGATAAAGCATCATGGTGCAACTCTTTTCTTTTTCGACGAAGCATCATGTGAATGCTTTGTACGTCGTTCATGTTCTCGTTCCAATTCAGTATCTTCATTGGTATCATCATCATAGTCATCATCATCATCATTAACTGAATCTTCCCCATTATCATCATGACCATCAGCATCATCTTCATCATCTTCATCATCACCCCCCATGCCTTCTTCCTTGAGTTTCATACATTTACAAGCGCCTTTGCAACTTCGCCTACAAGTGTACATACGCAAAATTTCAGCTAAGAGTAAATTTGAATATTTTGGTTTCAAACTAAAATAATTAGCAAAAGATATGTGATTACAATTTTCTTATCCTTATTTTGAATTGATTCTTTATCCTTTTCCATCGCCTTCACCATCATCTCACGTGCGCTAAACATTTTATCAAAGAACTATTACCTGAGACCATTAATCATGCGTGCAACGCATGCCACCAGCACCAGCACTATTCGAATTGTGCGTTAGTAAGATATTCAATGACTAGATAATAAATATCAACATTATGAATCACTTGATCGACATCAGCTGATGGAAGACCCTGGACATGAAGAACTTCTAGAATGCCAACTGTCTCACTACCACCATCTAGGTGTCGAACAGTTATCTACCACGATGGTAGTTGGATTTCAGCCACTCTTATATCATCAACGGTCAATCTAGCTGATCTTGATGCTCCTGGTGCTCATGTGACTGTAGCGGTTGCTCGTGCTGGTGCATATACCATGTAGATTATAAATTTAGATTATTGTATAACAATGTCAGTAATCACTTATATTTAAAAACCTGTACATGGAGTTTAGCACTTGCGATGAAGATGCTCCATCATAGTTGTAAGATAACCACATTTTGCAGAAATTATCATAAGTATCTTCGGCATCGCCATCTTCATCATTGATGAAGTGTGACGCTCTAAAACCTCCAAGACCACCGATCAGATTTTCTCTCGAATATGGTTGATTAAATAACATTGAAGGTTGGGGTCTGACTTGGATTAACAACTCCTGAGTCACAAACTCTGTCGTGCAACACGCTCACCCAAGTACTATGCTTTACCAGCAGGTCCTTCCAGCAATATCTTCAAGGTGGTAGGAGGTATACTGTCGTGGCAATAGTCTAGCAAGTTTGCACGTTCTCCCCAAGGGTTCCAGTTGATCTGCAAGTTAAAAAATAAATAGTTTGTTAGTAAAACATTATTCATACTCAAGAGGTGGGGACGATATAGGAATTGATCAAATAAAACACATACCTCATGGGGCCTCACATATCGAAGTTTAATACAAAATTCTTTAAGGTTGTGACCAGCATCCTTTGTTCTAGAGTCACTGTCTATCCAACATGCTACTCTCGAGAACGTGTCTAGACCACCCACTAGTCTTCTCAGTGCAAAACACAGAAAGTATTCACAAGCCCATACCTCCCATGCTCTCCAGAAACCCCTAGTCGCTACACTTTTCCCGAGGCATAACACGTCCATATTATAATACAATATGGACAACGGTGAACCACCCACTTTATACTCTTATATCTCATCTATGTTATGTAGGCTAGGAAGGAAGTACAAATAGACATTGTTGCTCTTCTCACAAAAAATTCTAACTTCCCAAGAGCACCAGAAGAAACACTCTCATCAATATTTTCTCCTTCTTAAGTAGTACACTCATAATTAACATACTTGTCAAAAATCCATTGATAACTAACTTTTTTTTCTTGAAGCTCTGCCAACGGTATGTCGACTAACTTCCAAAGTGCCTTCTTGTTGTTGTATCCCACCATTTCTCGGCCAGGCTCTTCAAGATGACATGATCCATCTGCCCCGTTTTCAAGATACTTATAAAGTATCAAAACCCAGAAGCATTGACGTTCCTTTTCACATTTACAGGTAGCATACTATACCACGTTGGTATCAATGTGGTATTCCCAAAATCACGTACACCATCCTCATAGAGCTCGGTGTAGGAAACCAAAATTTAAGTCATGACTCAATGAAAAAGTAGTGTGAAGAAAGATGTATTACATAGGAAAAATATCAATGAAAGCAATGACAATAATCTATAATCTTTATTGTGACATTTCGTCGAACACCTTACGGGCACATAAACATACACTATAATTTTTAATCCAAAACATATGTGGCTACCAATAATCATACATTTCTAGAGGCATCACATAAAAAACACCCAATTTTCGAAATGATTCAAGTATATATTTGGTGTTTTAACACTAAAACACATAATAACCAATTTTGTCACAAAATAAACTTACATTCTTTCCTTGGATGAGATATAGCATTTCATCAAACATGTACGAGCATTCATATAAATATAGTGTAGAGCCCAATGTGGCATTTTATTAGACACCTTACGGACAATGATAAAAATATGTCATATAATTCATTATGACATTTCATCAAACACTTTACGAGCACTCAAAAAAATACTATAGTTTTCCATCCAGCACATGTATTTCTACCAACAACCATATATTTATACATTCATCACATAAAAAACACTCAATTTACAGAACAAATCAAGTATCTATTAAGTGTTTTAACACCTATAACACATCCAGCACATGCATTGGTGAGATATATGCTCCATTGGAGCAATATGAGGAATAGGGCTAGTAAGATTTTGATTCTTTGGATGAAATCTTTTCACCCCATAACCGGTGACATCGTACGAGCCTTTTGAACCACTCGAACTCGGTTGCGCCGTTAAACTCAACGTTCACTTTGCAACTTTATGCTTTCCTCTAACCATTTTTTGTGAAAAAATATAATATTAGAAGGATATGGGGTTAGACAGATTTGGCTCGGGTTGGGCGCGGGTTTGACTCGTGTGTTACAAGGGATGTGTGAAATGAGAGATTGTGGGTTTGACTCATGTGTTACAACGAATTTTGCTCGGGTTGGACGGATTTCGAGCTATGAAAAGATGAAGAGGAATATATGAAGAAGAAATGATGAGAGTAGAGTGTTTGAGTGAAGATGAATGAAGTGTTGATAAAGGGGGGAAGGTGGGTTTTTTTAGGAGGAGAATAGGGTTTTTTAAGTTTGGGGTTAATATTGATAAGAAAATAAGGTTAGACTTGACAAATATATTTATAGGGTTATAAATTGAAACGTAAATGAGCTAATTTTCCAACTTTATAGGGTTATAATTATAAAATAAAATGTTAAATTTCAAATTTTAATATTTAATTACAAACTTTTAGTGGATATATTCAATATAACAGTAAAATCTGACCTTAAGAGTTATACGTGTTCGTCAAACTGATAAATAAGATTGATCGGCCATGATAACATCACGACCGATAATTATATATGATGTAAACACGTCTCACTTGGTACTTGCCATAAAAGCACAACATTATCAATGTCACCAATTATGTAGTGTGGTTCACCAAATGTGTACAAAATTAATAATTCTTGGAGGCCTTCACCAAAATTGACTTTGTATATATTTGGTGAACCCCAGTACAAATTTGGTGAACCCCTCCAAGAATTATTAATTTTTATGTATTTGGTGAACCCTATTACATATTTTATAAATTCTGGTACGTATTTGGTGAACATCTATACATATTTGGTGAATCCCTTCAAAAATCATTAATTTGTACGTATTTGGTGAACCCCAATACATTAGAGGTTCACCAAACATGTAATGGGTTTCACCAAATATGTATTTGGTGAACCCTAGTACGTAATTGGTGGACCCTAGTATATATTTGGTGAACCTTAGTACGCAATTTGTGAACCCTAGTATATATTTGGTGAACCCCTTCAAGAATTATTAATTTTTACGTATTTGGTGAACTCCAGTACATATTTGGTGAACGCCGATATGCATTTGGTGAATATCTATACATATTTGGTGAACCCCTCCAAGAATTATTAATTTATACGTATTTGGTGAACCTCAATACATTAGCGGTTCACCAAATATGTACTGGGGTATACCAAATATGTAATGGGTTTCACCAAATACATACTAATTAATAAATCTTGAAGGAGTTCACCAAATATGTACTGGAGTTCACCAAATACGTACTGAGATTCATAAAAAATGTAACGAGGTTCAATAAATACGTACAAATTAATAATTTTTTAAAGTGCTCACTAAATATATATCGATGTTCACCAAATACATATTGAGGTTCACCATATACGTACTGAGGTTCACTAAATACGTAAAAAATTGACTTGACATATTTAGTGAACCCCAATATGTATTTTGTGAACCTCATTACGTATTTGGTGAACTGCTCCAAGAATTATTAATTTGTACGTATTTAGTAAACCTCATTACATATTTAATGAATTTCAGTACATATTTGATAAACTTTTATACATATTTCGTGAACAAAAAAATATTTTATCTACTGAGCTTGTGTGAGATTACTTCAAAACTAATCCAAGGGCCACAATGACCCAGTACTAATGTCGGAGAAAAACTAGACATTATAGAAAAATCCTAAAAAAAAGTTTACAGATCTCCAATTTTAGATGAATTATAAATATAATATAATGATTAGAGCATATTGTCACACTACGGGAAAACTGACAATTGTTCAGGTTAGATTGATAAAAAAAACATTGATCGGAAGCCAAGATTGACAGAAAATGGAGCAACATTCTGGTAAAAGTGTACGTTTTGGCGTTAAGCCAGATCTGATATGAAAACAAAGAGAAAGTAGAGCTCGGAGCTCTCAAACGCGTTGAGAATCTAATTGTAAAATGAAGAGATGAATGGATTATGGCCCTCGCGGTGATGAAGATAAAGAGCCAGTGAAGCGCAAAAATAAAACCGCAGCAAATAGAAAATGTAGAAAATCGAATATTCATCTCAAAAACCAGAAAACTAAGCAGAAGTTCGAACAAAATGATAAAATTAAATAAGAAGTTGAAAGAAGAATCTTACCAAGATCAGAGGACGAAAATGTTAGATCAGAGTGATTCGAGCTCTAAAACCTAAGAAGAATTCACCATATGTATCTGAAGAGAAGGGAGAGTTAAAAGGCTAAATCAAAGATGTCATCGGATTCGGGGAGAAGCCTTTTGCAATTTCCATGGAGTCTGATATTAGAGAAGGAACGAATTTCTGATTAGAAATTCTCCTTAGATAAACGGATTCTTCGTCTAAAACCTAAAAAGAACTTCCATGGAGTCCGAGTGAATCCAGTACTACAATCTTCTTCATGGATGAAAATAAAACCTTTATAACCAATTAATTTCATGGACACCAATCATATCTTTCACCGGTTACAATTACCTATCTAACTGATTGTATCTACGGGCTACAATCAAATCTCTCATATCTCTTTTATAAATCAAGAGCATACAACCAAAACTCTCTCAATGAGTGGATAATTTTGATCTCAAAATAAGATGAAAACTTCTTTCCACAAAGTATAAGAAATATGTAATCATTTGTTGTTCTTCAAAAACTCCAAAAGTTCTATAAATAATCTACACTGATCGACTGTCCGTTCGTGGATTTGAATAATTTGAAAAATTTCACTTTTCTGATCTTTTTGATCATGATGACCGCTAGTAATGGGCGGATGACCGCTCATGACTTTTTGGTTTATATTGATGCATAACTTTATTTTTCCACCAATCCTTTACCACAAGCACTTTTTGTCATCATCTTCCATCAGGCTTCAAATGTGCAATAAGCATTTTTGGGACCATCGACAAATTATAAGTGTTCTCACTGAGGTTTGATATTCTTCCTGTGTACTTTAATTTCACAATAACCTATAAAACTTGGTCATAAATGTTAGTACATGATGTTTTGTTAAAATAGTTTCTATGAGACCGAGAGTCAACAATCTCACTCTTTTTATGATGAGAACGTTAATTCCGAGATAGAATAAGAAAGCAATAAAAACATTAAGTAGCATTTATCTCCCCTTTTGTTATCATAAGAAAATAATAACATTCTCCCATTTTCAAAGGTTTTTAATGATATACTTGTTAAAAAATATTCTCCAGCATTGAGCATGCATAAATTTAGGAAAAAATATGTTTCTTAAAAATGTTCTAGATGAATTATAGAAAAATATGATTTTCTTATCGAATCAACAACCACCATAATCTTCACAAAATTAATATGAGAATGCATTTAAACCTTTTTTACTCCCCTAAGATATGCATTTTCTCAAATAATATATCTCTCTCAAAAGAAATTGATCATTCTCAATCAAGAATAATCACCCTTTAAAAAATAATCAACTATCAAATAATTAAATTCAAAATCACACTAATGAAAACAAATAGAAGGAGAGAGTACTTGAATTTCTTCAAGTTCTCTTTTTCTTCCTACTGTGTTTTTTATTTAATTTCTTCACATATTGATTAGAATCAAATGAGTTAGAATGATTAAAATCCTAACATGTGGAAATCTTCATATTTTAAATATGTTCTATAATTAGGAGGATATTTATAATTCTAAAATGATGTAAATTACAATGTTGTTTAATTTGACCCATAACGCCACAATAATGGCATGTTATAATAAAATGCATTCCAAGTCTTCTTCCAAATAGTGTGTTATTTTTGAATCCTAACACAAAGGCTTAACACATCCCACAAGCGCGTGCGTTTTAGTTAACTATTTTTATTTTAGATATCATATCATGCTTACTTCAAATGTTTGTGCTTATACCCCACTCAGATTTTTAATATCCCACTTGCTTGAACATTTGCATTTTACACATTTTATGTGCAACGTACCTGATTTTCATCATAGCCACGTCAAGTATGTTATAAAATACCCTATCAATGTAGCTTATATCATTCGACCCCTGAAAAAATTACCTCTCTTACTAGGACAATGAATTTTGATTTCATTCAGTTCGACTTAGTTAAACTCTAGGGCCGTCATTTGACATTAACTCTGTCAAACTCGGCTTAAAATCCAGCATACGAGTCATTTTATTTGCATTATAACAGTGTTTCGGATCTGCGTAATTAAAATGAGAAAAATAATCCAAGACAAGATAATCTCACAAATCAAACCATAAGAATTACTTATTGCATTTTTTCAGCCATTAAATGAAGATATTATAGAAGAATCAAACTTGCATGGTTAACTTGTTTATATAACAAAACAACCAAACCAGTCAAGAGCTTAAAGCACATTTTTGTGCAAGGGTAATGATATATGTTTCGGAGCTAGAAACACCGTAATATATTTAAAGTTCGGGCATTTAAATGCAATTTTCTTGAGCTTGCGAAGTTCAAAGAAGTACCCCTGTTTCAACATTCAGGAGCAGGGAGACGTTGAATGCACATTTGACAGAAAATAAAAATGTCTAATGCGTGTTTAGCATTCATAGTGTCTTAGCACACATGCAAAAAGTAACTTTCATACAAAGGTTTATTACTACCTACTTTTTCAACCTTTTTCAAGAATCTGACTGAGAACGTAATAGCTAGGTAAACATTTCAATGACCTAGATTTGAGAGACAAATTCAACACCGGAGATTATTCCTGACATAGTGCTACCCACGGTAACACAGACTCACCCATTGATAGTTATTGAAAAACCAATAAGAATGTGTCAAAGTAAATTTACCAAAATTGTCTAAAAATATTTCTCCAAGTCTTCTACCTTTTATCATTATTGATTTTTAGTACGTGCATTATGCACATGAACATAAAACTCTATATAGAGTTTTTTTGGAAAGTCTTGTGTATAATTATCAATAAAGAAAATCAAATCATCAGTTCTTAATTTATATAGAATATGGAATTTTTATAATTTATTAACTAATCTTACATCCTTCATTTTTCTTTACTTAATATAATACTCTTTTTTTCAGATGTGGTATATTAAATAGAAATATAAAGTATATGAGTTTAATAATATATCACTTGTCACAAATTTTCATCAAAAGTAGTATGCATAACAATTTCATATTTTCATATCTTCATTTGAAGTAGATGAAATATGCTCATCAAATCAATTAGGAAATGTATATAATTTTGTCATATATTTAGTTGACAATTTTTCTTCAAATTTGTTTAAATATAATCATTTGTTATCGTCCAATATATATCAAATTAGACCAGAAATTTTATTTTTACACTAATCATTATTAATATTTTCAATTATAATTTCTAGATAATCATTAATTTATTTGATTGTTTAAGGTCAGCTCTATGAAGAAAGATGTTAATGGGTGAACAAAAAGTAGACCATAAAGCAAAAATATTAGAAAGTAATAGTACACATGTATAAAAAGTTCAACACTAAAACTACCATGTAAACCATCTTCATTACTTCCTACAATTAATGAAAGGCTTGATATCAAATGGATGTCAAGACTGCCTTCTTAAATGGATACATCATGGAGGAAGTTTATGTAGAACAGTTTCCCGATTTTCAAAGTTTGAATTTTCTAAATCACGTGTATAAACTTAAAAATGCTCTCTATGGACTAAAACAAACTCCTAGAGCTTGGTACGAAAGGTTAAGTAAATTTCTTATTGATGATGGATTTAACATGGGTAAAATAGATAACACCCTCTTCATAAAATCAAAAGGCAGTGGTATCTTAATTGTCTAAATATATGCGGATGATATAATTGTCTAAATATATGAAAAATTCACGATAAGCACAAAAAATATAAAAAAATGTCAATATATGAATCACCAAGTAAACCATCTTTGCTGCTTCATAAAAATAGTGAGAGGAAAAATTTAAGAAAATTAAATTTTATTGAATTTTAATAGTAAATAATTAATATGAAAATAAAATTAAACTCACCTGAATAAAGCAAAATTGAAGTAACAAAATGATTTTTCAAGAAAAGAAAATAAAGACGGGATAATAAGAAACTCTATTATTTACTATGCCATTTGGAAGGGAGAATACAAAAGAAATACATTGTGGATTTTAGGGTGTGCACGATTTGGTTCAGTCGGTTAGTAATGTACTTTTGTAATCAAACCAAATTTACCAGTTATCTAAAAGACTGAATTGAACTAAACCGGTGTAACCATAAGAACCGAACGGATCTGAACTGAAGTAATTAGTTCGGTGGTTATTTTAAACCATTTCGACTGCAATTATTAAACTTCTTAAAAACAACAAAAATTTGAGTTAAAAACATCAATACCCAATATAGTATATATCACTCCATACACCAATCTCCATTCAGTTTTAATATTGCTCATCCAAATATTCAACAAAAATACTAGTAGATTGCAACAATTAAAGTTCAACAACATAAAATGAAAAGTTTACAACATCTAAAAAAACATAGCAAACTTCATGTCCATCTTCATCATCTAAGAGAAAAAATTAAACCAAAAAATTCATGTTCGTCGTCATCTACACCTCAAGTCTGTCGTGTCATTGTTATTGTAGACTGAGACTCTTCCATTACATTCATACGTTCTATTGAAGAAAACATGAAAGAAAAACAATGACCAAATTATAGTATTAAAAGATATACAATTAGATAAAAAATAATATTGTAATGCGTTACCATGTTCAATTGACACTATCTAATTGAATGATTCAGTAAGATCTACTTACATTGGTTTACTTAGAAGCCAATTCTGTCAAGACATCTCTTGCCATATGAATAAGGACCTCGAATCTCGAATAGTTTACCTTCCACAGGGGTTATCGAATTCAACACTACTACAAAATTAGGCTTAGATGACTGGATAGTATTAGTTTTTATGATAACCCTCTTAAACCTGCCATCTAAAAATGGTTTTGGAGTGTAAACAAATTGATTTTCGCTAAAATGACAGGTTTTACTTAACTGTCATAATAAGTTCACCTATTATGACAGTGGAAAGCTAAGTTGCCAGTACATTATACTGAAAATATTCAATAATTATAAAATTGCCACCTTATATGCTAAACTTAATTCTTTATCTTTCCATCTTTCACTTTTTCAGATCTGGAAACAGAGAGACAAGCGATCGAGTCAAAGAACCTAGGGTTCTCTCTCTCCTCTTCTCCACTCTCTCTCACCTCTTCTCTCCTCTCTCTTCCTCTTTTTGTGTTTCTACTCGATGAAGAGAAACAGATGAGGAAGAAGTTCAATATGTCGGTTCTTCCCCTCAGCCCTGGTTAAAGAAAGAGGCGATCGAGTCAGAGAACATAGGGTTCTTTTCTCGCGTCTCTTCTCATCTCTCTCTCGCCTCTTCTCTCCTCTCTCTCTCTCTCTCTCTCTCCCTTTGTATGTGTGTGTGTGTATGTTTCAATTCGATGAAGAGAAGCAGATGCGAAAGAAGTTCAACCGGTCAGGTTCTTCCCCTCGGGCCTGGTCAGCTTATTTATCTAGTTCTATTCTTACTCTGGCTTTTGTAATTAAGTCGATTGACTAATTGCCTGTTTATTGTCATATTTGGAAATTATTCATATTTTCATTGGGTTCATTGTTATTTTATTCACTATTCTAAATGTAATTATGCATTTGTTCTCTGATTTGTTTTTCGAGAGCTCTTGTAGATCTTGTATCGTGTTCGATGTTGATGGTATTCTTATTTTATTTGCTCGAATCCATCCGCCGATCGTAGTGTTTTGTTGATAGACTCATTTTATGAGTAGTAAATCACAATTATGTAGTATTTGATTGAAATTGAAGAACGTATCTTAATGCTTTATTTTTTTTTGTTCGACATTCAATATTTTCGTTATGTCTTATGCATGATTCTGAATTAGGAATGTTGATATGTTTTAGTCAGTTCTATATGTTGGTTTTAACTTTGAATTCTTGAATACTTTTATGGCTTTTAGTATATTCTTCTGAATTCTCTGTTTTTCAGCATTGGTCAATTTTTTAGTTTTTTAACGTATGGAATGTAGTTACACTACATAAGTTGTATATTATTATCTTTTAACATTATCATTTGTTTTGTTTTTTTTATTAATTTTTTAATATGTTTTCAATATGGGAAGGCTACCTATGCAGATTTTATGATGGTAAATGGGATCACTCAAAACACTGCGTCGACTATAAGTCGAAGTTGATATTTGATGAGGTTTATCATTTAACTCTCCACGGGAGTGTGATTGTGGTAATGTATATCACACTATGGCTAGAGTTATTTTGGAGGTGATTGTGGTAATGTATTCCACATAAAGCTTGATGCGAATGTTATGTGGTTTTTTCTTTAAGCATAAAAATGTTTCTCTTCCTTTGATTATTTCTTCAAATGGTTGTAGTAATTCCAGAGCTGTTGTTGTAGATCATGAAGCAGATTTTATAACTGAATCTAGTACTTCTGCAATTATGATGTTGGATGCGGAACCAATTTAATCATATTTTAGGAAAATTGATATAAAAAATTTACCCAACTCTTATGATATAAGCTGGAAGGTGTTGTTCTCTTGTGAAGATGAGTTGAAGAAAGCTTTACATATTATTTTATTTAAAACTGGAGATCTAATCATAAGAGGTTGATGGTTGTCTGCTTAGGAGAAAATTGTAAGTGGTCGATGCATTCCTCTCGTTATAGACGCAGTGAATTACAGATGGTATGGAGGTATTATAGAGTGCATACATGATCTTTAGATATTAGTCAAAGTAGGTCATCGTCAAACCGTTATTTTTATTATTAGTGATACTGTGAAGAAGAATTGTAGGAACTATATTAAAGATCATACTATATTTCGTGATATTATAACAAGGCGTTAAGAGCTAAAAGTAGACAGTTGTACATGATTCACGTTCTCTTGAGGAGTCATATGTTGTTACACCTACTTACTTATTTGTTCTGGACGAGTCATATCCAGGTATAAATTTGAATTCTATGTAGTTTGTTCATTTTTATTATTGATTGTTATAAATTATGTTACGTGTTATTTACCATATATTTTATTAGAACTGTGACACATATTCAGATGGATGGTTATGGTCTTTGAAAATACATTTTCATGTCTTTGGGGCTTCAATTAATGGTAACATACACTGTACGCTTAGTTTTATTGTCGATGGTATGTATTTGAAGAAAAAATATTGGTAAGTTCCTTACTGCTTCTATGATTGATTGAAATAACCAGATTGTTCTGATTGTGTTTGGTGTAGCAAACACTGAAAACATAAGCCATGCAAGTGGTTTATAATGAGGTTAAGTGACCTTATTGGATTTTGAGAGGAATTGGTAATTGTATCTTACAGAAACATTACTATTGAAAAGGCCTTAGGAAATGTATTTTCATATGCAAATCATGGTATATGCATGTTTCACTTATTACTGAGTATGAAGACAATTTTCAAAAAGTCCACAGATGATTCGATTTTCTACTCTTGCATAAAGGCATTTTGTGTTGAAAAGCTTGACGAGCGTTAAGGTGTTTATAGTCCTTACCACCATCTATTCGCATTTATTTGGAAAATATAGGAGTAAAAAAATGGGCTGGTGCTAATTTTCAAAGGCATCGCTATGATATGATGACTAGCAACAATGTGAATAGTATTAAGTATGTATATAACGACGCCAGAAACATTCATGTTTGTGCATTGCTTGAGTTTATGAGGTAGAAAATGCTAGAATTACGAGAAAATGATTGTCGCTTCATGCATGATTACTTGCCTGCCTAAGTGGGGGTGAGATTGACTTCGCAATCAGATTCTTAGTGCGTCATAACTGTTTGTAACTATTTCATTTTATATGGTCCATTTCAAGAAGCACTAGACTCAAATCCACGCTTTTGGAGACAAGAAAATGTAGATCTGTTTCTGACTTTTGGTGATTCAATTAATCTGTTTTGGAACTTATCATTTTTGCATACTTCGCGGTACAAGCTGCTCGATGTCTTTGCAGGGGAGAGGAGGTGATATTGGCCACGGAGAAGCTCCTCATTTTCACATAATACAGTGCAAGTACATGACGTTTGCATAAATGTGTAGTTTTACCACCCTTAATCAGGAATGAGGGAAAAATCCAGTTTCATTCACAATAATTGAAAAAATAACTGCATTTCCTTAATGATACTTCCAAATTCTGACTGAACTTGAACGATGTAGAAGATTATGAGTCAAGTTTGCAGGTATTATTGATGCACCAATCGGGTTATGGGGGAGTGTGTTTATATCTTCCGTGTTGTCTTGCTTCTCTAATATATCAGCCAACCTTTGTATGATATATATTGATTGTACAATTTGAATTTCAGGCACTCTAAGCTAGACTAAACTCTAAAGATTGGATTCTGCTGTGTGAAGCACTTAATAATGTATGTAGATTGGCGATATATCATAATGACGCAATGATTGATATGTTGTAAGTCATTTTCCATCGAGCGTCAAGCACAACCGCAACATACAACAAAGAATTGATTTTTTTCTTGTTATGCCAATATTTGTCAAATTTGGCTTTCATCATTTGTCTTACACGATCATCACCATCCTTAGATTACTTTCAAATCAAGTTTTATACTAAGACAACGTCATGAAAATAACTATATGATGTCACATGCAAAGAACAAAAAATTCCTATAGTTATTTCATAAAAAAAAACTTGATAAATACACGTGCGTTGTCCCAATCCTCATCCTTTGGAGGGCCAAGTCTCTTCCATTTCCCAACAAATAATGCACATCTTATTCTTCAAGCTTTTCAAAATCTTTTTCATACTTTTCAGCCGCCTCCAATATTAAGTAAGTGGAGTTCCATCTAGTAGAAACATCCAGGCTCACAAGAATATTAGAAGCTATTTTTGCTACCTCAATACAAGTCTTAAATCTCTTAAATCTAGCAGGAGAAGACCTCACATATTTCAGTGCATTACAAATTTTGGTGATGGACTCATTAATATCCTTCAAAACATAACGCACAATAAGATTTATATGTGCGCCCAACACCTAACATGCATAACCACCCTTTAACACCAACTCATTCTAATTTCTTGTGCTCTTTCAAATAAGAAATTGCACTATCGTTGGATCTAGCATTATCCAATGTGATTGTGAAAACCTGTGTTCAATACCCCACCCATGCAAATAATTTTCAATTGCCAAACCAATTGCGATCATCTTAGCACGCATTAACATACACTACTATACACTAAAACTAGAAGCAGTTAATGAACAATTATGATCACCTCCCTCATTACTACTACTAGTCTTTTATTTTGAGTCCACAAATCTATCAGGATTCTTCTTACCCCTTTTCAAGTGTGTCCACATATTAGAAGTACCATTAGCAGTAGTACATGTTAAAACACGTTTACAATGTTTACAAGTGGCTGTCTCCTCCTCATCATCCCCATTATTATAAGTTTTAACAAAATGATTCCAAACTTCAGAAGTATCTTTTGATTTTCTCTTACCAGATTTAGGTCTTTTAGCAATCGGTGGCTTTGGAGTACTCAAATAATCCAATGTGACCTTCAGAGCTTCACTTGGAGTAGATGTAGGCGGATTTGTAGACATCTAACAGTAATAAACAATAATGAAGCTCAGTAAAGAATTAGGACACTCTAGAGTATATGCTTCAAGTCCCACAAATGGTTATCCTTCATAAAATGGTATAAAACAGGCAAAATTAAGAAGGAAGTAGTAGTTTAAATGAGACAAGCCAGTGGGATAAATAAAAAATTCAACTCTTAGTGGCCGTTTGTTTCCGACTTTTCACGTGGTAACTTTCTCATTTTCTCACTGTCATGGTAAAGTTATTTAGTATGGTAAAATAACAATCTCACATTACTTTCCCTACCACTTTCCCACAAATATCCACTTTACCAAATAACTTTCCCATGTTATAACACATCTACACATTTTTCAAAATAACTTTTACTTTCTCAAATCCTCATAAAAATATCATTATTTATTTTGATTATTCCTACTTGACTTTGATATTTTATTTTCTTCAAAACCAAAGCCTATCAAAAGTGTCTTAAAATATCCCGATCCCGGTGATACCGAATTTTAAGATTTTTTCGTCCCTTCCGACTCGTCCGTCAATTCATCTCGGGGTCATCTCGTAAGATTAAGATATGCATATTAATTGGAATGAATGAAATAAAATAGTAAATTTGAATTAAGGATAGATAAACTCTTCATATATACAATATGTAAAATCTAAATGATTAGAATACATGTTAGTAATATCAAATATTTTTGTGAAATTAAAAATAATTTTTTCCCTAAAATAAATATTATTCATAAACTATCAATTAAAAAATACTAAATTTATAAATGAGAATATAATTAGATTGTTTATCACATTTCATTTTTTGTGTGGAGGACCAGACTCATGGGACAAAACCACGAATGAGGGGCTCGTTCAATCATTTATATTCAGTTTTTTATTGTATTTAAGAAAAATATAAAAAAAAATACATCATTGTTCTGTTTTGTTCCTGTGACAGAACTAAAATATTTTCCCCGTTCCTGCCGGAGCGGAATGATATTGATAACCATGGTATACATATCTACTGAACAAAAATACATGTAACGAAAAAACTGTTATGTATTATTAAATATTTTAATGTGCTAATATAAATGATAGTTATTTATATCAGATTTACTTTTATATATAAAAGATCAGAAAAATATAATCAAACACGTCATGAATTATTAAGATTTTTAGTAGTTGCTAATAGAGAATTTGCATACAATTTTGCTATGTAATTTTGAACAATTTATCATTGAATTTATTTGTATGGTGTAAGTAAAAATATTATTTTAGTTTTTTGCATAGTGAGAGAAAAATAGTTGATTTAATTTTATTAATGGGTTAATAAAATAACAAATTAATTAGTGCGTAAAATAATGTATATATATAAGACATAATGTGTATTAGAATTTATAAATATCATTGACAACAAATTAAAAGTTAATAAAAAATTATAAATAATAAATAATTTTATTACTTTAATATAATTTATATAATTTTCCTAACAATTTTATCAAACATTCTCACACAACTTTATCCAAGTATCCTAAGTACCAAATAAGAAAATTATACTTTTTCATAACTTTTTTCACTTAGCAATGCGTTACCAAACATAATAATCATAATATTTTATCTTCTAACTTTACCAGCAACTTAACTTTTGCAGCATTTTTTAACCCGTACCAAACGGCCCCTTAGGGTTTGGGTCTTTTAATTCTATTTTTTGTCTATTATATATATATGTTAAAAAATGGTTATAATCAGTTCCAACCGATTAAGGTTTAATAGGAAAAATAACCGAACCAAAAATTCAGTTATGTGATTTATCCGAACCGAGCCAAATTATTATAGTGAAAGTACCGACCGAACTGATTCAATTCAGTTTAGTTCGATTCGATAGGTTTAGTTTGATCCGTTCACAAAATTTATGCACACTCCTAGAGGATCCCACCATCTATGAATATAAAATTTTTGAAGAAAAAAAAACCCAAATGTCGACCCCACAATGATATGAAATAAAAGTTGGTCTTTTAGTTGGACTCCAAAATAAGTGGAGTGCATTCACTTGTCATATCTAATACAACTTTAATTGACGCGGTTAGATAAGTTCTCACACTCCTATTTTAGAGGTAATGTATTTTATCATATTTTCCTATTTCTTTTAGAATTGTAATGTAATTTTGACAAAAATATTATTTATCAACCAGTCATTCGATCCTAATATAATAATTAAAGCACATTGTAATTAAAATATTTCTCACACATCAAGAAAGTGTAAGTTCGAGTTACACTACCAATTTTGTCGAATTTGTAACTTTTTTTATTAAAGGATATTGCGTTTGTTTAATTAGATGTATTGATAAGATTATAAGGAAGGATTCGGATGTAAAGGAAAATATAAGGAAGGATTCACTGTTATAGAGTCATTACTCCTACCCATATTAAACCCCAATATTATTCCATTACCTTAATTGTGAAACTATTGTATATTAAGTGTAGATCCCCATTGCATGCCAAACTAGATCCTTGTCTCTTCTGGTTCACAAGTCACTACCCTAATATCTTTGAATGCCAGTGCACAACTTCCACTTAAATTAACAGCTCAAAATTATCCTTCATGGCGTGCACAATTTCACACTTTCTTTTACGGATATGACCTTCTTGGTTTTATCGATGGAACTCATCCATGCCCACCAGCAACTATACGTAAGGACAATAATGACGTTCTCAACCCAGAGTACAAAATTTGGACACGACAAGATAGTCTCCTCCTTCATACCATGTAAGCATCTGTTACCGAACCAATTGTACCTCTTATAGCCTGATCCAAGATAGCTTATGAAGCCTGGTCACGTCTAACCCATTTGTATGTCAATAAATCACGTCTCGTGGTATGTTTCTGAAGGACAAGCTGTTGATTGGCATGGGAACAAAATCAATTATAAAATATATGCAAACAATGGAAGGAATCTCTGATGAACTCGCCACTGCTGGGGCACCTCTATATCTGAAAACAATCTAATCATCTATGTCCTTAATGGACTTCGGTCTGTATTAAAAGAAATTATAGCTGCTGTACGTGCCCGTCACACCACAGTTACATTTGAGGAATTACATGACAAGCTAGCAGACCATGAAATTTATCTCAAGAGGGAAAAGGTCAAGAAGGACGACTACAATCAAATCACTGCTCAATTTAATCAGCGTACTCAGATTAATAAACCAAAAGGTGGTAATTTAAGCAATCAGTAGGGCATGACTCATGGTAATTCCAATCGATCTTATGGCTTCAATCATAGCAATCAGTATCACCGTCGAGGAGATGGTGGCAGACACTTCAGTCAACAGTATGCTCGCTTTCATACAAACAACATTCAGTCTCTTGAATGATCTGTCAAACCATGTTGCTGTTGGAAATCAAAACTCGACCAATTGGCTCGTGGACTCATGTGCATCTCATCATATTACCTTAGATTTTCAAAACCTATCTATTTTCACTCAGAGTATGATGGAGGAGATGAGATTACGGTTGGAGATGGTAATGGTGTTCCAATAACACACACTGGTTCCACAAAAATTACGATGCCTAATACCTCATTTACACTCAATAATATTTTATGTGCCCCGTCCATTAAAAAAGTTTTGATTTCTGTCTCACAATTTTGCAAAAAAATAAATAATACATGCATTGAATTCTTTCTTTTTTCTTTTGTTGTGAAGGATTTGAACACGGGGCATCACTCGTCAAAGGTCAGAGCGAGGGCAACGTGTATGAATGGCCATCCCATATATCGCCAACTCAAAACAGCCCACAAGCATTTGTCCTCACCAAAATTTTCATCCTAAAATGGCACCAACGACTAGGTCACCCTTCCCTCATGATTTTGGAAAAAATGATTTCCACCCATGACTTACCCGTGTCAAAGTCTTGCTCCCTTAATAATTATAATCTTGTTTGTGCAATAAAAGTCATCGCCTTACCTTTTGGTGTCTCCACACTTCTCAGTCGTGGTCCTTTAGATATAATTTACACATAAGTTTGGGCACCTGCACCAATCACATCCTTCGATATTTTGTTACTATGTTCTTTTTGTCCATCACTACACAAAATATATGTGGTTATATCCTCTCAAAATAAAATCTGATGTAACAACCATTCACTACTATAATTTTGACTTTAGATGACAGCCACAGTATTGATATAATGACAGTTCTCTAAAATCTGTCAAAGGAAAATAATGTAGAGTGGGGTAATTAGGGTAAGATGACAGCTCAAAAATTAATTGTCATCAATGTGTTCTGTACTATGACAGCTAATTTCTAAGCTGTCAATATAACTTTTTATTATGACAGTGAAAAAAAAATGTCATTGTTTTATGATGTAAAACATTTACTATTTACCTCAAAGTTCATTTTATTTATGAAAATGACATACTATATAATTAATCTAAACCTAATTTTACTTTTATTTTGTCATTTTTTCTTCTCATTTTACAGAGCGGCGATTGGCGATTTGGAGCTCCCTCTTCCTGACCACGCGCAAGGCGACTTCACGACGGCTTCTAGGCGAGCTTCCAGGTGAGCTTCGACGGTGATCTTCCATGGCGAGCTTCCATCGCGGCTCCGGCAAGGTTTCATCCTGAACTCTGAGCTAGTGCCTGGTTGAGCAAGGGTTTCTCCTTCCGGGCGTCATCTCACTCTATTTCTACAATTTCTTCTTCGACGATGAGGGTTTTCTCCCTCCATCGAAGGATATGATCTTGGGGTTTCATCAGTTTTAGTCTTATGTTGATTTTGGTTTCGTTGGATTAATTTCCAAACTGCATCCACTTTAGTCTTTCAGTTATTTTGGTTTCAGGTTTATTCAGTTTTAGTCTTTTGTTCGATTTCGATTTTCTTGATGAATTAAAGAATCCCTAGTCACCTGGTTTGTCAGGTTTGTTTGAGAATATACCATGAGCCAATGGCTTAAGCTTGGTACCAGCACTATTGAAGGATATGGGCTCCTTATTGACAAATTTCAATTTTGTGTTTGCAAATGTTCTTTATTTGAAGAATTACGAACATATTTTGTACCAAAACATGATTATTCTTGTAGAAAATGTTTCAAGAGTAATATTACTTACTGAAATTGTGTTAAGCAAACATTAATGTGGCCATAATCATCTATGAATAACCTATGTTGTCTGTAACTATGAATATAAATTTTGCCTTAATCAAAAGTGGTCCAAATTTTAACACCTTATCATTAGCCTAAGTTTAGGGAATATAGTATTAATTTTAAAGTTAGGAATTTAGTGAGAATCTCTAATGACGTCTTATTTTCCTCTAGCTGGGAGAAAGCGTGCGGCATGTGGTTACTCTCTTTCATGTCTTTAAGGAGAAGCTAGATTTAGACCATCATTCATGTTTTAAAAAGTTAAGAGACTATAACACTTTTAAAGGTGAAAGACTATGGAAATTAGGCTTGTTCAGTAGTTTTAGCTAGTTCATAGTGTCATACCTATGAAAAAAGTTAAGAGACTTCCACTTCTGATGTATGTTAGTATGCTTTGACATCTTACAAAATAAAAATGTGTATTAGCAATTACTGCTTCATGGATAACGAGAAGGTTTGCTCAAAGGGGGACGATGAAGCTAAAGGGAAAAGTAGAAAAAAAAAGTAGAGGGTCAACC
The DNA here is from genome assembly GCA_003255025.1 of Datisca glomerata. NCBI lineage: Eukaryota > Viridiplantae > Streptophyta > Magnoliopsida > Cucurbitales > Datiscaceae > Datisca > Datisca glomerata. The sequence goes on along the minus strand of QANY01004331.1, from coordinate 836,358 downwards.
ATTATGGCGCATCTTGCTCTTGGTAGAAGTGATGGTGATAAAAAAAGTTGTTCCTTATAATCAGAGAGGTCAACCAATGGGCCCTATAGGCTCTAAACTTCAGAGTTATGTTAGTGTTTTGGCTAGTCGAATGGCCCCCATCACATACAATCAATGGACGGATGTACCAAAGGAGATAAAAGAGAAGATTTACAATTGTGCTGAGGTATGTTTGCATAAGTGTGACCATTATTTGTAATGCTTAGATACTTTTAATAGCATTATATACTAAGTCTACCATATTATATTTTTGCTATTTATGTAGATGTCATTTGTTGTCAACCCGACATTAAAAAAGAAGCTTATTTCATCAACGAGTATTAAATGGCGTAATATGAAGTACAAATTGACAAATAAATTTATAATCATGTTTATGCAAGACATTGATGCCTTGAAGAATCCACCAGAAGAATTTCACTATATTGAAAAGAGGCATTGGGATCAATTTGTTCGTGCCCAACTTAGTGATGACTTTCAGGTAATACATAATTGTTAATGTTCACCTCAAATTTGTACTTACATTTATTTATCCGTTGTAGATGGTTTGTAAACAACAAAAGGAGAAAAGATAAAAAGAACATTTACAACCATCGATTGTCAAAAAAGAGGTATGCAGGCTTGGAAGAAGAAATGGTATATATCTTTTATTACTTTAATACTCATTTTTATTTATGTTGTTAATATTCTAGAAATGTTATTCATATTGTGGGATAGAAAAAGACGTTAGGTACCATAAGTTACATTAGCCGTTCCACGTTATGGAAGGCTGATCGCACTAATAAGAAGGGATATATTGAGGATGTGGCTGTGGAGGCATGGGTTAAGATGATTGTAAGTACTATATTCTTGTTAAATTTAATATATTTACAGTTTTAATTAATTGAAAGACAATGGTTTTTTTCTTTTCTTTTTCTAGAGTGAGTTTGAAAATTCAGGAGTAGTTACTTCAGGCAACAATGATGCATTAACAATGGCGTTGGGCACACCAGAACATAGCGGGCGAGTAAGAGGCATCAGAGGTTGTCACTACTTCAATATTCTTCCACGCCGCTCATAAAAATGCAAGAATTGACTTAGAGGAAGTTGTAGAGAGACAAGAGAGACAGATAGAGATGTACTCATAATCGGTGGCCATTGAACTAAGAGGGAAGGATGAGAAGATTGTTAAATTGGAAGCAGAGATTGCTCGCATGAATAAGGAAGCGACGTTATCTGATAAGGAGAGTTGCTCCAACATTAAAGAAGACGAGAATGTACTAAATGGAGTAGTCCAACTTGATTTCAACAAGGAGCCCATAAAGAAGGTAATCAATCATATTTATGTGGACATGTTTTTTCATACAAACTAGTTAGGACAACTCATAAGTAACTTTTCTATTTATTTATAGGGGATATTTGTATAATGCTTGTAAGTAACTTTTTCTCTTCATACTAGGGAAAAAATGTAATGTTGTTCATGGAGACTCGTAGTGATTTTGTAGCATATTGTACATTTATATATTGGTTTCGTGATCAAGTAAGTTATAATTACATATTTATGAGAAACAATCTTATTAATTTTTTAACTACAAAGGTCTTACTCGGCCTATGCCTATATGCCTAGGTTTCAAGAGTGATTGAAGCCTCTAGTAAAGAGGTTCCAAAGACAATAATGTGGCTCGCTCGAGGGCCAAGCATGGAAGTGATAAAATATCGCAGTTATACCATTAATCATTATCACTATAATACTAAAACCCGAGATGATGATCGTTGCATTCAAAATAGTGGTGTTAGTATAGTGGCAGAGACAATGCAGATTGCAAGTGTAAAGGATAAAAATTCCATCATTGATGATATGTCATTTTACGAGATTATTCAAGAGATACGGGAACTTGATTATTACACTTTCAAGCTTCCAATGTTCAAATGTGATTAGGTTGAGAACCATAATGGTATCAAAGTTGATGAACTTGGATTCACATTGGTAGACCTCTCAAGAATTGGACAAAAATTTGATTTTTTCTTCTTGGCCTCACAATCGAAACAAGTGTTTTACATAGAAGATCCACTTGATTCAAGGTGGTCGTTTGTCCTATCATCTCCTTAAAAATACCATTACGATAATATAAATGATGATGATCTTGGTGATATTATCAGAGAATGTAAATCGCATACAAGAGTCATACCATCAATTGAGTCATTTGATGTAGAAGATGAGAGTGAGATCGCTTATGTTGTTAATCATCAAGATGGTACATGGCTTGATATATGAACTGAATTGACAGGTACATGTAAATTTATTATTCTATCTCAATTATTCATGGTAATTAATTAGTTGATTTCATGTCTACTTTATCAACATAGAAATTGTTTCTAGCCTTTAACATACATTTTTCTTTGCCCTAACTCTAGCTGTGTTATGTATTCTCACTTTATAGACATTTTTCAAAGTTGTTAGAAGCTGGGCCTAGAAAAAGTTCATGATTGAATAGTGCGTTAACATTTCTCTAGCCTTTAATTCTCTATGATGTAAATATATCGCACTAATGATTACTTGCAATTATTCACTGAGAATGTATAAGTATGTTACTTGTATTATCTTTGATAATTCTGTATGATGTAAATATGATGTAGTGATGATTACTTGCTGTTACTCATTGAGAATGTAGAAGTATTTTACTTGTATTATCTTTGATTATTCATCGAAACAATAGCTCTCATGATTTATAAACATGAAATGGTTGTTCATTTGAGATTTGAGCTTTATTTTTTCTTCTTTCTGGTCATTTGAGAGCACTTGGTACCGCTTTATACAGATTTTTAGGTTATTGATTATGATAGTTTTTGGCTTGGGGCACCATCGATGACCTTTTTGATTGACTAGTTTTGGCTTTTTTTGGGGGGGGGGGAGTTGATTATTTTCTTTTGATTGACTAGTTTTGGCTTGGGGGTGATCGATCATCTTTTGATTGACTAGTTTTGGCGAGGACTGATTATTTTCTTTTGATTGACTAGTTTTAGCTTTTTGGGGTGGAGGGAGTTGATTATCTTCTTTTGCTTGATTAGTTTTTGCTTGGAGGGGTGATTAATTTCTTTTGATTGACTAGTTTTGGCTTGAGGGTGATTATTTTCTTTTGATTGACTAGTTTTGGTTGGTGATTCTTACAAGTCATGAATAAAGACATGAGTTTAATAAGTGATGTGTAAAAGATAATTGAGATCCTGTTTTCTTTTGGTGCAGTTATCTTTTAGTTTAGATCCGTTATCCATTGCGAGATTGTTGAACTAATAATCTATTTCTCATCTATCTCTTACTTTCTAGGATATATGAAATCTCGGATATCGTCATACGCCCTTCTATCTGTGAGGGAATACATCATTAGGGCTACCATCATGAATATGTCTAGTAAATGTTTTATGTTTCTGAATATGCAGCTAACACTTGATATTTTATCAATTAGTAGTTTTTTAATGAAACTTATTTCTCATGACGAACTTTCTTATAGTTTTTGGACATTAGAGTGAGTATGTTGTTGGTTAATTTTATGATTTATATTATCGGTGGGGATTTATCTAGGATCATTGTTATATATTGTTAGCAGAAGTATCTAAAGAATTTATGAGTTACATTATTGGCTGGTACCAATTGAGATTTTATGATTTATATTATTGATCAGAACTATCTCGGACAAATATTATATAGCTGAGGAAATTTAATTAAAAGATCTTTTATTTATTTTCTTTTCTTGAACTTTAGGTGACGGGGATTCCCCGTCATTTATTTATTTTATGCGGCACATAACATGACGGGGATTCTCCATCATTTAAAGTCTATGTGGAGTAACTTAATATGATAGGGATCAGCCGTCATCTATGTTCTTTTGGCGGCAACTAAGATGACGGGGATTCCCCGTCATATAAAGTCTACGTGGAATAACTTTAGATGACAGGAAATTCCCGTCATCTATATGTTTTTGCGGCGACTAAGATGATGGGTATTCCTCGTCATTGTACCCCTTATAATGATGTTTTTTCTAAATGACTAAATATGACAGCCTGGTAGATGACAGTTTGTCAACCGTCAATATATGGTTATAATGAGAGGATTTACCCGTCATCTAACCTCCTTTCTATAGTAGTGATATTTTGGAACTTCAAAACTATAGTTGAAAAATTCTTTCAAGCTTCAATAATCACTGTCTATTCAGAGAGTGGTGGGGAATATCAAGGACTACATCACACTCTTCAAATGTCTGGTCTCATACACAACATGACATACTTGAGACTTACAACTGTTGAAGCATAGGGAACCTTTCTAATATCATCTTCCTCATAAGGTCTCTTAGGACATTATTCCTTTGAGAGGACAATTCCATGTTTGATTGGTTGTTAACATCTTTAAGTGGACTAAAAGTTCCCAGACGGAATTGGAATAAATAGGTTCCATTTTCTGGTTCATGACATCTTGCAATTTCTCCTTTTTCACATTGCTTTTTCATAAGATAATAGATTGCCATTATTAGTGTCTGACACTAGGACATGTGCCTCTAGTTCGTAACAAACTGGTTGTCTCACAACCCTCCCACTACGACATTGCACCAGGGTTTCTTTTGCAGGAACAATGGTTTCTCTGGTTTGTCTTTTATCAGTAGAAGTTGAAGGTGGTCTGATCTCATTAGTCGCTAATTTCCCGAGAACTACTTTGCTATGAGGTTTGTAGTTTTGCATATAATCATGCTCAAGAAATGTTGCATTTGTCGACACAAACACTTTTTAATAATTGTGACTATAAAAGTACCCACATCTAGTCTCTAGAGAATAGCCAACGAATACGCATACATCAGCCTTAAAGTCTTTAAACTTTCCAAAAGTTTTAGACTTTCAATGCGTTAGGTAATTATAACCATATCTTGAGTACTCATACCCACCTATAGCTTGTATATTGATCGGTCCACAGACATCACTATGTACTAGCTCAAATGGTTATTGGTTCTTTGGCCTATTTTCTATGAAAGGTCTCTTGGTCATTTTATCATCTAGTCAGGATTCACAAACATGAATAGTTCCAATTTTTAGTTCTCTCAAAATACAATGCTTTGTTAATCTGTTTAACCTATCTAGATTAATATGTCCCAACCTAAGATGTTGAAGATATGTGTTATCATCATCATGAGAAACTCTTTGTTGTTTGTTACTTTTAGGTTTTGTTACTTTAAATAATTCAGAATTATTTAATATGTGTTTAGTCAGTTTGAGCATGTACAGTCTGTTTATAACTTTAGCATGACTAATATCGAATCCATTCATAGAAATAATAAATTTTTTATTAATAAAAGAAACTTCGAATAATTGTTCTTGCAAAAATGAAAGAGTAATCAAACTTCTCGAAAAACCAGAAATATAATAAAAATTGTTTAAAACTAAATAATTATATCCAAAAGGTAAACAGAGGGTCCCTAATGCTTTAGCTGAACCATTGGTCTTCTTCCTTTTATTGTTCTTAATAATATTAGAAGAATACGTTTGCTCAACAACATTTACCTCGCCCTCTTTGGTCATTCTAAGGTTGATTATCCCAATTAACTAACTTATCTGTTATCACACAAATAACAGATTTAGTTGATTTAAATTATTATCTAATAATAATTTAATTATCTAATTTCATAAATTAAATATTCTATTTCACTTATTGATAATTAAAAAAAATCGATAATTATATATATATATATATATATATAATTTCCAAAAATTATATTTAAATATATAAATCATTCAATTAATTAATTTTTAATTAATTAATCACACATAATTATCTCATAATTATGTACTTGCCCACAAATAAAAATTACTTTTCCAAGTCAGTCATTTTCTCATGTTCTGCAATATTCACACTTTAGGCAGCGTAGTATGGAGGTGACTTGAGGACTATGGAACTATAATCCCAAGCTCCAATAAATCATATTATTAATTAAACTCTTTTATTAAATAATTTTATTTATTAATTTCATTATTACTGCACTATAAATATGGAATTGTACTTTTAGAGATTATCAAATGTATTTACAGAGTATTATCATGTAGTCCACTAACATAATCATTTCATGTAATTCTGTCCCCCCAATTATTAGTTCATAAATTGAAATTGGTGAAAATTACCATTTTACCCTTCTAATTATCTCTTGATCTTTAAGTACCATAATCCACTAGTGATGACAAATTTATAATCTTATTATAAATTTAAGCTCAATAACCATTCAGTTTGAGAATTAACAATTAAGAAAACCAATATACGATCTGTTTGAAAAGTTTAGATTCTAAATCTTATAAGATCATGTCCCCAGCTATCCACATCACTTAATCTCCAAAACAAAAGTCGCTAGCATGATTAACAAATATACCTTAATGAGAGAATCAAAAGATCCAATAGACATGCATAGGAGTTCATGACTACTCAAGTTCCAGACTGATCTACATATGATTATCGAATTGATGTGTATTATATCTTGATGATAAACGATACGTTAATATATATATTAATTCACATCGGTCATGTCATATATAATCTTTTTATATAAAGTACATTCACTAAGATGTCTATCCACATCAATGATCCAGATCTAGATCATACGCATTCATAATGCTTAGTGAAACGTTCTAACAACCATTCATTAAAGATTTCATAATTTAATATGTTTCTGACAATTTTATTCATTATATATGATCTTAATACTCTCTCACTAATAGAAGATCATAGTCTCATTAATGAATATGGAATTCTCAAATATTTGTATAAATTATTCAACAATAATTTAAAATAACAATTATAAGAAAAATATTATCATCTTTAAATTTTATATCAAAATATCAATACACATGTTTTGAGGGCATAACCCCCGACAATAACAACCAGAAAACTACTCATGTGACTCAATGCGTCTGCAACTCAGTTGGTTATCTCGGCCCTGTGTTTGACCACGAAAGTGAATTTCTCGAGATAAGCAACCCGCCTCACATGTTTGGGTTGCACTTTATCTTGTCTGTGCAAATGCCTCTAAGAGTCATGATCAATATAGAATATCAAATCCCTGTGAAATAGGTAATGACACTAATGCTTCACAGCATGTACAACTGCATAAAACTCAACGTCATAAGTATTGTATCTGATTTTCGCGTCGGATAACTTCTCGCTGAAATAGGCCAGTAGTCTACTAGTTTGAATCAAAACTGCCCCAATCCCAACCTTAGAAGCGTAGATGTGTAACTCAAATGGCTCTGTAAAATCTGACAACACTAAAATCGATGAAGTGGTTAGGCGTTCCTTAATCGATTGAATGTTGAATATGTCTCATCGGTCCATGAAAACTTACCCCCTTTCATACAATCAGTAATCAACGCCATAATACTACTGAAGTGCGGGATAAAACGCCTATAAAAAGTTGCAAGACCATGAAAACTCCTAACCTCAGTAATCGTTTTGGTCGAGGCCACTGTCTCATTGCCTCCACTTTTTCCTCATCTACCTGCAATCCATTTCCAGAAACCACATACCCCAAAAACAACACCTTTGGAGTCATAAACACGCACTTTTTCTTTACTGCATTAAATTGTTCCCAGCGAAGTACAACTAAAACCTCTTTCACATGGTGCAGATGTTCCTCTGAGTTAGTGCTATAAATCAGAATATCATCAAAATATACAACCCCAAATCTACCAATAAAAGGTCTCAACAGTTGATTCATCACACACATAAAAGTACCAAGGGCGTTAGACAACCCAAATGGCATCACAAAGCACTCATACAACCCCTCACGAGTATTAAAAGTTTATCTCCACTCATCCTTAGGTCTAACCCGAATCTGGTAGTAGCCACTCTTTAAATCAAGCTTAGTAAACATAGTAGCTCCACTAATATGATCTAGTAAGTCATCTAAGCGGGGAATAGGAAACCGATACCTGATAGTAATTTTATTGATAGGCCTGCTATCCACACACATCCGCCAAGAACCATCCTTCTTTAGTCTTAATAAGGCTGGCACGTCACATGGACTCATACTCTCTCTGATATGTCCCTTGACCAACAATTCCTCGACCCCTCATGCTCGCTAGGACTCATCATGTAGTGAGGCATGTTTGGTAAAACTGCTTTGGGGACCAGATCTCTATGGTGTTGTATATCACGTAGAGGTGGCAGTCCATCTAGTAATTCATTAGAAAATACATTAGAAAATTTTGCTAATAAGGGAAGCACCACATCTGAAACTGCTACAGTCTCTTCTGCCTCTTTCCCAATCAACACAAATGCTCTCTTTGATGCCTGTAACTCCTCATCAAATTGAGCCAAAGACAATAAATTCGTACTAGTCCCTCCAGTTGAGTTTTTATCTACTGGTTTATTAGGCACCAACACAATTTTAGTCCCACCAAATAGAAAACTGTAAGTATTAGCTCGTCCATCATGGATTGTCGCATGATCATACTCGCACCAAATGTCATCTCTATACTTTGTTCCAACAGAAAACGTAACAAGGGCACATTTAGAAATTATTACCTCACCACCTTTCTTAAGCCAGGCTAGTTTGTAAGGTTTGGGATGTTTCTCCTCTTAATAGTCAACTTCTGCACTGCCTCTTCTGAAACAATATTTTCACAACTTTCAGGGTCAATCACGAAATGACATACCTTGCTCAGGATGGTACAAGTGGACTAGAAAATATTACTCCTCAGCAAGTCATCCTCAGATACTACTTTATGTGTCAAATATGATCTCGTGATAACCAAAGTAATCCTCACATCTCCTGTAACATCCTCCTCATCATCACGCTGCTGCTCCTCATCAAAAGTTGGATTTTCAACAAGTTCAACGTCCTCATCGCCACCTTCGTCAGTTCCAGCAAACAACACCCTCTTACCAGCCCTTTTACAATCAGACTGTCTATGCTCTGGTTCACCACAAGCAAAACACTTCATGGTACTACTCCTCGCACCTTTTTTAAACTAACTTCCCACGACTTTGCCTCCCACACCATCTGTATTAGTGTTATTGGTACCGCTCAATCCACTCCCACCACTAACACGGCATGACTGTTTCTCCACCATCAAGGTTCTCTTATGTGCTTCTGTCACAGACACAAGATCAAACATATTAAGGGTATCCTGAATCTGTTTCCTTAATCCTCTTATGTATCTTACCACCAACTGGTCCTCTGTTTCTTGGATCTCATTCTGGCCATCACTGGTAAAATTCTATAGTATAATCATCCACCGATCTTGAACCCTGTTTCAGATTCTATAACCTTTTATACCAAACCCATTGATAATTATAAGGAAAAAATGCAGCTCGTAGATTTTTCTTCATCTTTTCCCAAGAAGAAATTTTTGACTCACCAACCTGGTACGAGATAGCTTCAATTGCTGCCGCCACGTCGTAGCCTTACCGCGCAACCTAGTGGCCACTAAAGGTACTCATTTATTCTATGACACTCCTTTGAACTCTAAAATCTCCTCAACATTCGTCAACCAGGCAGGGAACTCTTTCGCCTGATGACTACCATGAAATTCTAGTATTTCAGCCCGCATACTGGCCTCCCACCACCTATTATCCTTGTCCACTTGGACTTTTTGTCGCCTACGACGGACCTATGGAAAGTTCTCGTAGTATTCTCCTTCATCCTCCCCTTCTGATTTGTCTACCCAATCTCCCTACCTGATCGGATTTCACGGTTCAGGCATATTCCTCCTATTCTGATTCCCCATCATATTAACCATCCTTTCGGTTAACTATTCCAACATTCGCTCCATACGTTGGTCCACAATTGGCCCGATTCAATGTTCCACTTGGATGCCATCATCGCGCTCATAAACCTCATCAACTCGTTGCTGTCACTGCTAGTTTCGTCATGGTGCCATGAAAACTACGGATCAATTTTAGTTTTGATACCAACTGATGTGGCGAAAGCCTCGAAGAAAATCTAACAATATCAAACATTATTAAATCGCGCACGATTACCAGTATTTCGTCATCTGTTGAACTTTGAGATTACCCAGATTTAGGCATCAATTTTGATAAATTATGAAATATTGAAAATTAGAATTATAGAGAGAAAACGCCTCAAATAAAATATCATAAGTTGCCACATAAACCTAAACAAAAGGTATTTAAAAACCTTAAACATAAAAGAAAGGTAAAATTATGAAAATTTCTAAAACTTGGGAAAATAGGTTCCTAGCAAAAGGTTATCATCAAAGGCCTGGCGTTGATTTTCATGCTACATTTAGCCCGGTAATCAAACCTACCACCATTCGTTTGGTGTTTACGCTTGCAGTTACTAACCTATGGCCGATCTGACAACTTGATATTAACAATGCATTCCTTGAAGGCACCCTCACTGATGATGTATATATGAAGTAACCGCCAGGATTTATTGATCAATGCTTTCCCAATCATGTATGTAAACTCAAAAAGGCGATATATGGACTTCTTCAAGCACTACGAGCATGGTACGATGAACTGAAAGGATTTTTATTATCATATGGCTTCTGTAATTCAAAATAAGATGCATCACTATTTATTATCACTCGTGAATCTCTCACACTATTTTTATGAGTGTATGTAGATGATTTGGTGATTATAGGTAATTGCTCACGGTTACTAAGCAAATTTATTGATTCATTAACAACTCAGTTTTCTTTAAAGGATCTAGGCTCCCTCCACTATTTCCTGGTTGTTGAAGCTCCATTCACCTAAAGTGGTTTGTCCTTATCCCAACACAAGTACGGACGAGACATTCTTGAGAAACTAAGATGCAAGGTGCTAAAGAAGTCTCTAGTCCGTTATCCCTCATTGAACCCCTTCAACTTCATGATAGTGCTGCCCCTACAGATGCCATTTTATACCGACAAGTTATTGGAGCCTTACAGTACTTGGGCCTCACTCGTCCAGACATCTTCTTCGCGGTAAACCGTTTGTCTCAATTCATGCATCGACCATCCATTAACATTGGACTGCTGTCAAACGAGTACATCGTTATCTCAAAGGAACCATAAATCATGGTCTTCACATTCCTCGTGAGTCCCCCTTAACTCTATGTGGAAACAAAGATGATCGGATATTAACTACAGCATTTGTGGTCTTTCTCGGAGCTAATCCAATCAGCTGGAGTTCCAAGAAGCAAAAGACTGTCGCTCGCTCCTTTACGGAATCTGAATATTGTGTTGTTGCTACTACCACTGAACTGAGTTGGATTCAAAATCTGCTTCACGAACTTAAGGTCGAATCCCTCATCACAACCACAATCTATTGTGACAACATAGGTGCTACATACATGTGTGCTAACCCTGTATTCCACTCTAAGATGAAGCACATTGCAATTGAATTTCACTTCGTTCGAGATCAAGTCTCCAAGAAGCTGCTGCGTGTATCACATGTAAACACGACAGACCAACTTGCTGATGCATTAACCAAAGCGCTGTTATGACACAAATTCCTTAATCACCGGGCCAAGATTGGCGTTCTTGATGGTACTCTAATCTTGCAGGGGCATATCAGGAAGGATTCAAATATAAAGGAAAATATAAGGAAGGATTCGCTGATATAAAGGAGTCATTACTCCTACCCATATCAAACCCCAATATCATTCCATTAACTTAATTGTGAAATTATTGTATATTAAGTGTAGATCCCCTTTGCATGCCAAGTATCATGCACTTTCTATACTTGACATGTAATATATATTGTGTATATATATGTTGTTGAATAACAATGAAATGTGGCCTTTCAATACCATTTCATTGCATTTATAAAGTTATATTTTTTCTAAATAACTCAACCATGAACATAAAGAGAAAAAAAAATATATAGTAAGGTCGTCTTGTGTGCATAAAAGAACTAGAACATGGATCATGTATCTACTATCAAATTGTTCTTTAGAAAGGAAACTTAACACATGGATTATATTGAACTATTAAAAGTCTAACGGCAAGACAAGTAAAACTCGCATATTAATTGGAAGCCGAGGTCGAGATAAGGTCCCTATTTATCATCTGTCACGACTTAAAATGAAGGAAATTTTATGCTCGGACGACATGACGACATGTTGACTGATGGTGGACATTTAATAAAATTTGATGCTGAAGTATTCAAGCAGAATCGAATTCTATGAAGCTGGTGATTCCCATACTTATCCTTATTGCAAAACATTTGAGGAACATGGTTTGCAATATCTTCAAAGATGCTAACAATTTTGTCCAAACGGTAATATTCTCCATCGGGTTGAATTCCTGTACATTTTTCCTCAAAATTTTTAGAAATTAGTATAAGAGAACTTACATTTTTTAGGAAGGATGAGCATAAAATAAGAATTTAAAGTCAAAATATATATATTTTAATTTGAAGGCAAGGTTTCTGACACTATTGTATAAAAGAAAGATAACAATTTTACCTTTCTCTTTAAGAGAGTGTAGGAGGTTCACTTTATTCTTCAGATCAAGAGCTTTTTCGAAATACTGATGCTGATTAAAGACATACTGAGAACAAGTACCATATTTTTGCCATTGGGTTGACCAACGCAATATGTTATCTTTTGCAGGACAATCTAGTGGTGGCCAATTCTCTTCCATATCTTTTATAAGATCTGAAAACTATGATAATGACAAAATGAGAGTTGAACTACATTTGTATAAACCACAAAATGTTAGACTACAATTAAATAAATCTAATGCCTCTCTTTTTTATTTCAGAATTAGGAGCTTATATAATTTCAAACCCATTCTCAATAAGCCTTGATCAAGTCTAAAATATTCTTTCAACATTTTCCCCATTATTGTGATAATTTCTTGAAGTCAAATTGTAGTACCTCATCTTGATCAAAAGGGATTTTCGGTTCACAAAAAGTTGGCTGGAGGGAATATCTCCTAGCGGGATGAAGACCATTAATGATAAAATCATCTCCTGGCTTTCCTGTTTCAGGATAACAACAACCAGTCTTTCTATTGCAGCGTGATCCTGGCCACTACATCGAAAAGATAATTAATAAATTATACTTAACTCAGATAAACTTTAAATATTGTTTACTTACGAGAATGAAGGTATTACATCGGATAACAATCTCATTAAAGAAGGTCAATGACTTATACCTCAAGAATAAAGTAGAAGAGATCAAATTGATTCGAGTAACAAACACCAAATAGGCATTGTACTATCAAAAGCTGGATCAAAATAAGAAAACTAGTATTCATGATGATATTTTTGTTTCACTTCTAGCTAATTAATGTGAAGTTTATCAGCCTCAAAGTTAAGTACGGTTTTCAGTCAGATACCAATTAATGTATATATATAGATAACAAATCTGGGGCTTTGTAATCAACTAGTGGCCTAAAACTTGTAATAATCGAGTATAAAACTAAAATATGTTTGGCTTATATTTTTCTATTTTTTGATATTTATTATGTCATTTGAAAGATCTTGTCATCCCTCATTTTCTTTGGTTTAAAGAAAAAGAAGATGATTAATTTGGGTGTAAAAAAAAAGAAGAAATAAAGAAGAGGAAACGAATTAAAAAGATCAATACATACAAGAAGTCAGACTTAGCTTTTTGTATCATAATTGGGACATTATGGTTGATCAATAATATATTTATGTAGTTTGGTGAGTAGGCAATTGAGTGAAACACGTCTTCAGTGTCCGAAATGTCATAGAAAATTATTGGTTGCTGGTTTGGTTCAAGGAGTAAAGACTTGTGAGACGAAGTTGAGTAATATAAACGAATCATTTTGTGTCCTATTTTATGTGTTGTCCACTTAACACTTAAGTGTTCAAGTTTTTGATCAACCTTCATCGGACTCCCATAAAAAAGCCAATAAAACCCTTGTTGACTCTTTGATTAGGCTTATCATCAAGAATATACCATTCTAAAAAAAAACAAAAATATTCCCACATTAAAAAATAGCAAATCCATCGAATATCATACCCCACATTATTAGTTGTAATGTACTAAGTATCAATAATATGTTGAGTAGGATTAAATGATAAGACTGCTGCAAAGGTGCCGGCCTAGCTGAGATCACTACTAGAAAATTGGCTTTTCACGGCGCAAGAGAAACTGCCTGCATAAGGCTTTTGTTGGGAATTATCGACGGTTATTCAGGCTTTGGTGGCGGAAAAAACTACTGATATAGATTATAAATTATACATCTACAACGGCGGTTTTTATGATCTATACCAACGATTCTAAAATCGCCGGTATAGCTACCAAGTTTTTTTTAATATTAACGACGTCATTCTGCCTTCAATACAAAGCCATATTCGATGTAACATCTGTACTAAATTAACTTCAGTACAATTTCTTTTATTTTAATTATCATCAGTGTAATGGAAGATTGCTGAAAAATATATATTCTATTAATTGAGAATCATGTTAGTGCTGTTGTGAATGTTCTGGATGTGTGAAATTCTAGCATTCTGCACTTATCTTTGTGCGTATGCCATAAATTGACTAAGTAAATTTCATAAGGCGCTAAGTAAAAACGCGCTTATTTTTTTTGTTTTGCTTAGGGTTTTACCAATTCCCCCCCCCCCCTCCGGGGAAAAAAAACACCAGAGCTTCTCTTTGGCTTTTCTTTAGTGAGAGGCTCTCCCAATCACCCGACAGTCAAGATCCACCAATTGCCCATTCGGCTTCACCGCTCATCATCAGCTTCTTCTTCGCTCCTATTTACCCCATGATCGAGCTTCTTCTTCTTTGTGTCTTAAAGCGGGTGAGGTAGGTTTTGATTTTCCAAGTTCATTTTCTTCTTCGTAGAAGAGTTGGCTTTTCATAGCTTCAATGTCTATCGTTATTTTGTTGGGAGTTATACCCTCAAAGCATGTGTATTTACATTTTGATATGAAATTTAATGAGGATTACATTTTTCTTATAATTGTTCTTTTAAATTATTGTTGAATACTTTATATAAATATCTTATAATTTCATATCCATTAATGAGACTATGACCTTGTAATAGTATGAGAGGATTAATATCATAGATAATGAATAAAATAAACTGATCAGATCATCAGTTTATCAATCAAGAATTGAATTGACAACACAGTTGGTGTCAGAGTGATTTTTCTCTGTGATTAAAAGTTAATCAAATCTCTAAAACAATAATTATCGTGGTCTTTTAGAGAATCGTCTCACTAAAGTCTTTTACAATAAATTTCTAGATTTCATGTGTTGAGTGCATCTAGAGATAGAAAAAATGTCTTGTAATATTCTACATGCCCATACACGTCTTATTGCATTGAGGATAGATTTGAATGATCTTGATGTGGATCTCGGAGTCTAGTGATCGTTGGAACGGTTTCATGGGACAGAGGATCAATCATTTTTGCAAGGACACTTGATATAGACTACAAAAGGTATATGATTATTAACCTTGTATGTTATAGATTTAATGTATAAATATATACTGGATCCTGATTTATTGGAAAAGAGTTTTCAATAAAAAATTTTTATTTGGTTATAATGGCGTTGAGCAAGTTTTATTTTATTAAAATAAATTTAATGCCTTCCACTGTGCGTGCGCCACGTTTTCCAATTATTAGTATCAGAGCGGTATTTATATATTTATATGTTAAATATTATGTGGGTTTTCTTGCATTATTCATATAATATGAAATATGTATAAATGAATGGATGGTTATGTTTTTTCAATGTATGAAAAATAATGGATCGTTAATTATATGATGATTATTAGGTTAGTTTTTGTTCTTTTAATTTTTTCTTAGATCTTGTGTATGTCATTTTGGGGTGTATGATTTTTTGTTATTTTATTTTGAATTTATTGTAATTTTCCAATCACGAGAAGACAAAGAACACACGAAACAAATGACATAGGAAAAAAAAGAAATAGAATTCTTTTCAAATTCGAGCGCCGGCACTGAAAATTGGATTACTGGCGCTGGCGCCGGCACCAGAAGTTGGATTACTGGCACAAGCGTTGTCGATTAAAGATTACCGACAACGTCGCAGGAATTTTACCATTCTGGTGACGCCGCTGGAAAATCGGCGCCGTCATGTTTGACGACAGATGGCAGCGACCGACGGCGGATGGCAGCGACCGACGACGTTTATCGACGGCGGCTGTGGTTGGTTAGAGGTGATGGACGGCGATAAGAGAGTACTATCGTTGGTGACAATTGTCGTCACATTTTGGGAAGTTTTCCAGAAACCCTGATACCAATTTACCATTTCACTATAGAATCTAATGATAAACTTATCTATATCAATTATCCTTTTAAATTCTGAAATTAATGTAATTTTAAAATTAATTTTTAATTTTTAAGTTTATAAAAATTATAAATTAATAGGTTGATTAATTTTGACCCAAGTTTGACCAAATCAAATAAAATATTTATTTGACTACGTCAAAGTCCACTAATTTAAAGGGATAATTATAGAAATTAATTTTAATTAAGAGAAAGAGTATTTCCTAATTAAATAGGATTTTGCTCAAAAATTGAAAATTATGAAGATGGATATCAGGAGGAGAAGACAATATTTGGGAAATATGTATTCTTGAAGTATGTTTTATAATTTTTATTTTTTTGTTTCATGGGTTGTAATTTAGAAATACCTAATAGTCTCTCGGTCCACTATTATTTTATTTAATTGTTAAATAATTATATAAATATTATGTTTGATAACATGTGCATGCATTAGTCGATCACACGCTATACATGAAAATCTCACATTGTTTCATTTGATCATGCATCTCATTAGTAGAAACATGATTTATTAGGATTGTCCTAATATGTTTATAAGTATTATTTTATGAAATTAATTGCATGTAAACTATTATGTTTTAACTAGTCAAAACTTGATAATCACACCATATTAAGGGCTATAGTAACCTTTCAGATAATCAATTTGAGTAAAATAGTTTTATTAAAGTTTAATGCATATAAATAATTAGCTAATCTAAGTTCACCTAATTATGACTTAGGCACTTTAGAAGGTTAAATAAACTTAGACCAATGAGATTGACATAACGGATTATTAAATAATCATAGGATTATTATTTTAACTAGTGGTTAATTTGGAATTAATTTATTAGTTAACATGGAAACACATAATCTTAAAATTGGGAATGAGTGAAGGTTGACATGTCAATGTAACCTATGGTCTCCATCATTAGTACAATATCGTGAAGTTCAGTAAAGGCCTCAAGATGGCTTTGTTTTCATCCCCCTAAGGAAGGTTTCGAGCTGTACCAATATCAACTTTGGACTTCTTAAGAAGATAGGAGGAAGTAATGTAGTTTAGTTTTGACCAACCTTAAAGCAGCATATTCTAAATGAAGTCTTGGAATCTGATATGATGGGTTACACTCACATAGTCACAATTATACTTTCATGTGGATATTTATGAATTGATCGAACAAGCAATACCTTATTGTTAAAGAGAAAATATGAGATATTTTAAGTTTTAATTAATAAGGATGAGAATGACTCATAGACAGCCTGAGATTAATCTGACTGACCTAAAGGCAACACATTAATCATTGGGTTGTTTTATCATGATTAGTAAATGTTAAATTTGTGTGTTTATTATGTTGCATTCATGCATCACGTTTACTTTTCAAATTCTAGATATTTATTAATTATATTCAATCTTGTATATTTTAAATTTCAGTTATCATTATTGTCTACTATGAGCAACTTTGTTACTGTTTTACTCGCTCTTGAGAAATTAAATGGCGATAATTTTGTACGTAAGAAATCAAATATGAATTTAATGTTGATTTGTGAGAACCATAAGTTCGCTCTTACTGAGGAATGTCTTGATGAGCCCGCTGCTAACACCCCTAAGAATGTTAGGGACAAATATGATGCTAGAATCATATCAAACAACAAGGTGAAGTGATACATGATTGTGAGCATGAATGATGTTCTGAGAACCAAGCATGAAAGCATGGAGACTTCCTATGAGATTATGAAATCTCTACAGACGATGTTTGGGTAGCAGTCTGATAAGAGTCGTCATGAGGCCACTAGGAGCTATATGACGACTAAGATGAGAAAGTGTAATTCTGTGAGAGAACATGTTTTGAACATGATCAACATAATGCACGAGGCAGAAGTGCATGAGATGACCATTGATGAACGAACTCAAGTTAGCATTATACTTAAGTCGCTCAGACAAGATTTTTCTACGTTCATAACCAATTATGTTATGAACATGTTACAATTTAACATGACCTAATTATTGAATGAACTGTTGCCTTTCGAGTCATTCAACCCTAGAATGACCAAAGAGGGCGAGGCAAATGTTGTTGAGCAAACACATTTTTCCAATATCGTTAAGAACAACAAAAGGAAGAAGAACTATGATAAGGACAAAGCTAAGAACAACAATGGAAAGAAAGCCATAACATCACCAAAAGCCAAGAAGAACAAGAACGGCAACAAGCTCAAGAGAATATGTTTTCACTGTGGGGTTGAAGGTCATTGGAAGAGAAATTGTAACAAGTATCTCTCCTAGCTGAAAAATAAAGGTAAATATGATTACTTGTACTTGAAACTTGTTTAGTGAAATATGATTTTTCATCATGGATATTTGATTTAGGAGCCACTAACCAGGTATATTCTTCTTTGCGGATGCTTGATTCGTCAAGGGAGTTGGCTGATGGTAAGGTCATTTTGAGAGTTAGCAGCGGTGTGCTCATGTCAGCAAAAGCATTAGGGACAGTCTGTTTACCTTTGGGATATAATTATTTAGTTTTAAACAATGTTTATTATATTCCTGGTTTTTCAAGAAATTTGATTTCTCTTTCATTTTTGCAAGAACAATTATTTGAAGTTTATTTTATTAATAAAAAATTTATTATTTCTAAGAATTGATTCGATATTAGTCATGCTAAAGTTATAAACGAATTGTACATACTCAAATTGACTGAACACGTATTAAATAATTCTGTATTATTTAAAGTAGCAAAACCTAAAAGTAACAAACGACAAAGAGATTCTCATGATGATGATAACACGTATCTTTGGCATCTTAGGTTGGGACATATTAATCTAGATAGGTTAAACAGTTAACAACGCATGGTGTTTTAAAAGAACTAAAAGTTGGAACTCTTACTGTTTATGAATCATGTCTAGATGGTAAAATGACCAAGACACATTTTACATAAAAGGGAAAAAGAGCCAAGGAACCACTTGAGCTAGTACATAGTGATGTCTGTGGACCGATCAATGTACAAGCTATAGGTGGGTAAGAGTATTTTGTCAGTTTTATTGATGACTACTCAAGATATGGTTATAATTACCTAATGCATAGAAAGTCTAAAACTTTTGGAAAGTTCAAAGACTTCAAGGCTGAAGCTGAAAAACAGTTAGGTAAATCATTGAAAACCCTTCAAGTCGATCGAGGTGGTGAATACTTGGATTTAGAATTCAAGGATTATTTGCTGGAATGTGGAATTCTATCCCAATTGATATCACCTAGAACACCACAACAAAATGGTGTTGTAGAAAGGAGAAACCGAACCTTATTGGATATGGTTAGGTCGATGTGAAGCTACTAATCATTGTCATCTACATTTTAAGGATATGCATTACACACGACTACATAAATTTTGAATGTAGTTCCCCCTAAATATGTAAGAAAAATGCATTTAGAGTTATGGAATGGCTCCAAATCAAGTTTGCATCATTTCTGTATACGACGGTGTCCAGCTCACGTTCTTAGACCCAAGACAGAAAGTTAGATTTAAGGTATGAAGTATGCATATTCGTATGCTATCCTCCAGAGACTAGAGGTGGGTACTTTTATAGTCATAATGATCAAAAGGTGCTTGTTTCAACAAATGCAACCTTCCTTGAGCATGACTATATACAAAACTAAAAATCTCGTAGCAAAGTAATTCTCGAAGAATTAGCAGTGAAGAGATCAGACCACCTTCAATTTCTTCTGATAAACGACAAACCAGAGAAATCACAATTCCTGCAAAAAAAATCCTAGTGCAACGTCGTAGTGGGAAGGTTATGAGATAACCAGTTCACTATGAACTTGAAGCACATATCCTAGTGTCGGACACTGATAAGGACGATCCATTATCTTATAAAGAAGCAATGGATGATCCTGAAAATGAGAAATGACAAGATGCCATGAACAAGAAAATTGAATCTATGTATTCCAATTCCGTCTAGGAACTTGTAGATCCACCTTAAGATGTTAGGCCCATTGGATGTAAATGGATCTTCAAGAAGAAAAGAGGTGCAGATGGAAAAGTATAGACTTTCAAGGCACGGTTAGTAGCCAAGAGCTATACACAAAGGGAAGGAGTCGATTATGAAGATACATTCTCTCATGTGGCCATACTCAAATCCATTCGCATCATTTTATCCATAGTCGCTAGCTTCGACTATGAGATATGACAAATGGACGTCAAGACAAATTTTCTGAAAGGCTCTCTTGATGAAAGCATCTATATGATGCAACCAGAAGGGTTCGTACAAAAGGGGAAAGATCAGAAATTATGCAAATTTCTTAAACCCCTTTATGGATTAAAGCAAGCATCTAGATCTTGGAATCTTACCTTTGATGAGATTATAAAGTCTTATGGCTTCGAGCAAAATATTGACGAAGACTATGTTTAAAAATACATCAAAGATAAGATAGTGGTTTTCTTAGTTCTTTATTTTGACGATATTCTACTCATTGGAAATGATGTACAAACTTTGTCAAAGATAAAGAATTGGTTAGCTGAGAAATTCCAAATAAAAAATTTAGGTGAGGCGAGCTATGTTCTGGGCATCAATATCTTAAGGGATAGAAAGAACAAGCTCTTGGAAGTTTCTCTGGCATCTTATTTCGATAAGGTACTGGAGAGATTCTCTATGGAGAATTCCAAGAAATGTTAACTACTAACCAAACATGGAATTGTCCTCTCCAAGAAACAATGTCCTAAGACACCTCATAAGGAAGATGATAGGAGAAAGGTTCCCTATGCTTCAACAGTTGAAAGTCTCATGTATGCCATGTTGTGTACGGGACCGGACATCTGTTATGTAGTGAGAATTGTCAGTCGTTATCAATCGAATCTAGGTTTGGAACACTTGATTATAGTACAACACATTTTCAAGTATCTTAGGAGAACGAGAAACTATATACTTGTTTATTCAGGCATATTATATTGATAAGGTATTGAACCCCACTGGATATATTGATTCTGATTTTTAATAAGATAGAGATAGTCGAAAGTCGACGTCTGGATCAGTATTCACCCTAGGTAGAGGACCTGTAATCTGGAGAAGTATAAAACAATCTAGCATTACAGATTCCACTAAGGAAGCCAAATATAAAGCAGCTTGTGAAGCTGCGAAAGAAGCGATATGGCTCAAAAAGTTCTATACTGATCTCGAAGTAGTTGCAGATATGGACAAGCCACTGATCTTGTACTATGACAACAGTAGGGTGGTAGCGAGTTTCAAAGAACCAATGAGTCACAAAAGAGGCAAGTACATAGAAAGGAAATATCATCTTGTAAGAGAGATCGATCGAGGGGATGTGATTATTATGAAGATAGTGTCGGAATAGAATCCGAATGATCCTTTTACAAAGACACTTCTTTCGAAGTCATTTGAGGGTCACGTGCGTAACATGAGATTGAGAGAAATGCCATATTTGCTTTAGGGAAAGTGGGAGATTGTTAGGGATTACACCCTCAAAGCATGTGTATTGACATTTTGATATGAAATTTAATAAGGATTACATTTTTCTTATAATTTTTCTTTTAAATTATTGTTAAATAATTCATATAAATATCTTAAAATTCTATATTCATTAATGAGACTAGGAACTTATATAAGTACGAGAGGATTAAGATCATAAATAATGAATAAAATTGTCAACAATATATTAAACTATGAAATTTTTAATGAATGATTGCTAGTACTGTTCACTAAGCATTATGAATGCATGTGATCTAGATCTGGATCATTGATGTATATAGACATCTTAATGATATTTTAATCTGGATCATTGATGTAAAGAGTTTAATTAATAATCTAATTTATTAGAACTTAGGATTATAGGTCACTGGTCCACAAGTCACTTCTATACTACGCAGTCTGGGGTGTGAATATTTCAGGGTATAAGAAAAGGACTTAGTTGCAAAGGAATTTTAATTATGGAGTAAGTACATAATTATGAGATAATTACGTGTGATTAATTAGTTAAGAATTAATGAATTGAATTATATATATATAGAGAGAGAGAGAGAGAGAATTTTTAGAAATTATATCTATAAATAATTATCAATTATCCATCCAATCACCAATAAATGAGACAGAATATCTAATTTATGAAATGAGATAATTAAATTATTAGTAGATAATAATCTAAATCAACTAAATGTGTTATTTGTGAAAAAATAGATAATTTAGTTGATAGGGATTATGAGAGATATTGATTTTGAATTAACTGATATCAAAATATTTATCTCATTAAAATAAATATTTAATTTATAGTAATTGCCACGTGTCGGTCAATGATTTAGAATCATAGATCGCCATGGACTGCTGGCACTACAGCAGTAGGCGTGTAACACTGCAGTGCCACACGACACTGCAGTGTGACATAACACACAGTGCCGTGAGGCACTGTGATGGTTTACTCCAACTGTAGTACGGTGTGGTACTGTAGTTGTGCACCATTATACAGTGGGTCCCACTATATTCGGTAATTTTAAATTAAACATTACTTTTTAATTATCCCTAAATATCTTATACACCATTATCTAGAAAATATACATATATTATTTTAATGACCTCCGTTGATGATCAAATCATCAGTTCATCAATAAAAAATTGAACTGAGAACATAGTTGGTGTCAAAGTGATTTTTCTCTATGATTAAAAGTTAATCCTTTAAAAAGAATAATCATTGTGTTCTTTTAGAGAATCATCTCACTAAAGTCCTTCATAGTAAATCTCTAGAGAATCATCCCACTATACAGTAGGTTTCACTGTATTGGGTAATTTGAAATTAAATATAAATTTTAATTATCCCTAAATATCTGATAAGTCATTATCTAGAAAAAATATATATATATATATATATTATTCTAATGGTCTCAGTTGATGATCAGATCATCAGTTTATCAATCAAGAATTGAATTGACAACACAGTTGGTGTCAGAGTGATTTTTCTCTACGATTAAAAGTTAATCAAATCTCTAAAAGAATAGTTATCGTGGTCTTTTAGAGAATCGTCTCACTAAAGTCTTTTACAATAAATCTCTAGATCTCATGTGTTGAGTACATCTACAGATAGAAAAAATGTCTTGTAATATTTTATGTGCCTACACACGTCCTAATGCATTGAAGATGAGTTAGAAGATCTTGGAGTCTATTGATTGTTGGAACGGTTTCATGGGACGGAGGAAAGATCGATTTTGCAAGGACGCTTGATATAGACTACAAGAGCTATATGATTCCTAACCTTGTATGTTGTAGATTTAATGTATTATTATATAATGAATTCTGACTGTTTGGAAAAGAGTTTTCAATAAAAAGATTTTATTTGGTTATTGTGGCGTTGTGAAAGGTTTGTTTTATTAAAATATTCATTTTTATAAAATAAAAAAAATTAATGCCTTCCGTCGCGCGTCGTCACGTTTTCCAATAATTAGTATCGGAGCGATCTTTATATATTTATATGTTAAATGCTATGTGGGTTTTCTTGCATTCCAAGGCTAATTCTTGTGGGTGTTTCATCACCATAACTATGATGATAATTATGATGGAGAAAATGCCAATTCAAATTGAATTTATTCAAAACGATGTTACAACATGGATTAGAATTATAAATTCCCTCATATTCATCCATTAAATAATATTTAAGGACTTGAAAACTCTATTTTAAATTGTCAAGTTGCAAATATTTAGTTATTGAGATCTGATTTTGAGTAGTTATTAACTGAGAAAATGAACTAAAATTCACAATTTGAGGGACTACGCCTAAAGGTCCTAACGAATTCCGACATATAATATGAGATATGTACGAATGAATGGATGGTTATGTTTTTTTTTGAATGTATTGAAAATAATAGATCGTTAATTACATGGTTATTATTGGGTTAGGCTTTGTTCTTTAATTTTTTCATAGATCTTGTGTAGAGCCGTTTTGAGGCGTAGGAATTTTTATAATTTTATTTGAATATTTATAGTAATTATTCCATTCGTGAGAAGATAAAGAACACACGAGACGAACGATAGAGGAAAAAAAGAAATAGGAATTCTTTTAGAATTCCAGCATGGGCACCAGAAATTGGATTTCCGGCGCTGGCGTCGTTTATCAATGATCACCTGCAATGTCACCAAAATTTACTATTCCGACGACGTCACCGAAAAATCAGTGACGCCATCGTATTTTGTAATATTATACATGCCCACACACGTCCTAGTCCATTGAGGATTGACTTGAAAGATCTTGGTGTGGATCTCAGAGTCTACTGATCGGTTGAACAGTTTCGTGGGACAAATGATCGATCGGTTTTGTAAGGACTCTTGATATAGACAACAAGAGGTATATGATTCCTAACCTTGTATGTTGTAGATTTAATGTATAAATATATAATGGATTATGACTGATTGAAAAAAGAGTTTTCAATAAAATTATTTGGTTATCGTGGTATTGCATAAATTTTGTTTTATTAAAAGATTCATTTTTTATTAAAAAAATTAAATCCTTTCATTGCGCGTGCCCCGCATTTTCCAACAATTTTGTCTTTGAGAATAGATAGGTAGGGCTGGAAAACGCGCACATAGCATAGTGAGGTTGGGAATTCATGGCTTCACTCTGTATATACCTTTTCATCACATAAGAATAGATAGCTAGGGCTCAAAATGTGCAATCATGGGATTCAATGACCTCCCGAAATAGAGAAGCAAGGCTCTTTATTTTCCATCAGACCGCGATGAAAACATCTTTGTTTCTCTATCTCTAACCACTTAATGTAAATTCACTCCTTCACTTTGACTTCTTTAGGGATGTACCTCACTTTTCTTTAGAATGATAGATTCTTATATTATATTCTGCTCTGATTGTATATTTCTAGGTTAACTTGTTACCAAAAAATCAGAAGACATAGTGGCGGGACACTTCATTTTTGTCATAGATGAAAGCATCTGTGGCTTCATTTTTGTCTAACAGAGGTACGTTTTCTTTGTTTTGAGCTTAAGTTTATTAGCTTTTAATTTTTTATGCATTTTTGTCCATGTCTATTGACAACATAAAAAAAGTGTTTTAAACTAGTATTAATTCTCATAGCACTAACTAATTTTTTTCTCATGAAATCCTGAATGAGTATTCAATCTATGCAACAAATGGTAAGGTACTTAAGGAATGAGAGCTTCTAGAAAATTTCTTATGCCGACAAGGATTATGGATAAGAGCTTGTGCAATATTCGATGCCTTGGCTTCATTAGTCGATATTTTCACTAGTCCCTCCCGTTATTCATGTGGGAAGAGGAAGAATAAAATTTCAGTCGTGTGGCCGGTTAATTTGGGAAATATGGTGGTGGTTGTAGTTAGTTTTTATTTTATTGATTTGCTTGTCTGAGCTTTTGATGTTGGGAGATCTGATGGTTTTTTTGCTATATATTCTGAGTTGAAGTCCATTAAGTTATTTTGTGTTGGCATGCTAGGTTCATTATACTAGTACGTTGTCTATCTTAAGATTCTTTTTTATTGTCTCTATTATGTTAACTAATTTATCTGAAGTCCTTTAATTGGATTTATTTTATGATGCTAGCTCAAGAGTTTTTTTGTTGTCAGACTTCTATGTAGATAATTGGTGGGGAACAACAGCTACAACTAGTATTTTCATTGCTACAGTAATTACAGATGGGCTTGGGGGTTAGTTTGCTTGAAAGGTATAAACCATTAGTACGTATTTAGGCACTCTTCATCTGAAAATTAGTCACTCTTATTTCTTTGCTCTTTTAAATATCATAAACTTTCTTCTGCTTGTTTACTCTTCTTTATGTGCTGACTAATATTTTACTAGATTTATGTGGAGTTTTTATGGTGCATTGCGTCAATCTTATACAATAAGTGCTCTATTTTTTAGAATTCATCATTCTTTAAGTGTTCTCATTTACTTAAAAGATTTCACTGACCCACCATCTCTTGCTCTTCTGTTTAATATAAATTTTCAGCACTTTTGTTGCAGTTTGTCTAATAAGTAGTTCATGACATTTTTTTATTCAGTAGCCACTAACAACAAATTAACGGGAATAGATGTAATCTGGGTTATTAGGGAGACTAATGTTTGTTCTATTCTAGTTCATATGTAATCTAGTTTTATGGTAGTGGTGAGATGTTTTTAGGGAGACTAATGTTTTGTAATTATGCCTTCTTGGAGTTGCTAGTTAGTTTCGCGACTAATTCCTCTGTTTCTATTTCCACACCTCTTATTACCCTTTTTTCTTCTCCAGGTTGTTCTCTTGTTATAAGAAAATCTCCCCAGATTTTGTTGGTGAATCATTAAGCATGAAGCGGATGTTTGATGATGTAAATATCATTCTCTCACTACACGTAGTATGCAACCACTCTCAATCTAAAAATTGAGAGATAGTGTAGTTTTCTTTATATGCTACTAGTCTAAGCTTGATCTATCACTTATGTATGAAAAGTCTAGGATCTTCGAGAATTGGGTTAATTTTGCAGTTACATGAGCTTTTGCAAGAGTATTCAAGTTACATGAATGCCCAAAGTTACTTAGTAGTTGGTGCTGTCTTGAAACGCGTTTCCTTGTTGCTCTACAAACTTAGCTTTTGCAAGAGTCTTTAAAGTAGAAGCTTTGTTTGTTGCAAGAGTCTTTGAAGCCATTATATTTTATGGTTGGTTTGAGAATATATACTTCATGTAGCTCTTCTCTATATGAAATTTGGACCACCACCAAGTATATGTCTCACTGTAGCACTTAAAATGTTTGCCTTCTACAGTTGCATTAAATGCTTCACGTCTTCTTCCAAGTTCTTCTAAGTTTAATAAATGTTCCCTTGACTTTTGGTAAATCTATGTTCCCCATGCTTGCGCTTGTTTCTTTCTTCTTTTGTATTAATATATTTTACTATTTCTAGAAAATAAATCATAAATGTGATTTTTATTGATGTAAGTTTCTCTTGCATCTATGCTATTCTAGGCTTGTTTACTTGTAAGTAATGACTACTGAGACCAAATATGCTTTTATGCACACAAGTCACAGGGCGCTCCAACAGCTAACAACACAACGGTTCATGAATCTTTAATACCTGGAAGACTAACACCTCCCCTCCTTCTATGTCCAATGATCCTACATCTACATAACTTAAGTGATGTGGTTGTAAGATTTGTTTAGATGTGAACTTATATTGGTTTTTAATCTTTCCTTAGGATATATTGCTTTTGCTTGCTCTATGTAAAAATCAATATGTAATTGTCATTTTAAGATATGATTTCTAGTGGAATAGTACGTAATAATTTAAAGTAATTAAATAAAATGATGTGATTTCTTTATTTTATGATTTTGTCAAAAAGTAAATTATTTTTTATATTTGTAACGTTGTAAGAATAAGTAATAAAAAACATTATCAAGGTATTTAATAGCCTTAATAAAATGTTTTATAGCATGAAAAGAATGATATCAAAGGTCTTTACAGCTTTTGAAAATTGCTATAAACGAGATACGATTGCTTAAAAAAATGCTATAAAAAATTTCTCAACATTTAAAAAATGCTATGGTAGGGATACCATAAGCTTTTAAAACGTAGGGTTACCATAGCATTTTTCATAGCGTTTAAAAATGCTATTCTAGGTTCAGACTTTTTATAACATTGACAGATATCACATTTTGAGAAACGCTATGAAAAGGCTACGATAGAGTTTTTTGGTTGGTATCGTAGCATTTTTTATCGTAGTGATATAGATATACTTTCACTTACTTTGGTTTATGGATATTTTGAGGTTATTTCTATAGAAATAAAGTTTTGGTTTATTCAAACTCTAATTCTTGTATATTTTGATCTCATTAAGGTTTACGGTGGATCAGTTGAAAATCGGCATGTTAAGATCACATTATATGAAATTTCCACACTACATATCCAAATCATAATCCATGTCATTAAGTTGTATTGACTTATGTGACCATTGGTGGGTTGAGTTATGATTGATGTAATGAAAGTCACTTTGATCCTATGTTGGTACGATTGATGGATCAGATTAGTTATAGATACATTTTGGCAATGATAACAAAGTTAAGGTCGTTCGGTTATTTTGCAAAGCATAATTGTAAGGTTACACATATAGCCCAAGTGGAAGATTATTGGATCCTTAATCCAACATTGGGCTTATATATGAATAATTACGTGTTACAGACTGTCAAACAAAGTTACACCCAATTAAAAGTGATGTGCTAAGTTTTGGATAATTTGAGTTTTAATGTATCTGATAGGGTGTAGGTCTTTGATGTGTAGAGACTTAAGAGTAATTTCTATTTATGATGAGTTAAAATAGAAATATCATAAGATAATAGAGATGTTATCTATGAATGGTGGTTATGGTATCTAGATCACACAATTAAGGAAAACATTATATTCTCTAGTATCTCATTATAACAGAGAAAATAGGGAGACTTGAACAAAATGAACTTTCTCTTAGAAAATCGTGTAGATCTGGAAGGCCAACCTCTTAACTCTACAAAGTGATTTATCGTCATGGATTCAAATCTGCTTCCGCTTAATTAGTTATCGATTCCTTATGTTTCAACATGAGTTTTTGATATCTTAAGAAACAATTTGTATTGATAAATGATTTTTCTCCAACATAGAGATGTTTCGTGGGCTGTAAAAAAATTGAGGAGGATGAAATGCCTTAACCTATTGATTTACATGTGTGGAAATCATGTACAGGTTATTGATTATAGCTACTACGTCTTCTTAAATTGGCAATAAGGTCATTGTTTTTGTGAATCCTATGTACGTTTTGGATATGGGTATTTAACTATTGTTTCTTATTCAATTTTTGGTCATGTGATTTTACTTTTCTTAATGGGAGGGTCATATTATTGAGTCGTTAGTGTTGAAAAGAGAAGTTCAATAATTTATAGGTTGATAAGGAAGAAGAGTTTGTTATTTGGTTTCATGTTTTTTCATTTTGACTATCTCTTGAGTGGGCAATGACACATGCATATTAAAGGACATTTTTTGTATGTAGATTTTAGATGGATGCTATTACTCAACCAATATAGGTGAGATTGTAAAACACTTGCTTTCACTTGTACTCTGTGATTTGTAATTCCCATCTGAATTGGAAAAACTTCCCTCACTTGTGTTCCTCATATTGTACTTCAAAAAAAATTGACAGGCAGTTAAATTTTTCATGTATAAAACTTTAGGGGCTGAACTCTGAATAAATGCATAATAGTTGTACATGGGTGCACCTCTCATCATTCACGTGGTTGACCGCTATGACTTCGACTCTCCAACGTGGCACATGTCGCTCCTATGAACTATTGTCAAGTGTCAGCTTTGACTTTTTAACATGATTGCTCGATACACGCCATCGATAAATCAACATAAAGTAAATCTTGTATTATTTATTCTTTCTATGTAATCACTCATATCCTGATAACCATTAAGTCAAGTGACAAAGACTTAAGTGGTCTCTTGCCTGGGAACATGTCTGGGGGGCTGTGTTCTGGTAGGATTTAGATGAGGTTCGATGTACTAGAAAGGATATCCCTTCACCAGTATGACCTCCTTGAGGGTTGTGGATGTGCCATCTTCTCAATCGTAGGACGGGATTTAGTTTTTAGGGCACCCCTCGGGGGGGGCCCTGGATGAACATCTCCTATCTTGTCGATGTGGCACGCTCTCCGTGTTCTTCCTTCCTAGATTCAATGTCACTATACTTGACATATGTTGCAATATAAAATGTAGCGTACATGAGAATCCTCCTCATAAATACATTGGCCTACGTGGTTATGGTTATAATAAGCGATGACTAGACGTTTTCACCTCAACAAGCTTATTGATGTGTCATTAGGTAGGGTCCGTTGCCAATTAGTCAAGGGATTAATTAGAACAGACTCCACATGGTAGCTTCTCTATAAATAGAGGACTTTTCTTTCATTGTAAAGGAGTTTTGGCCGTAGCTTCATATTTTCACTTATTAGACTTGGAGAATTCTTTCTGAATTTCTCCTCCCAAGAGAATTTTGTCACCTTCCATAAGCTGGCTGAAAGTGCTCGTCCTTCACCCTGTCAAATTTCAACCTCCACGTTCCCAGGCTATATTTGTCGTTTATTGGGACTAGATGACATCTATAACTACACTCACGTGATGTCACTGTCACACCCACTTAGCTCCTAAACAATTGCAATCAGATTGATATTAATCAATCCCTTATATTCTTGATAAGGTTCTCATTCCCCGATCTAAGAGAGTTAAAGATGAGTTGGTTTTGGATGGAAAGTCAAACATGAAACAAAGCTGTAGTATTCAAACACTTTTGGAGGATTGTGACCAAGGTTAAAGATTCTCTATGGATCGCTTGATGCTATCACAATCTCTTGAAGAGACACTCCATGTTTACTATCAAATAGTCTGCTGACTGGAGAAAATTAAAAAAAAATAGAAATGACATCGCTCATTACTTCTCTATCAAGATTAGAGATGGCGATGTTGTGTCTTTATTCAATGATCCTTGGCATCCGACGGTTGTCTTATATTGTGTTGGTGGACCTAACTTGGTAATGAATACAGGCTTACCCCACAAATCCTCTTTGTATGTTTTGATTGGAGGAGGTAGATGGTGCTGGCCTGATAATAACCTGGCTTCTATCTTGGATAACACTGATATAAGGCTAGATTTTGGTAACCTTAACGAAAATGAGGATGCTTGGCTTTGGACTGCTTCTCAATCAAGTTCCTTCTGTATCAGTTCTACTTACTCCTGCTTGATTCAGCATCAACAGAAGGTACATGGGCTCCTATTATTTGGTTTGCAAGCGATGACCCTAAATGCTCTTTTATAGCATGGCTTGCTTGCTTAAACAAGCTTTCAACCAAGGATAAGATCTCTTATTGGTGTAGTTCAACAGGGTTAGATTATGTTTTCTATGCTATAGGGTGTGAATTTGTGGCTCGCCTATTCTATACATGTCATGTTATTCATAATATTGATGAAGCTACTAAGGAGATGCAAACTGGTTTATACAGCCTCTTCTTGGGAGGATTTTATGTTGGACATAGTGCCCTCAAAGTATGTGTTTAGACAATTTTAATATGAAATTATTGAAATTATATTTTTCTTATAATTATTCTTTTAAATTATTATTGAATAATTTATATATAAATATATAAAAAAATCCATATTCATTAATGAGACTATGATCTTGGATAAGTACGAGAGGATTAAGACCATAGATTATAAATAAAATAGTCCGCAACATATTTAAGTATGAAATCTTTAATGAATGATTGTTAGTATGGTTCATTAAGCATTATGAATGCATGTCATTGAGATATGGATCACTGATGTGAATAGACATCTTAGTGAATGTGTTTTATATAATTAGATTATATAGAACAAGATCGATGTGGGGAGATTGTTGGGGGTAATGCCCTCAAGGCACGCGTATTGACATGTTAATATGAAATTTAATGGAATTACATTTTTCTTATAATTGTTCTTTTAAATTATTGTTGAATAATTTATATAAATATCTGAAAATTCCATATTCATTAATGACACTATGATCTTGTATTACTACCAGAAGATTAAAATCATAGATAATGAATAAAATTGTCAGCAACATATTAAAATATATAATCTTTAATAAATGATTGCTAGTACTATCCAATAAACATTATGGATGCATGTGATCTAGATCCGGATCATTAATGTGGATAGATATCTTAGTGAAGTTACTTTATATAATAAGATTATATATGACATGACCAATGTGAATTATTATCTTTATTAATGTACCGTTTACCATAAATATTTAATACACATCAATCTGACGATCATATGTAGATCAGTCCGAATCCTGAGTAGTCATGAACTCCCATACATGTCTACTGGATATTTCAATTCACTCGTTAAGGCTGATTTGTAAAACAAGTTAGTAACTTTTATTTTTGAGATTTAGTGATATGGATGGCTTGGAACATTATCTTACAAGATTTAGAATCCAAGCTTTCCTAACGGATCACATATTAGTTCTCTTAAGTGTTAATTCTGGAATTGAAGGGTGATTGAGCCTAAATTTATAATACGATTATAAATTAACCATTCACTAGTGAATTAATGATACTTAAGGATCATGATGTAATTAGAAGGGTAAAATGATACTTTTTACCAGTTCTAATTTACGAACCAATAATTGGAGGATAGACTACATGAAATTATTATGTCAATGGACTATATGAGAATACTATGTAAATACATTATATGATATCTAAGAGTGCGATTCCATATTATAGTGGAGTGAATAGAATAAAAAAAAATAAGATTATTTAATTAAAGAGTTTAATTAATAATCTTGTTTATTAGAGCTTATGAATATAGGTCAATGGTCCTCAAATCACATCTGTACTACGCAGTCTAAGATGCGAATATTTCAGGATATGAGAAAAGGACTAACTTACAAAAGAAATTTTTATTCTAAGGCAAATACATAATTATGTACGATTAATTAATTGAATTATTTATATATAAATTTTTGAAATTACATATATATAATACACACACAGAGACATATATATCGATTAAATTTTTAATTATCTATAAGTGAGACCAAATATTTAATTTGTGAAAATAGATAATTATAAATTATTATTAGATAATAATTTGAATCAACTAAATCTATTATTTGTAAACTAACAGAGAAATTAGTTGATAGGGATAATCAAATATGTAAATTTTAAATTAATTGATATCTAGATTTCATGTGGTTAAAATAAATATTTAATTCGTAGTAATTATCATGTGTCAATCAGTGATTGAGAATCAGAGATTGACATGAACTATTGTAGTGCCACATGGCACTACATGAGTAAGGGTACAATACTGTAGTACCACTCGATGCTATAGTAGTGCTGTGACACACAGTACCGTGAGGCACAATGATGACTCATGGCAACTGCAGTGTTGTGTGGAACTGCATTTGTTTAAAAATTACAGAGAGTACCACTACAATGGTAATTTTTAAACTAAATATTATTTTTAGTTTATCCCTAAAAATTTGATATGCCATTATCTAAAAACTGTATAGATATTATTCTAATCACCTTAGCGGAAGAAAGAGATTGAACAACACAATTACGATCAGGAGTGATTTTTCTCTATGATTAAAAGTTAATCAAAAACTCGAAAAGAACAATCATCGTATTCTTTTAAAGTGTCGTCTCACTAAAGTAATTTTTCTCCGTAAATCTCTAGATCTCATGTGTTAAGTATCTCTAGTGACAGATAAAAGTGTATTTGTATTATTCTACATGCTCACACACATTCTAGTGTGTTTGAGAATTGGTTTGGAAGATCTTAGTATGGATCTCGAAGTCTGTTGTTCTTAGAAACGTAGGATCATTGATTTGCGAGGACGCTTGATAAAGACTATAAGAGATATATGATTCCTATCCATGTATGTCTTCAATTTAATATATAAATATATAATGGATCCTGATTGAAAAGAGTTTTCAAGAAAAAAAAATTATTTTGGAAACCGTTGCGTCTCACTTGTTTTTGTTTTAGCGAAAAAAACATACAATTCATTTTTAATAAAATTTTAAAAGCCACCACGCCTCCGCTTTAGGTGTGCCAACATTAATATTGTCACAATGTGCCTGCAACGTGGAGCGGCGATTGAAGAAATCATTTTTTGAAGAAAATAAATTCGAAGTCACCCAATTTTAAAATAAAAATTTTGGTCTATGAAAACTCAAAGTTGGTTCGGGAGTTATTTGTGTTTGGGAAATATATTAGCAGCCACAACTCCCATTGTTAAAATGGTTACCCAAATTTAATCAAATGCTATCCAAATTATATTTTAAAACACGATTAAAGAAATTTTATTTTGAATGTCCCATTTGGTACATTTTGGATCATAAAAATGAAGAAAATAAATGACTTTTGATGTATGGTACAAAGACCATTGAAAAATATTTTTTGGATTTTTATATACATTTTTAAAATCCAATCATTTTTGGAGTTACTCTCGGCATCCCAAAAATAACTTCTCACCTCGGTAGTTCGTGAAATTTGATATCCCAAAAATTTCAAAGTCCATCAAATTCTTTTTAGTGAACTTAATAATGAAACTAACAAATTGAAACCTAATTGTTATGATTTTGAACATTAGTTCTAATGATAAGGGAATTGGACGAGAATTATATTATAAGCATAACAATATGACAATAATACATAAATAAAGAAGAATTAAGAAGCGATAACAACTATAAAGGGAAAATAAAAAAGATTAATGAAAATAAATGTTAAAGATGATAAAAAATGTATGATAATTTAAAGAGAATATGAATAGAAAAAAGAAATAAATAATATGTAAAAAGGATACATAAAAATATAAATTAGAACACACACCAAAGAATTGAACAAAAAAAATAAATAGCGATAAAAAAAAGAAAAAACAAAAACGACAGGACGTAGACTGTCCACAGAGGGTTTCACCCTCTGCTTAACAGAGGGTGATTCCCCTCTGTTTAATAAGAATAGAGGGAATCACCCTTTGTGACATAGAGGGTGATGTCACCTTTTTTTTATTTTATAAAAAATAAGTAATTATAATAATTATAGTATTACACATAAATCAATATTTAATATTTTATTTAATAAATTAATCTACGAAACGTATTTAATTTCATAAGTAGCACATGTAATTGCATAGTTAGTAAGAATATACAATTTTTTACTATATGGTCTATTAATTACCATTTTTCCTTTCTTCCTTCATTACTAATAAAATAGAAAAGAGAATGATCATGGATAGTAACTAGTTCAAACAAGTGTCATTAAAAAAATCAATAAACTTTCAAAATGAATATTTTTTATTTGAGATATAAATATACCATTTTTTTTATTTTGGACTACTTAATTCACTAATTACCTATTTTTCTTTCTTCATTAATAGTTAAGAATGATCATGGATGGTAACTAGTTCAAACAAATTATACTAAAATAGCAACAAGATTTAAAAAAATGAAAAGACTTATGAGAACATTAAAAAACCTTCAAAGCTTAAATGTTTGCATGATTTTTATATAGATGTTTAACTCTCTATTTTATGTATGAAAAGTTATTATAGGAGATTTTTACAATAAATGTACACTTTCAACCTATTAAAAAGTTGATTCACATTGAGTTTATTTTGCACGCCTCAAAGATCTTATCCTCATACTCATCGATTGAGTTGATGATAAATATATCTAATTATCAAATTTGTAAGAAAATCATTAATGCATAAAAGTAAAACTCAAGATCAAGAATAAAATGTGAAGAAGAAGAAACAAACACACACAGACACACATACAGATATATATATCATGTAAAAAGAAACAAGAGCATATCCTATATGAATATGAATGAGAGAGGATGAAGAATGATGAGCAAGATATATATTGTCAGCTAATGTGCAAGAAATTTAAACTATCTTAAGAAAAAGAATAAGAGAAGATGAAAGATTAATAAAAATGAATACTCTCTTTCTCTTAGAAAGTCTCTCCAATTTTCTCACACACTCTCCTTCTCTCTCAAGACCTCTCTTTCTCTCTCTAAAAGCCCCTAATCTCAAGTGACGACCTCTCCTTTATTTAAAGGTAAACTTAGGACTTCAATTTTATTTTTAGTCATTTTGCTCCTTTTTTGTATTCTTTTAGTCATTGGACCCCTTTCTCATTTTTAGTCTATGAGCTATTTTTCAAATCATATACATAGACTTAGACTAGTATATGGGCCAAAACAATTGCGTATTTTCAAAGTATTGGGTGGGACAAAATACGGTATCTACAAATATCTTTATTAACTCATCGTTTGTCATAATAATTTAATACACATCAATCTGATAAATATATGTAGATCAGCCTGAATTTTGAGTAGTCATGAACTCATATACATGTCTACTAGATCTTTTGATTCACTCGTTAAGGTTTGTTTGTAAAACAAGCTAGTGACTTATGTATGAAATGGATGGCTGGGAACATGATCTACAAGATTTAGAATCCAAGCTTTCCTAACGGATCGTATATTGGTTCCCTTAAGTGTTAATTCTGAAACTGAATGGTTATTGAGCTCAAGTTTATAATACAATTATAAATTAACCATTCACTAGTAAGCTAATGATACTCAAGGACCAAGAGGTAATTAGTAGGGTAAAATGATAATTTTGACCAGTTCTAATTTACAAATCAATAATTGAAGGATAAACTAAGTGAAATGGTTATATCAATGGACTACACGAGAATACTCTATAAATACATTCTATAATCTCTAAGAGCGCAATTTCATATTTATAGTGGAGTAATAATGAAATTAATAAATAAGGTTATTTAATTAAAAAGCTTAATTAATAAGCTGGTTTATTGGAGCTTAGGATTATAGGTACATGGTCTCCAAATCACCCCTATATTATATAGTTTAGGGTGTGAATATTTCAGATTATGAGAAAAGGACTGACTTGGAAAAAGAATTTTTATTCTAGGGCTAGTACATAATTATGAGATAATTATGTGTGAAAAGTTAATCAATTGAATTATTTATATACAAATTTCAGAAATTTCACACACACACACACATATATATAAATAATTATATTGATTAATTTTTTAATTATCGATGAGTGAGACATAATATCTAATTTGTAAAATTAGATAATTATAAATTATTATTATTATATAATAATTTGAATCTAGATATTTATCTGACTAAAATAAATATTTAATTCATTGATTAGGAATCAAAGTTTGACGTAGACTACAATAGTGCCACATGGCATTACATGAGTAAGTGTGCAATATTGTAGTGTCACTCGACACTACAGTAGTGCCGTGAGGCACTGTGAGTCATCATGGCAACTGCAGTGTTGTATGGCATTGTAGTTGTGCACAAATCGCAGTGGGTCCCATTGTAATGATAATTTTGAAATTAAATATTTTTTTAGTCTATCCCAAAAAATATGATATGTCATTATCTAGAAAATATATAGATTTTATTCTAATGGCCTCAGTGAAGAAAGAGATTGAACAACACAATTACGATCATAGTGATTTTTCTCTGTGATTAAAAGTTAATAAAAAACTTTAAAAGAATAATCATCGTATTCTTTTAGAGTATTGTCTCACTAAATTAATCATTCTTAGTAAATCTCTAGATCTCATGTGTTGAATACATCTAGAGACAGAAAAAAATGTATTTGAATTTTTCTACGTGCCTACACACGTCCTAGTGTGTTTAAGAATTGGCTTGGAAGTCAGTTATTCGTGGACACGCAGGATCATTGATTTGTGAGGATGCTTGATATATACTATAATAGGTATATGATTTCTATCCATGTATGTCTTCGATCGAATATACAAATATATAATGGATCTTGATTGAAAAGAGTTTTCAATAAAAAAAATTATTTTAGAAACCGTTGCGTCGCACTTGTTTTTGTTTTATCAAACAAAACATACAATTCATTTTTAATAAAAAATTTAAAAGCCAACATGCATGCGCTGCACGTGCGTTGCATTTTCCAACATTAATATCTTTATTAACTCATCATTTATCATAATGATTTAATACACATCAATCTGATGATCATATGTAGTCATGAACTCATATGCATGTCTACTAAATCTTTTGATTCACTCATAAATATCTGTTTGTAAAACAAACTAATGTATTTTGTTTTGGAGATTCAGTGATATGGATGAATGAGAACATGCTCTTACAAGATTTGGAATCCAAGCTTTCCTAATGGATCGTATATTAGTTCCTTGAAGTGTTAATTCTGGAACTGAATGTTTATTGAGCTCAAATTCATAATATGATTATAAATTGACCATTCATTAGTGAATTAATGGCATTTAAGGATCAAAATGTAATTAGAAGAGTAAAATGATAATTTTGACTAGCTCTAAGTTATGAACCAATAATTGGAGGACAAAACTACATGAAGTGATTATATCATAGACTACACGAGAATACTCTGTAAATGTTTTCTGTAATTACTAAGATTACAATTCCAAATTTATAGTGGAGTAATAATGGAATTAATAAATAAGATTATTTAATTAAAGAATTTAATTAATAATCTGATTTATTGGAGCTTAGAATTATGGGTTCATGGTCCTCAAGTCACCTCTGCACTACACAGTTTAGGGTGTAAATATTTCAAGACATGAGAAAATGGCTAGCTTATATAAAGAATTAAATTTTTGGGACAAGTATATAATTATGAGATAATTATATGATATTAATTACAATTAATTAATAATATTATTTATTGTAATTTTCAGAAATTATAAATAAATAATAATATTGATTAATTTAATGTTGATCGATTAGTGAGACATAATATTTTATTTATGAAATTAAATAATATTTAACAGTAATGTGTGGCACACTATAGTGCCACATGGCAGTACAGTGGTGCCGTGAATCAGTAGTGTCGTGAGGTACTGTTAATCCACACGGCACACTACAGTGTCGTGAATCAGTAGTGTCGTGAGTGTTGCTAAATTGCAGTGGATCGCACTACAATGACACATTTATAATTAATTTATTATTTTATAAATTCTTAAAAATATGATGAGCCTTGATCTAAAATACATACATACATATATATATATTATCTTACATAAAAAGGTTGAAAAAAAGAAAGTTAACATCTGTGTTTCTATGAGACACGCTAATAGTATACTTCGATTCACATTAAATATGGATATGAGATCGAAGTAACAACAAGTTATAAAAGCACATTGTAAATTGAGAAACAACGAAATATATCCATAATTTATGGATCAAGATACAAGCAAAAGACATTTAATTACATATGTATTTTATCTCAAGTTAAAGATTTGCATATCTAACGTCTAGGCCAGAAAAATTAGGGACAAGTTGATTTTTAAAATAAATAACCTGAAATTGGAATATTCAATAAGCGTAAGGAAAAATGAAGTTAATTTTTCTGAAATTAAATTCTTCAGACATGATTTACAAGCATGACACCAGAAAAGATATCAGAAAGAGAGTACAGAGGACATATAAAAGCATGGCACTAGATGTAGTAACTTCCAAAGCCCATCAAAAGCTTGAGGAAAGAAACATGACCATGTACTAAGACACCCACCACAAACAATGTTCTAAGCAATCCCAAAACCAAAACCCATAAAGAATAACCAATCATCAAAGAACGTTCATAAGTTTACAATTTACGTAATACAATCCATTTCATGCTTAGATAATTATCTAACATATGAATTTACTCATGAAACTTCTAACTCACTCAACATAGATATAATATTTCAGACTTAAAACTATACAATATGAAAAATTGAAAATTTATAAATATCAACTGAAAACATTATTTCATGCTTTACTCGTCAACTAAAACCACGAGTGCATGTTGTATTATTTTTCTTGCAGTAGCATGTCTGTAATACCCCAAGCATTATAATGGGTAATTGTGTAATTATTATAACTCACACAATATAAATACTACACCTAGTGTAACCACCCCTCTCACATTCTCCATCTCTCTCTCTAGCAGTTTATCCTCCTTAAATATAACCGTTGTTCTTCAATCTCTCTCTCACGCATCATCAAATTCTCAGCAACCTAGTAAGCTCCCTGTCCTTTCTCAAATATTTCGTTTTGTCTTCCATTTGCTTTGTTGCCAATTTTAAGGTAAACTATTTCGTCTCTATTTCTTCATTATTTTCTCGTTTCTCCTTCTTTCAACCTTGATCTTTCTATTTCAATGTTCATATAATATCCAATTCTTGATTTTTCTCAATTTTTCAGTGATAGGCATTTTGTCCGTCTATGTTTCTGGTAATGATTTTTCTCCTTCTCCCTTTCAGTTCTTCTCGTATTTCTCTCTCTGATTATTCACTCTCATTCTCTTCTTTTCTTTGGTTCTCTCTTATGGCGGCCCTTGATCGTTTTCTTCAGATTGTAGCTGTTCATCTTTGTTGTATTTGTTGGTCGTCGTGGCGCGTGCGCGGCGGAAGCGTGGAGGCGCGTGACCTTTTAAAACTTAAATTTTTAATAAAAATCATTTTTAATCAAACAAAACTTGCGCAACCCCACGATAACTAAATAAAATTTTTTATTGAAAACTCTTTTACAATTAATCAAGATTCATTATATATTTATAAGTTAAATCTACAACATACAAGGTTAGGAATCATATACCTCTTGTATTCTATATCAAGTATCCTTGTAAAAACTTATCGATGCTCCGTTCTCACGAAATCGTTCCAATGATCAGTAGACTGCGAAATCTACACCAAGATCTTTCAAGTTAATCCTCAATAAAATAGGACGTGTGTGGGCATCTAGAATATTACAAGACACTTTTTCTGTCTCTAGATGTTCTCAACATATGGGATCTAGAGATTTACTAAAAAGAACTTTAGTAAGATGATTTTATAAAAGAACGTGATGATTATTCTTTTAGAGATTTGATTAACGTTTGATCATAGGGGAGAATGTCTTTATAATCGACTCGACTCCCTCCCTTCGTGTATAGTCTTTGGCTACTAACCGTGTCTTGAAAGTCTCTACCTTACCATCTCCATATTTTTTCTTCTTGAAGATCCATTTAAATCTAATGGGCTTGACATTTTCAAGTAGATCTACAAGTTCCCAGACGAAATCGAAATACATAGATTCCATTCCTGGTTCATGGCATTTTTCCATTTCTCCTTTTCAAGATCATCCATTGCTTTTTCATAAGATAATGGATCGTCCTTATTAGTGTCTGACACTAGGACATGTGCCTCTAGTTCGAACCAAACTGGTTGTCTCAAACCCTCCCACTATGATGTTGCACCAAGGTTTCTTTGAAGGAACTGTGGTTTCTCTGGTTTATCGTTTATAAGTAGAAATTGAAGGTGGTCTGATCTCATCAGTCGCTAATTCCTCGAGAATTACTTTGCTACGAGGTTTATAGTTTTGCATATAGTCATGCTCAAGAAATGTTGCATTTTTCGACACAAACACATTTTGATCACTGTGACTATGAAAGTACCACCTCTAGACTCTAGAAAATAGCCAATGAGTATGCATACCTCAGACCTTGAGTCTAACTTTCCGGTCTCGGGTCTAAGAACGTGAGATGGACACCCCCATATACAAAATGACGCAAACTAGGTTTGGAGCAACTCCATAACTCTAAAGGCATCTTGCTTACAGACTTAGAGGGCACTGCATTCAAAATGTAAGTTGTCGTGTGTAATGCATATCCCTAAAATGTAAATGACAATGATGAGTAGCTTAACATCGACATAACCATATTCAATATGGTTCGGTATATCCTCTCTTCAACACCATTTTACTGTGGTGTTCTAGGTTTTGTATGTTGGGATAGGATTTCACACTCCAACAAATAATCCTTGAATTCTAAATCTAAGTATTCACCACCTTGATCTGATTAAAAGGTTATTACCTAATTGCTTTTCAGCTTCAACCTTGAAGTCTTTAAAATTTCCAACAGTTTCAAACTTTTGATGCATTAGATAACTATAACCATATCTTGAGTAGTCGTCAATGAAATTAACAAAATACTCATACTCACCTCTAGCTTGGACATTGATTGGTCCATGGAGATTATTATGTACTAACTCATGTGGTTCCTTGACTCTTTGGCCCTTTCTTGTGAAATGTCTCTTGGTCATTTTACCCTCCAAATAGGATTCACAAACAGGAAGAGTTCTAACTTTTAGCTCTCTCAAAGCATCATGCTTATTAACTTGTCTAACCGATCTAGATTAATATGTCACAACCTAAGTTGCCATAAATATGTGTTATCATCATGAGAAACTCTTTGTCATTTGTTATTTTTAGATTTTGCTACTTTAAATAATTCAGAATTATTTGACACGTGTTTAGTCGGTTTAAATATATACAGTCCGTTTATAATCTTAGCATGACAGATTTCAAATCCATTCTTAGAAATAATAAACTCTTTATTAATGAAAAAAACTTTGAATAATTGTTCTTGTAAAAATGAAAGAGAAATCAAATTCCTCGAAAAACCAGGAATATAATAAACATCGTTCAAAACTAAGTAGTTATATTCAAAAAGTAAACAGACTGTCTCTAATGTTTTAGCTGGCACGAGTGCACCACTGCCAACTCTCAAAATGACCTCCCCATCAGCCAGCTCCTTTGACGAATCAAGCATCTGCAAAGAAGAACATACATGGTTAGTAGCTCCTAAATCAAGTATCCAGGATGACAAATCATATTCCATTAAACAAGCTTCAAGTACAAGTAAATCATATTTACCTTTCTTTCTCAGCTCAGAAAGATACTTGTTACAGTTTCTCTTACAATGACCTTGAACCCTACAATGGAAATACTTTCCTTTGGGCTTGCTATCTTTTTTATTCTTCTTAGCTTTTAGTGATGTCTTGTCTTTCTTTACTCTTTTGTTCTTACTCTTGTCCTTACCATTGTTCTTCTTCCTTTTCTTGTTCTTAACAATATTGGAAGAATGTTTTTGCTCGATAGTATGTGTCTAGCCATCTTTGGTCATTCTAAGGTTGAGTGACTCAAAAGTATGCAGTTCATTCAACAACTGAGTCATGTTGTATTGTAACTTGTTCATAACATAGTTGGCCATGAACGCAGAAAAAGATAGTGTGAGCAACTCTAGTATGTTGCTAACCTGAGTCCGCTCATCAATGGTCGCCTCATGTACTTCTGCTTTGTGCATTATGTTGATTATGTTCAAAACATGTTCTCAAACAGAAGTACCCTTCCTCATCTTAGTTGTCATATAGCTCCTAGTGGTCTCATGACGACTTTGATGGGACTACTGCCCAAACATTGCATATAAAGAGTCCATAATCTCATAGGCAGTCTCCATGCTTTCATACTTGATTCTCAAAATATCATTCATGCTCACAAGCATGTAGCACTTTGCCCTGTTGTTTGATATTA
Source organism: Datisca glomerata (assembly GCA_003255025.1). Classification (NCBI taxonomy): domain Eukaryota; kingdom Viridiplantae; phylum Streptophyta; class Magnoliopsida; order Cucurbitales; family Datiscaceae; genus Datisca; species Datisca glomerata. The sequence continues at coordinate 793,141 of QANY01004331.1, read as the reverse complement.
TCAAAGCATCATATTTGTCTCTAACATTCTTAGGGGCGTTAGTAGCAGACTCCTCAAGACATTTCTCAGTAAGAACGAACTTATGGTTCTCAAATCAATATTAAGTTTATATTTGATTTTCAACGTATGAAATTATCACCATTCAATTTCTCAAGAGCTAGTAAAGCAGTAACATGTTTGCCCATGGTAGACATAATATTGATAACTAAAATTTAAAACATACATGATTCAATATAATTGATAAATATCTAGAATTTGAAAAGTAATGTGATGCATGAATGCAATCATAATAAACACATAAATTTAGCATTTGCTAATCACTATAAAATAACCCAATGATTAATGTGCCGCCTTAGCGTCGATCGGATTAATCTCAGATTAACCTCAAGCTGTCTATAAGACATTCTCATCCTTATTAATTAAAACTTAAAACATCTCATACTTTCTCTTTTAACAATAAGGTATCGCTTGTTCGGTCAAGTCACAACTGTCCACATGAAAGCTTAATTATGACTTTGTGAGTGTAACTCATCATTTTAGATTTCATGACTTCATTTAGAATATGCCGCCTTAGGGTCGGTCAAAACTAAACTACATCACTTCCTCCTATCTTCTTAAGAAGTCCAACCTTGGTATTGGTACAGCTCAAAACCTTCCTTAGGAGGATGAAAACAAAGTCATCTCGAGGCCCTCACTGCACCTCCAGGTGTTGTACTAATGATGAAGACCATAGGTTACATTGACATGTCAACATTCTCCCACTCACTATTTTAGGATAATGTGTTTCTATTTTAACTAATCAATTAATTCTAAATTAATTACTACTTAAAATAATAACTCTATGAATATTTAATTATCACTTTAATCCAATCTCATTGGTGTAAGTTCATTTGTCATTCTGAGGCGCCTAAATCATAATTATGTGAACTTAGATTAACTAATTAATTATATTCATCAAACTTTAATAAAACTCTTTTCCTAAAGTCGGTTAACCTAAATTGTTACTATAGTCTTTTGTGTGGTGTGATTACTAAGTTTTAACTAGTTAAAACCTAACAGTTTAATGCAATTGATTTCATAAAGTAATACATATAAACATATTAGGACAATCCTAATAAATCATGTTTCTACAGATAAGATGCATGATTAAATAAATATGTGTGAGATTTTCATGTATGACATATGACCGACTAATGCATGGATATGCTATCAAACATAACAATTAAATAATTATTTAACAATTAAATAAAATAATAATGGATTGGGTGATTATTGAATATTTCTAAATTATAATCCTTGAAATAAAAAAATAAAATTATAAAGCGGATTTCAAGAATACATATTTTCTAAATATTGCATTCTTCTGATGTCTATCTTTATAATCTTTAAGTTTTGAACAAAACCCTTTTTTAATTAAAAAAACTAATTTTCTATAATTATTCCTTTTAATATAGTTGACTTTGACTTAGTTAAATAAACATTTTATTCGATTCGGTCAAATTTTGGTCAAACTCAATCAACCTATTAATTTTTAATTTTCATAAAATCAAAAATGAATAATTAATTTTAAAATTTAAAAGGATAATTTTCATAAAATCAACCTATCGTCAGTGACAACTGTTGTCACTTTTTAGGAAAGTTTTCAACAAACTATGAAACCAACTCCGTCACCTAAGTGTTTCTTTAAACCCAAACTCCTAAAAAGTGATGGAGGTGATCGCCGCCCATCACCACTGCTGCCCATCTCACCACTGTTGCCCATCTCACCACCGATAACCGCCTGTCGCGTTGGAGAACCACTTTTCACCGCCGGCACTGTTCACCTCCGCCAGAATAGTAAATTCCTAGCGTGAACAGTGTTTTCATGTGAATAGTAAATTTCTGTCATTCGGCTCGGAATAATTACAATAATATTCAAAAAAAAATTACAAAAAAAATTTACGCCACAATTCGGCTTACACAAGATCTAGGAAAAATTAAAACAAAGCTTGACTCAATAATCACCATACAATTAACGATCCATTATTTTTCATACATTAAAGACAGATAACCATCCATTATCATACATATCTCGTATTATATGAATAATATAAGAAAACTCACGCAATATTTAACATATAAATATATAAACACCGTTCTGGTATCACTTACTGGTTTGCGCGGCGGAAGCGTTGAAAATTAAATTTTTAATAAAATTGAATTTTTTAATAAAACAAAACTTGCTCAACGCCACGATAACCAAATAAAAACTTTCATTGAAAACTCTTTTTCAATCAGTTATGATCCATTATATATTTATAAGTTAAATCTACAACATACAATGTTAGAATCATATACCTCTTGTAATCTATATCAAGTGTCCTTGCGAACACCGATCGATCCTCCGTTCCCACGAAATAGTTCCAACGATCAGGAGACTACGAGATCTACACTAAGATCTTCCAAGTCAATTCTCAGTGCACTAAGATGTGTGTGGGCACGTAGAATATTATAAGACACTTTTTCTGTCTCTAGATGTTCTCAACACATGATAATTAGAGATTTATTGAGAATGATTTTAGTGAGACGATTCTTTAAAAGAACGTGATGATTATTTTTGTAGAGATTTGATTAATGTTTAATCATAGAAGAAATATCTCTGACACCGATCATGTTCTCAATTCAAGTATTGATTGATGAACTAATAATCTGATCAACTCTTGATTAATGAACTGATAATCCGATCAACTCATTCTCTCCTCTCTTTTCAACAACCTAGGCCATTAGAATAATATATGTATATATTCTAGATAATGGCGTATCAAATTCTTAGGGATAAACTAAAATAATATTTAATTATAAAATTATCAATTACAGTAGGACCCACTACAATTGTGCACAATTGCAGTGCCACTTGACACTACAGTGTGCCGTGAGCCAGCACAATGCCTCACAACACCATTGTAGTGTCGTGTGGCACTACAGTGTTGTACACTCACTACTGTAGTGCCACCAGACACCACAGTACTCCATGCTAATTTCTCATACCCTATCAGTGATTGACATGTGACAATTATTATGAATTAAATATTTATTTTAATTAGATAATTATCTAGATATGAGTTAATTCAAAAATTAACATATCTGATTATCTCTATCAACTAATTTATCTGTTATTTCACAAATAACAAATTTAATTGATTTAAATTATTATCTAATAATAATTTAATTATCTATTTTCCCAAATTAGATATTCTGCCTCACTTATCGATAATTATGTACATATATATATATATATATATGAAGAAGGAATATTTAGAACTCTGCAAAACTGACATTGAATCTCTGTTAGCAAAGAAATTAATTAGACCTAGTAAATCTCCTTGGAGTTATACTGTTTCTGTGTAAACAAAAATGCTGAGATAGAAAGAGGATCACCTAGATTAGTGATCAATTATAAACCGTTGAATGATGCATTACAGTGGATTAGATATCCAATCCCAAATAAAAAAGATCTACTTGATAGACTTTATGATTCTGTAATCTTTTTAAAATTTGATCTGAAATCAGGATTCTGGCAAATCCAAATAGCTGAAGTAGACAGGTATAAAACTGCCTTTACAGTACCTTTTGGCCATTTTGAATGGAATGTTTTACCATTTGGTGTAAAAAATGATCCATCTGAATTTCAGCATATCATGAATGATATTTTTAATGCTTATACTGCATTTATTATCTGTTACATTGATGATGTCTTAATCTTCTCATCATCTATAGACCAACATTTTAAACATTTTAATATTTTTAAGCATGTGATTATCCGAAATGATTTAGTATTATCTGCTGCTAAAATGAAATTATTTCAAACAGGAGTTAGATTCTTAGGCCATAACATTTTTAATGGCACTATTATTCCTATTAACCGTAGTATAGATTTTGCATCTAAGTTTCCAAATGAAGTATAAGATGAAACACAATTACAACGATTTCTAGGCAGTTTGAATTATATCCGTGACTTTTATCCCCAACTAGCTCAGGATACTACTCTGTTAAATCAGAGACTTCAAAAGAAACCTATACCTTGGACATCAGATCTTACATTAGCAGTTAAGAATATTAAAGCTAAAATTCAACAATTACACTGTTTAGCTTTACCACACCCGACATGGAATAAAATTGTAGAAACTAATGCCTCTAACCTAGGTTATGGAGGTATTCTGAAGCAGTTAAATCCTCAAACTCATAAAGAAGAATTATGAAGATTCACCTCTGGTACCTGGAAAGGACCAGCAAAGAATTATCCAACAATTAAGCAAGAATGTTTAGCAATTGTGATATGTGTATTAAAATTTCAAGATGATTTATTAAATCAACATTTTCTTATCCGTGTTGACTGCTCTGCTGCAAAACAGAGTTTTAAAAAAGATGTTCAAAATCTTGCATCAAAACAAATATTTGCATCGCGGCAGAGTATTTTATCTGTATTTAATTTTAATATTGAATATATTAAAGGTGAACAGAATTCTCTTCCTGATTTTCTCACCCGTGAATATTTACAGGGAAAATCCAATCATGAGTAACCGAGGAAGAGGCCGCAGCTCTCGTTACTTTAAGTTTGAGTTAAGTTACTTTTCTAAATCATGTTGTACTCTAGTTATGTTACTTTTATGTATTATAAAAGGGCCTATCACCCTTGTTGAGAAAAATGAAGCTTTTCTTTTATGTTTAATAGAATGCTCATGAGTTGAGCTCTTAAATTTGCCCTCACCCTCTCTCTCTCAATCATCTCTTATTTCTTTATCTCCATTACTGTCATGCTCACACCTGCACATATATAAGGCTGTTGCCACAAGGAGCTTCAGTGCTCCCTCACCGTAAGTTTCTTTTACTCCTCATATTCTCTGTTAATGAGACCATGTATGTATTAATGTAAACCGTGTATAACCATGACTATAAGCTCTACTAATCATGATCCTGTTGCTAGCCCAAGGCACTCAATATGTATCTATTATGGTTGATGAAGTACTCACTGTACTACAGTAAGTTCAAGAAACAATCAATGAACAGTGAGTGGGACGTCACCCAAGTCGCGTCTGGGTAAGGTCTGTTGAGCAGAGATTGCGTTAAGACTTTTGACCCCTGTAAAACGTTGACAGACGTGCTCAGTGTAAGTTATTATGTTATCTGAACTGACTGAACCTACAGTGTTTTGCCTCCTCACATGATGGGTGCGTGTTGGTTAGCCCAAGTTGGTATCAGAGCCATGATTAGTCTTGGTTATAGTACTGTTTATATCCTCTTTACATTAGGCATACATGGTCACACACACACACACACATGTCTGGCCTTAGCTCTGCATCTTTACAATCCGTAGCTAATACAGTAACCTCCACATCTGAGGTAACCGAATTAATTGCATATCAAGATGTAAAAGAAGCCTTAGATAAATGAACTATACCTAAGGTAAAACCTGAAACAATATATAAAATTGGAACCTTTGATTTCACTAGCCGTAAAATCATTAAAACATTTGAATATGCCATTCCATTACAGCATAATGATGATGCTTTATATCTGTTGCATTTGCATGATTTATATCCATTCATGCAAAAATATAAATATGTGCATATAGGCTTAGTGCAAATTGCATTAAAATCTTTAACTCTGCTAGGACAAAACACCAACATACAATGCACCCTTAGAGATGGTAGGTGTCTAAACTGGAAAGCTTCCCTTGTGGGTGCCATAGAGACTAGTTTATCTCATGGGCCTATTTATTTTAATATTTATCCGAATTTAAGTATTGCTTTATCTGACAACAATCTAGCCAAAGTACTTGAACTTAGAGTTCAATCACATGGCTATGATTATCTTTCAGGATCGTCTCCCTTTGCTACCCTCTTTAGGATTCATTTTAAGGTTTTGACAACCTTGAATCCTTATACCAGAAAGTAAAGTGATCCCCGAATCTTCTCAATCCGCTTTCACTGAACCTCATGGATCACTGAAATCTGATCATGCTTTTCCCCCGAAGGATCATATTAAAGGAATTCACATTAGCGAAAATCTTTAGAAAAGTATGCATCAGGTTTCTGTTATGGTATTGCAGTTCTTAGAGCTGCAGCAAGGTTGATCAGGTTGTTCAGATGTGACAGAAGAATCAGATTCAGATGCAGAAATATATGCAACGTCATCATCTAAATTGGTAGTAGAACTATCGTCAGAGAGGCAGTTCAGAATCTTTTGTTGTGTTTCTTCATCGAGTGCTAACTCATGAAGTTTTCTTTTGAATTTAGATCGGCATTTATTGGCAAAATGTCCGGTTAATAACAAAATTCACCTAATTCTTTTCTGTTGTTAAGATTCTGGCTTTTCATCATATGTTGTAGTTTCATATCATTGCATAATCCTAGTCCTTCTTTTATTACTAGGGCAATGAGATGTCCATAAGTATATTGATCATAAGGAATATCCATTTGATCGTGCTTATCACAGAGTTTTCTTCTTACTCTTTCAGCAAAAAGACTTGGGAGGCCATCAATGAACTTTGCCTTCCAATGTTCATTGTTTGCATCACTGCTCTGCATGACTTTCATAAGAAAGACATCTTTATACCATCTGAAGTGAGTCAGAGAAGGGCATCTCAGGTTTTGGAGAAGCTCTCGGTGCCTATCAATATTGACAATTCCTGGGCCAAGGAAATGGTGAATAATGGATTGGGCCAGGGTATAACAGGCATCTTCAGTTCTGGTATGGGTACCAGTAATTGGGTCAATATTTATTTTGAAAGAGTCTAAGATTTCATGGCGTTGACTTTCAGTGAGACAATTGTCCCACCAGCCTTTCAACGTTCCTATGAAACCATTGACCAGGAACCTGCAGACCTGGCGATCTGTATTCTCATTCTGCTTACACACAGAAGAGTACATGATCATTTGATGAATGGTCTCGAAGACCTGATATTCTGTTTTTCCATCGATGTTCCATTCATAGATGGTTTTGTCATGGTAAGATTTTTGAGAATGGAGAAAGTCTTTTTCATATAAAATATCTTGGGGAGTAGGTCTGGTATAATAATACCTACTGGGTCTAGTTAAATCCATACGGGTAGTAGGTCTTTGTGAATAGCTAGAAGATAGTTTATTGATGGAATCATCAAAATTCTTTTGAATATCTAAGATTTGAGAGAGGGAATACTCTTCAGGTTCTTCAGGATTAGGTGGTTCATCTGGATTCATCATGTTCAACTGTCCTAAAGATGATTCAGGTGTGGAGGTCTTATCAAGTGTGGAGATCTTCAGATTCTTGATCTTATCCATTATGGTCTCCATGAAATCATCCTCCTTCTTACTAGATTTTAATTTAAAATTCTGAACATCTAAAGGAGGTTTAAGCGTCACTGGTTCAATCGTGAGTTTGGGTTTTTCTGTTGAAAGAGTTTTAGATTGGATCTCATGGATTTGAGAAACATGTTCATCAATCCTAGTTAACTGTGTTCCTATAGTTTGCAGGAAGAGGTTGGTATAATTGTTCTGTTTGGTTAAGGGTAGAATATCTTTTACCTTCACAATATCCTGATGGTTGGTCTTATCTGGCACCTCTGTATAGGGGTTAATGACCAATGGTTTTTGGTTACCTTGTCCTGGAGCAAGTTCTAAGGATAAGGGTGGTGGATGAATAGCATGGTAGGTTCTACCAGTTGTGGTTATCTAAGTTTTCTGTATATTGGTGAGAACTTGTAACTGTTGGTCATCTTTAATTTTGACTCTTTGAGTGAGCTGGGAATACCATTCAGGAAAAGACTGAACGCATTGATCCTGTTCTAATTGGAAGTAGTACAAGTTCTTAAGATCTAAGAGCTGTTGAGGATTATGGTTGGCAAAATACCAATCTCGGAAATCCTTATATTTTGGTTGCATAAAATCCTGGTGAAGACTTTGTCTGAACATACTATTGGGTGTAAAATTCATCTAAATGTTGAACTGCATGTCACTTTCGGTTGGGCTCATTCGCCTTCTGTTTATGGTGGATTCATAAACACCATGAGAAATCTGATTTTTGCTTATGTGAATTTCTCTAATCTGATCTTCTGGGGGAAAAGAATGATCAGATTCCTCTGATCCATGAGGTTCACTGAAAGAGGCCCGAGAAGATTCGGGGATCTCCACCTGATATGGAGGTACACTATGGCGGCTAAAACTAGAAGGGCTTCTAGTCAGAGGCAGAGGTGGTTTTTGAAAACGAAGATAGACATTGCCACCGTGAGTTTGGATGACATCATCAAGGGATTGTCGGATGACAGGTCTGGTAGGGACAGCCTGGGGAATTTTCCAGGTGTCAGGAAATGTGATATCAGACCAGGGAATCATGCGAGGAACAACCACTTGGCTGTTAAATAGATTAGTATCAATAAGGACAGTATGTCCTTGCTCACTTTGCTTTCTGGTATAAGGATTGAAGGTTGTCAAAACCTTAAGATGAATCCTAAAGAGGATAGCAAAGGGAGACGATCCTGGAAGATAATCATAGCCATGTGATTGAACTCTAAGTTCAAGTACTTTGGCTAGATTGCTGTCAGATACAACAATACTTAAATTCGGATAAATATTAAAATAAATAGGTCCATGAGATAAACTAGTCTCTATGGCTCCCATAAGGGAAGCTTTCCAGTTCAGACACCTACCATCTCTAAGGGTGCATTGTATGTTGGTGTTCTGTCCTAGCAGAGTTAAAGATTTTAATGCAATTTGCACTAAGCCTATATGCACATATTTATATTTTTGCATGAATGGATATAAATCATGCAAATGCAACAGATATAAAGCATCATCATTATGCTGTAATGGAATGGCATATTCAAATGTTTTAATGATTTTACGGCTAGTGAAATCAAAGGTTCCAATTTTATATATTGTTTCAGGTTTTACCTTAGGTATAGTTCATTTATCTAAGGCTTCTTTTACATCTTGATATGCAATTAATTCGGTTACCTCAGATGTGGAGGTTACTGTATTAGCTACGGATTGTATAGATGTAGAGCTAAGGTCAGACATGTGTGTGTGTGACCATGTATGCCTAATGTAAAGAGGATATAAACAGTACTATAACCAAGACTAATCATGGCTCTGATACCAACTTGGGCTAACCAACACGCACCCATCATGTGAGGAGGCAAAACACTGTAGGTTCAGTCAGTTCAGATAATAAAATAACTTACATTGAGCACGTCTGTCAACGTTTTACAGGGGTCAACGGTCTTAACGCAATCTCTGCTCAACAGACCTTACCCAGACGCGACTTGGGTGACGTCCCACTCAGTGTTCATTGATTGTTTCCTGAACTTACTGTAGTACAGTGAGTACTTCCTCAACCATAACAGATACATATTGAGTGCCTTGGGCTAGCAACAGGATCATGATTAGTAGAGTTTATAGTCATGGTTATACACGGTTTACATTAATACATACATGGTCTCATGAACACAGAATATGGGGAGTAAAAGAAACTTACGGTGAGGGAGCACTGGAGCTCCTGGTGGCAACAACGTTATATATGTGCAGGTGTGAGCATGACAGTAATGGAGATAAAGAAATAAGAGAGGATTGAGAGAGAGAGGGTGAGGGCAAACTTAAGAGCTCAACTCATGAGCATTCTATTAAACATAAAAGAAAAGCTTCATTTTTCTCAACAAGGGTGATATGCCATTTTATAATACATAAAAGTAACTTAACTAGAGTACAACATGATTTAGAAAAGTAACTTAACTCAAACTTAAAGTAACTATACAACAGTTATTCTATGCGTAGATGATTAAGTAGAATAGCGCGGTGTGATAAACATCGTCCACGTGTTCGGTTGTGGCAAGGTTACTGTGGAAATCTTTGTCTGCTTCTGTTTCGTTCGTGACAGCTGGTCGGGTGATATTAATTGAGTTTGCCTTTTCCTTTATGGTCTTTGTCTTTTTCGAGCTGGTCCGAGATAATGGACGCTAAGGAGTCCCAAAAGTCAGCAATGGTTGGCTCTGGTGGGTCCACTGCTGGTGTCACATCTAGTAATTCATCATTGGGGTTTTGACTCTCGCCAGCAAGGATGCTGAAGACATTATGCTGAATGATGTCCAGACTGAGATTAGTGGTTGGCTCAGGAGGAGGTGATACAGATAATTGCCTCTGTGGACTCGGATTGGTACTGGATGTGGCCATGGAGGTTGTGTCAGATCCAAAAACATGGAGGAACTGGTTTTTTACAAAAGCCATGGTTCTGACAGCTAATTCTTTTTCACTAATTTGGGGAAATTGCTGTTTAATCATATTCTGAGCATTTAAGAAAGGATTGCTCGTTGGTACTGGTACAGGTTTTGGGATTGATTCATAGCATGCTTGTGCATGGGTCTTGATCAGTTTGATTAATTCAGTTAGGTGGGGATTCATGCCTTTGTCCCACCAATTGGTAAAAAAGATACGTTTTAATACGGGTATTCCATTCTGGTATTCACATTTTAGATCCCATTTCCAAATCCATGGGATATTGAATCGGATGATAAAATGTACTAAAGCTTTGGATACAGTACTATTTTTATGGATTAAGGCATATTGTGAATGCCATTCTTTAAACTAGGTTTGTAATATTTCTGGTAAAGTATCAAACGTAAGGCTGAATTTATCCTACCAAAGGAGGAACCAATTTGGTAAGCCTGCGTCTAATACCTCAGGGCATATACGGATAAACCATGTGTGGTTTCTTATCGGATTTTGATAATAGAAGGTATTGGTAAAGGATTCTATGTAATCCCAATAACTGTATTTAATAGTTTTCTGGTGTATCTCCATAGTTCTGGTAGTATGGGGATGTAGACCCCATTGATTAATGGAGATGAAGTTTCTGATTACAGCCTTACTTAAAGTAATTGGGCTGGTATTTCGGTTAGAGTCATGGAATGTATGTCTAATTTCCATGCTCCCAGATTGAACTACTATAGCTTCATAAATGTATCTATAGTGTTCAAATCTGGTTGGATACTGTTGTGTGGAGAGATAACGGGTTTTTATCTCCCATGGATCTTCCATCCATTTTTCATCATTCGGTTCAATAGTGAGGATTATTTCCTCAGAAATTTGGTTAATAATGTACTGTTCTGGTGTCAAGAGGACTTCTTTCTTACTCTTGCGAGTAGCCTCTTGAACACTGGGGAATTCTGAAGGCCAGAAAATCCCATCATTCGGATATTGCAGAGTGGTTCTGCCACGTCCGCGCCCACGAAAGCTGCGGCCTCTTCCTCGGTTACTCATGATTGGATTTTCCCTGTAAATATTCATGGGTGAGAAAATCAGGAAGAGAATTATGTTCACCTTTAATATATTCAATATTAAAATCAAATACAGATAAAATACTCTGCCACGATGCAAATATTTGTTTTGATGCAAGATTTTGAACATCTTTTTTGAAAATCTGTTTTGCAGCAGAGCAGTCAACACGGATAAGAAAATGTTGATTTAATAAATCATCTTGAAATTTTAATACACATTTCACAATTGCTAAACATTCTTGTTTAATTGTTGGATAATTCTTTGCTGGTCCTTTCCAGGTACCAGAGGTGAATCTTCATAATTCTTCTTTATGAGTTTGAGGATTTAACTGCTTCAGAATATCTCCATAACCTAGGTTAGAGGCATCAGTTTCTATAATTTTATTCCATGTCGGGTGTGGTAAAGCTAAACAGTGTAATTGTTGAATTTTAGCTTTAATATTCTTAATTGCTAATGTAAGATCTGATGTCCAAGGTATAGGTTTCTTTTGAAGTCTCTGATTTAATAGAGCAGTATCCTGAGCTAGTTGGGGATAAAAGTCACGGATATAATTCAAACTGCCTAGAAATCGTTGTAATTATATTTTATCTTTTATTTCATCTGGAAACTTAGATGCAAAATCTATACTACAGTTAATAGGAATAATAGTGCCATTAGAAATGTTATGGCCTAAGAATCTAACTGCTGTTTGAAATAATTTTATTTTAGCAGCAGATAATACTAAACCATTTCGGATAATCACATGCTTAAAAATATTAAGATGTTTAAAATGTTGGTCTATAGATGATGAGAAGATTAAGACATCATCAATGTAACAGATAATAAATGCAGTATAAGCATTAAAAATATCATTCATGATATGCTTAAATTCAGATGCATGAGTCATACTTCTCTATGATAAAAGTATTGGGCATAGTGCCCTCGAAGCATGTGTAAAGATTTTAATTTGAAATTAATAAAAACATATTTTTCTTATAATTGTCTTTTCTGAATTATTATTAAATAATTTGTATCAATATCTATAAATTCCATATTTTAATGAGACTTGATTTTGTATAGTACGAGAGGATTAAGATCACATATAATAAATAAAATAGTTCGTGACATATTAAAGTATAGAATCTTTAATGAATGATTGCTAAGATAGTTCGCTAAACATTTTGATTGCATATCGTCTAGAACCAGATCGCTGATGTGGATAGACATCTTAGTGAAGATACTTTATATAATTAGATTATATAGGACAAGATCGATGTGAATTAATATCTTTATTAACTTCCTGTTTATCATAAAAATTTAATACATATCAATCATATGATTATATGTAGATCAGTTTAAATTCTAAGTATTCATGAACTCATGTACATGTCTACTAGATCTTTTGATTCACCAGTTAATGTTTGTTTGTAAAATAGGATAATGACTTTTATTTTAGAGATTTAGTGACATGAATGGCTAGGAAGATGATCTTACAAGATTTGGAATTCAAACTTTCTTAACAGATCGTATATTGGTTCTCTAAAGTGTTAATTCTGAAACTGAATTGTTATTAAACTCAAATTTATAATAACGATTATACATTGACCGTTCACTAGTGAATTTTGGTACTTAATCATCAATAAGTAATTAGAAGGGTAAAATGGTAATTTTGACCAACTATAATTTACGAACCAATGATTGGAGAACATAACTATATGAAGTGATTATATCAATAGATTACACGAGATTATTCTGTAAATATACTTTGTAACTACTAAGAGTGTAATTTCATATTTATAGTGGAGTGATAATAGAATTAATAAATAAGATTATTTAATTAAAGAGTTTAATTAATAATCTGGTTTATTGAAATTTAGAATTATGGGTCTATGGTCCTCGAGCCACCTCTGTACTGCAAGGGCAGGTATATAATCATTAGATAACTATGTGAAATTAATTAATTAAGAATTAATTAACAAATTTATTTATTATAATTTTTGGAAATTATAATTAAATAATTATATCGATTAGTTTTGTACTAATCAATAAGTGAGACAGTATAATTGATTTATAAAATTAAATAATTTTAAATTATTATGAGATAATAATTTAAATTTGAATTAACTAATCTGTTAATTTTGAACTAACAGATAATTTAGTTGAGACGTGTGATCAGATAAATTAATTTTGAATTATTGATATCTAGATATTTATGTGATTAAAATAAATATTAAATTTAGAAAAATTGTCACGTGTCATGTTGGACTGTCACATGTCAATCACTATTTTTTGAATCAGGGATTGAAATGACACAGTATATTGTCACACGACACTACAGTAGTTCATGACACACTACAGTGCCACACGACACTGTAGTGTGGCGCAGATTGCAGTGGGTCCTACTACAGCGGCACATTTATAAATAATTTATTATTTTATGTAAACCCTAAAACCTAATGAGCCTTAACCTAGAATATATATATATATATATTATTCTATTGGCCTCGTTGAACCAATCTGTGTGATTGATTGTTAATCAAAGGCTCTGTGAATTTTTCAAATCTCTTTGAGAGTTCTAGCTCAAAAGTCCTTCCCCGAATCTCTAGTGAGTACATCTAGAGATAAAAAAGTATTCATGATTTATTCTACGTGTCCACACACGTCCTAGTGTGTTTAAGGATTGGTTTGGAAGATCTTGGTGTGGATCTCACAGTTAGTTTTTCATCGAATCTTACGCTCGTTGTTTTACAAGAACATAACGAGGACGCTTGATAGACTTCGAGAGGTATCATTACATTCTATAAATGTGTTTACTTTAATGTATTGATATAGAATGGATCTGTTGAGAAATATTTTTTCACAAAATTATTTTTTTTAACTTGTGGGGTCGCGATTGTTTATTCAATCCATAAAATTTTTTTAAACAAAACGCCTCCACACCGTGCGTTGTGATTCCAATAATTCGTATCAGAGCGGTCTTTATGTATGTGTGTGTATATATATAATATTGTATGAGTTTTCTTACGTTATTCCATATAAATGGATGGATGGTTATAATTTTTAATGTATGGTTAATGATGAATCGTTAATTCTATAGTGACTTTTGGGTTTAGGTTTTGTTCTTAATTTTCTTTAGATCTTCCGGAAGCCGTTTGGAGCATATGAATTTTAGTAATTTTATTTTGATTAATATGTTGTAAAATTCCATACGCAAGACTATGAAGAACACACGAGACAGACAAGGAGAAGAAAAAAGAGAAGGAGTTCAGATAGTGGCACCGATGGCGGCATCGGCGAGTGTAGCGCCGGCGGTGGTCATGCAATTGGCGGCGCAGTGGGAATGTACTGCTACCACTGCCTGTGGCAATCCCTGTGATTGCTAGAGTACTATTCACATATTACCCTGATACCGTGTTACCTTATCCTTGTGATGCTTCACGAAAACCCTAATCCTCTTTTTTATCTTTTAAATTTAAATTAATGTAATTTTAAAAATTAGTTATTGATTTTAATTTTTTGAAAATTAAAATTAATTATATGAGTTTGACCCAAGCTTGATGAGTCATCAAATTATTTTTTTGAATAATCAAATTCAATTAATTTTTAAAATACAATGATGATTTAATTAGGAAAACAGTTTATCCTAATTAAAAGGGTTTTGATCAAAACTTAAAGATTATGAAGATAGATCTCTAATGGAGAAGGAGAATTTTTTGAAAATATGTGTTCTTGAAATCGGCTTTGTAATTATTTCTATGTTTCAAAGGTTGTAAATTTAGAAATATTCAATAGTCACTCAGTTCATCATTTGTTTAAATAAATATTTACTGATTTGATTAATAACATGATCATGCATTAGCCGATCACATAACATACATGACTCTCTTGAACAAAGCATCTATATGATGCAACCACAAGGGTTCGTGAAAAAGGAGCAAGATGAGAAAGTATGCAAGTTGCTTAAATCTATTTATGGATTAAAGCAAGTATCAAGATCTTGGAATCTTACTTTTGATGAGATTATTAAATCATATGGCTTCGAATAAATGTTGACGAAGCTTGTATTATAAATACATCAAAGATAAGATAGTGGTTTACTTAGTTCACATGCCATACATGAAACCCCACACAGTTTTATTTAATCATGCATCACATTAGTAGAAACATGATTTATTAGGATTGCCCTTTATATGAATTGCTTTACGAAATCAATTGTATGTAAACTGCTAGGTCTTAATTAGTTAAACTTAGTAATCACACCACTCTAAAGGCATATGTTTAGTTATGCCTTTAGGATAATCAACTTTAATTAAAAGTGTTTTATTAAAGTTTGATGAATGTAATTAATTATTTATTCGAAGTTCACCTAAATTTATTTTGGGCTCTTTAAAAGGTTAAATAAACTTAGACCAATAAGATTGGATTAATCATTAATTTTACATTCATAGGGTTATTGTAAATAATAATTAATTTGAAATTAATTGATTAGTTAATTAGAAACTCATTAATTATAAAATAGTGAATGAGAGAAGGTTGACATGTCAATGTAACATATGGTCTCCATTGTTAGTACAACAACATGAGATATGGTGAGGGCGTCAAGACGGTTTTGTTTTCATCCCCTTACGGAGGTTTTGAATGGTATCAATATCAATGTTGACTTCTTTAGAAGATAGGACTAAATGATATACTTTAGACTTGACCGGCCCTAATGCAGCATTTTCTAAATTAAGTCATGGAATCTTAAATAATGGGTTACACTCACAAATTTACAATTAAGTTTTGAGTGGATAATTGTGACTTGACCAAATAAATGGTACTTTATTATTAAAAGATAAAATATGAGATATTTTAAGTTTTGATTAATAAGGATGAAAATATATCATAGACAGTTTAAAATTAATATGACCGACCGTAAGGTGACACATTAATTGTTAGATTGTCTTATCGTGGATTAATATTTTTTAAGTTTATGTGTTTGATATGTTGCATTCATGCATCACATTTATTTTCTGAAATTTTGATATGTATTACAATTATATTGAATGATGTATGTTTTATTTCTTTTCAATTATTATTATATCAATCATCGGCAACCATATTATTGCTTTACTTGCACTTGAAAAACTCAATGGTGATAATTTCATAAGATGGAAATCAAATTTGAATTTGATGCTCATATGTGAGAACCACAAATTTGTTCTTACTGAGAAATGTCCAGAGGAGCCTGCTTCCAATGCCCCTAAAACGTTAGGGACAAATTTAATGCTTGGATTCAGTCCAACAATAAAGCTAAGTGCTACATGCTTGTGAGTATGAATGATGTTATCAGAATAAAGCATGAGAGCATGGAAACTGCCTATGAGATTATGAAATCTCTACAGGTAATGTTTGGACATCAATCTGATCAAAGTCATCATGAAGCTACCAGGAGCTACATAACTACTAAGATGAAGAAAGGTACTTCTGTATAACAATATGTTTTGTACATGATCAACATAATGCATGAGGTAGAAGTACATGGGGCTACCATTGATGAGCGAACTCAAGTCAGCAATATACTTGAACCGCTCACACCTACTTTTTCTGCGTTCACTACCAACTATGTTATGAACAAGATACAATTCAACATGACTCAGTTGTTGAATGAATGACAGAATTTTGAGTCACTTAACAAGAGTTTGATCAAAATGGCGAGGAAAATTTTGCTGAGCAAAATCCTTCTTCCACTGTTGTTAATGGTAATAGAAGGAAGAAGAACAATGGTAAGGGCAAGAGTAAGAATACAAAAGGAAAGAAAGCCAAGACATAACCCAAGGCCAAGAAGAACAAGAACGATAACAAACCCAAGGGAAAATGTTTCCATTGTGGGGAATAAGGTCACTCGAAGAGAAATTGTAATAAGTATCTCTCCGAGCTGAAAATGAAAAGTAAATATGATTTACTTTGACTTGAAACTTGTTTAGTGGAATATGTTTTTCATCCTAGATTATAAATTTAGGAGCCAGTAACCATGTATGTTCTTCTTTACATGCATATGCTTGATTTGTCAACGGAGCTTATTGATGGTGAGGTGATAATGAGAGTTGGTAGTGGTGCGCTCATATCAGCGAAAGCATTCGGGACAGTCTATTTGAATTTTGGAAATAATTATCCTATTTTGAACAATGTTTATTTTATTCCTGAATTTTCTAGAAAATTTGATTTCTTTATCATTACTTCATGAACAAAGTGTTGATATATCTTTTGATAATAATATGTTTATTATTTCTAAGAATGGATTCAATATTTGCCATGCAAGAGTTTCAAAGGGGTTGTGTATGGTTAAACCAATTGAACGAACATTAAATAATTTAGAATTATTTAAAGTAGCAAATCCTAAAAGTAACAAACGATAAAAGGGTTTTTCAAGAAGACGATACATATATATGGCATCTTAGGTTGGAACATATTAATCTAGACAGAAAAAACCGATTAACAAAGCATGATATTTTGAGAGAACTAAAAGTTAGGACTCTACAGGTTTGTGAATCTTGTCTACAAAGTAAAATGACCAAAAGACCTTTCTCTAGAAAGGGTGAAAGAGCCAAAAAATCACTTGAGCTAGTACATAATGACGTCTATGGACCGATCAATGTACAAGCTAGAGATGGATATGAGTATTTCGTCACTTGTATTGACGATTACTCAAGGTACGGTTATACTTACCTAATGCATAGAATGTCTGAAACTTTTGGAAAGTTTAAAGTTTTCAAAGCTGAAGCTGAAAAGCAATTAGGTAAATCTTTAAAAACACTTCGATCAGACCGAGGTGGTGAATACTTGGATTTAGAATTCAAGGATTACATGTTGGAGCATGGAATTCTATCTCAACTCACAACACCTGGAACGCCACAGTAAAATGGTGTTTCAGAAAGAAGAAACTGAACCTTATTGGATATAGTTAGATTGATGTTAAGCTACTCATCACTACCACTCACATTCTGGGGATATGCATTTCAAATGGCAACCTACATTTTGAATGTAGTTCCTTCTAAGTCTGTAAGTAAGTCACCATTAGAGTTAGGGAATGACTCCAAACCTAATTTGCGTCAATTCTATATATGGGGTGTCCAACTCACATTCTTAGACCTAAGACTAGAAAGTTAGACTCAAAGTTTGAAGTGTATATATTTTTTGGCCATGCTCTAGAAATAAGATGTGGGACTTTTATAGTCACAAGGATCAAAAGATACTTGTATCGACAAATGCTACTTTCCTCGAACATGAATATATGAAAAACTACAAACCTAGGAGCAAGGCACTACAGTAGTCCGTGGGACTCTGTAGTGCCTCACGACACTACAATAGTTCACGGCATACTGTAGAGTCACACAACACTGTAATGTGGCGCAGACTGCAGTGGGTCTCACTACAGTGATACATTTGTAAATAATTTATTATTTTAATTTAACCCTAAAATCTAATGAGCCTTAATATATATATATATTCAATTGGCTCCATTGAAGCAATCTGTGTGATTAATTGTTAATCAAAGGCTCCACGAATTCTTCAATTCTCTTTCATAGTTCTGTTGTAAAAGTCTTTCTCCAAATCTCTAGATCCCATGTGTTGAGTATATCTAAAGATAAAAAACTGTTCTTGATTTATTCTACATTCCCACACACGTCTTAGATTGTTCGAGGATTAGTTTAGAAGTCTATAGTGTGGATCTCACAGTTGATTCTTCATGGAATCTTATGCTCATTATTTTACTAGAAGATAGCGAGGACACTTGATAGATCTTGAGAGGTATTATTACTTTTCATGAACGTGTTTATCTTAATGTATAGATATATAATAGATCATTTGAGAAACTTATTTTTCACAAAATTATTTTCTTTGGAACTTGCGATCGCGATTATTTTTTCAATCACTAAAAAATTTTTAAACTAAAAGCCTCAGTTGCGCGTCACGATTCCAACAAAAATTAGGTTAGAGAAACAACTAGCCTTAAATGAAAATGCCTTAAAGATGAGTGATAACACAATTTTTGCACTAGTTTCAAAGGAAACTTTAATGGAGGATTTGATTACTTTGAGTACAATAAGAATCATTGAAAGAACTTTCAAAATAGAAATTATGAACAAGATTTTTTAAGGAAACATGAATGGAAGAAGAAGAGAAAGATCAAGTGAAAATTCTAAAATAATTTACCAAGTGTGTGGCAATTATGGACATTCAGCCAATGTATACTACTATAGGTATGAGAAAGAGTAGCGAGGTCAAAATTTTAATCTCTCAGGGACAACACAGTAGCTTTACTCAACAAGGTGGCTTCTTTCAAAACCCCTCAACATACATGGTATCACCCTCTGCCTGTATTACATCACCTCACTTAGCTTGTGACCAAGCATGTATGTAGACAAGGATGCTTGGTCAACATACATGGTATCACCCTCTACCTATGTTACATCACCTCACTCAGTCTGTGACCATGCATGTATGTAGGACATGTAATAAATGATCAAGATTTAACTATGTATGTTATGAATGGATTAGGATCTAAATTTGATATCATTTTGATAAACATCACCCCAAGAGTAGATGATATTACTATGGAGGAAATGAAAGCTCTACTTCTCTGTGATGAAAGTAGGTTAGAGAAACAACTAGTCTTAAATGAAAATGCCTTAAAGATGAGTGCTAACACAATTTTAGCACTAGTTTCAAAAGAAACTTTAATGGAGGATTTGATTACTTTGAGTTCAACAAGAATCATTGAAAGAAATCAAAATACAAATTAAGAACAAGATTTTAGAGGAACATGAATATAAGAAGAAGAGAAAGATCAAGTGAAAATTCAAAAATAATTTACCAAGTATGTGGCAATTATGGACATTCAGCTGAGGTATGCTACTACTAGTGTTGTCCTTTATATAATAATAACCCTTGTTTCTACTTGAGAAAAGTACAAGCAACAAACAAGAAGAGGCATGTTATTAAAGAAGGGAGGAGTTCAAGTGACCAAGTCAGTGTAGCGATAATGATGGAATATTGGGTACCATAACAGAATCACATACCCAACCAATCACAAGAGTAGCAAATCTGCATAAGAGTGAGTCAGCATGTGAGTGTTAATTAACTGTAACAGAGAAATGAAAGACATCCTCTTCCTTTCTAGTTTTTGTACAGTTCATATAAATTTACCTGATAATGAAAGCTCTAGCCAATCTTTTTGTCTTTTCATTTAGGAAGTATATGCAAGCCGCCAAAAAGACTGCACCCTGCATTAATGGATATCAGAGGGCATGCAATTGTTAAAAAATCATTTGAAGGGCTGGTTAAAAATCTAATAAGATTTTAAACATGGAACAGTATGAAAGCACACTAACTATTCACAGTTTAATCTACAAATAATGAGGAATGTTTGTAATGCGATGTCGCACCAAATTACTACTTTCAACCATTGAAGTATACCAAATCAAATAGCTACTAAATGTAGAAATAATTAGTAAAGTAAAAAGTACTATACATTCTCGATGTTAAATTTTATTAAGGACAACCCTTAAAGTAGAGCAAAATATGATTTAGCTACTGCATTAGTTTCATTTTCACTCATTTCCATCCAGAACACTCCCAAAGTACGATAACTGTTAAAAGTTAATTTTAGAAAAAAATTGCGATTGCTTTAAAAAAGGTTCAAATGCCCAAATTTATTTTAAACCAAAAATGTGATTAGTGGGTTCTTAAGTATTTGTGTTGGTCGAAGGGGCAATACTTCAACTTGCCGGGTAGCTACAAATGGTTTCCACCATCATTGAAGCTGAAATGATTGAATAGAAGTAAACTCTTCGTCCACCTAGTTTCCACCATCATTGAAGCAGCTTCTAGCAAAAGCCTCGATTTATAATCATCTGCACATGACAAGTACACTAGCAAAATAAAAAAAATTGGTATGTGAAGCATAATATACAATGAAAATGTGTTAAAATGACCACCTGCAAACTTATACCCTTTTCTCCCACAATTTTTATGTTCAAGATACACAGTGGCTTGATTCACCGAACAACTTATGCATAAAGTTGAGCAAACTTCTTTACCTCCTCATTTATTTACTCGAAATTAAAACCACAACCAAAAAGGAAGAGGGGAGAGGAAATAGACAAAGACGCACCACTAGCAGTGTGAGCCCTTCAACTGCACCCAGTACTACGAGATGTACCTGCACCATTCGACCACCTCACTCTACACCTTATCTATTCTTTAAGCCCTAAAACTCCAATCACAGTTCAGAAGTGGAAGAAAAAGCGTTGAAACCCATATTTTCAAACATGCGAATTGATCTAAAACCAAACCTTAAACTCTAATTAGTAAAAACTGCACAAGATCTGAGAAATTAGTGAACTTACCACCCAAATGTGCCACTCCAAAACTTCTAATACACAATCCCTAAAAACAAAACCCAAATACGAGGACTGATTTACCCCAAAAAAGCATAAAAATAGCTCAAATTACTTGAGTAAAGAAGAGGAAGAAAATGGATGGACTTTGACTCCTCTCTTAGAGTTGTTAAAATCTAAGACAATCGGTGACAGCAGCGATAGATGACGAGGTGAGCACAAGACAAGGAGGAGGCTGTGGTGACGTCGAGGTTACGGTGATGGAGACGAGGTTTTCTGAAAGGGAGAAGCTTTGAGGATCTATATGCATCTTCGTCGAAGGCCTAGCCCTAGGTCGTCAAAGAGGGAGAATCTACAAGGATCTCTATGCTTTATTCTAGAGAAGAACCAAGAGAAAGAGAAGGACTAGATGCTCTGAAGAATTGAGACGAATCAGTTTTCAGAGAGAAGCAATGATTTGAGCTTCTCTAAAACTGGAGAAGAATATCGAACCATTGAGAGAGCTCGAGAATAAAATGATTCGAGGGTCTCCAATTTTTTATTAAGTCTCGTTTAAGTCCCGCGTCTATTTTGCGTCCCGCTGTTTTTTTAACTTTTAACATGAATAGATTTTACTTGATTCTTAAAATCCCTTGTTGTTTTGAGTTTTTAACAAGAGTAGACTATAAATCTTGTATTGTAATCGTGTAAAATGCCATATTTCTTATAGTGAGGTATGACAAAGAGTAGCAAGATCAAAATTTTAATCACTCTCAGGGATAACACAATAGCTTTACTCTACAAGGTGGCTTCATTCAAAACCCCTCAACATACATGGTATCACCTTCTGCCTATATTACATCACCTCACTCAGTCTATGACCAAGCATGTATGTAGACAATGCTGCCACAAACAATGTCACCTCATACCTTAGAAACCTAATACCTACCTAAGAATAAGTGGATTTCACATATAGTTTTAGCATTTTTACCTGCAAAACCATTTTCTTTAAAGCTTAATTGTATGAGTACTTGATATCATAAAAACCTTGTTAGCATATACAAATTAATTCATGACAATCATGTATATGTTGAATTTCATGCTGATTTTTATTTTGTTAAGGAGAAGGCCGCGGGAGTACTACTTTTACAAGGGACTCTTAAGTATGGGCTATACTTTCTCACTTATCCACATGTTAAAAGACCTTCTATCAACAACTATCTAGTTCAAAAGGACATATCTTGTAATAGCATTTTTTATAAATCTGGCTAAAATTCCTCTGTGAATTTGATACCTTTAGTTAGAAATAGATATGACAATCAAATGTTAGATAAATATCTTCTTATTTTATATCTTGTTATGCATCTACTATTTGTTCAATTTTTCCTTCTGATGTCATGAGATGCTCACAAAATGCTAATCAAATCAATCTGGCATGCATAACATAAGGGATAACTCTTTAGGGAGTCATATGTAAAATAGTACAACAATGTAGAGTGCTTCTCCTCAACACCAATCAGCACCAGACAATTCAATACCCTTATGTAATTCTACTTCTCCAATCCAAATTACTCAAATCACACATCTTGCACATAGTACCCTCAATAGTTGATAAGCTAGTAATATATAATCATGTTCAACCACAAACTGAACATACATCACACCATCCAATGATCATTATATCAAACAATGGAATTACCAAGCCAAAAATCTTCACAATGACAAAACGCCCCTTATCCAGCCTAAACCTACCTATTGAACTTGTTAAGACTAAATAAGCACTTACCAATACCAACTGGACTCAGGCTATGGTTGATGAGTATAATGCACTATTGACAAATAATACATGGGAGTTGGTACCTTTTAGACTTTATATTTCACTAGTAGAAAATAAATTTGTGTTTCAATTATACCCTGGTGGCAGCATAGAGAGACACGAAGCTAGGTTAGTAGTCTGGGTTTTCATCAAACCCGTGGTATAGACTTCACTGTGACTTTTAGTTCAGTTGTGAAAACTACAACAGTTAGGGTTATACATAATCTTGTAGTGTCATTAGGTTGGAATGTTAATCAATCAAATGTTAATAATATTATCCTCAATGGTTATCTGTATGAAACAATGTACATACCTCAACCTGATGGTTTTATAGATCTTTTTAGACTTAAACATGTATGTAAGCTAAAGTGTAAAGGAAATTTTTGGCTATAGAGTTAGCCATAAATTATCTTCACAAAATAATTAGAAAATAATTGAAGAAATAGATAAAGAATAATAGACACAATAATTTACATGACAAACCTTTAATGGGAAGAAAAATCATGGGAAGACTTTTGATATTCATGTATATTCTACTTTTAATCCTTTTGATTACAATGATAGGCCTTTATTTATAGGCTTAATTTAAGCAATAATTGAATACAAGATGGTTGTTATTCCTTATTATGGAGCCTAAAAAGGGGGAATGCTTATTGACATAAGAAACTGCTAGTTGAAGTAGTTCTTTGACTTGGTCTTCAATTGATTCCCTGATTTTCTCTAATTATTTCTCATCACATTTCCGCTAATCATCATTCATTGACAGCCAAAAGACATCCAAAACGAGGTAAGTATATAAGTAAATACATTTCCCTTCAGGAAAATATATTCACGTTTTGCGACTGTAAATATACTTCCGTTCTGAGGTAAATATACTTCCGTTTCTAAGGTAAATATATTTCCATTTCTAAGGTAAATATATTTCTCCACTGAGGTAAATTTATTTCCATTTTGAGGTAAATATCTTCCCATTTTGAGGGAATATCTGCCCGTTCTGCGCTAATTATCTTTCCATTTTGATGTAAATAAATTTGTTTTGAGGTAAATTTGTTTCCGTTTTGAGGTAAATATTTTTACTTTTTGAGGTAAATATCTTCTCGTTCTGATATATTTCCGTTCCAAGGTAAATATTTTCCAATTCTTAGGTAACTATCTTCCCATTCCGATGTAAATATATTTCCATTCTGAGTTGCATTTTTATTCCTTTACCCTAAAAAAGCTCTATTTGGTCTTAAACATGTACCAAGGGCATGATATGATAGGCTAAAAATTGATACTTATTGGGTGGGGATTCTTCAATGCTAAGTCGCATACCTCACTATATATCTTTAAATTTAGGAAAGAAGTGCTTTACCTACCGGTGTATGTAGATGACATCTTACTTACTGACAACCATCCTAAGCTACTACAATGCAACAAGTTACTTCTGATTTGCATAGATTCCTTGCTTTAAATGATCTAGGTCAGATAGTTTTTTCTTGGTATAGAGGTTCACAGAAGTTAGAATGACATGCATCTGTCTCAATCAAAGTGCATTGGTGATCTATTAAAAAGGACCAAAATGAAGGTGTTGAGCCTGCTCCATATCTAGCAAGTTATGTTATAGTTACTGTAAAAAGGACTATAGTCTTGGTTGTTGATGAGAGTACAAAATGAAACCACACATCTGTGTCAACGTACTTGTGTGTAGAGTTTTGGAGGCTGATATTTTAAATGGGCTCATGGAAACAGTTTATTGAAGTGGGTATCAATGTTATTTAATTGTCTAGTGTTGTCTAGATATAGATGAATACCCATATGGAGATCATGTCTAGATATAGATGAATCCTCACACGGAGATCATGAATCGTACGGTATTTTTTCCCATAGGAAACATAAAATTATATTAAAAATAAAAATGAGAGAGTACAAGAACATATTTTGGAGGATGAGAAATCCATGAAAAAATCGAAAATTAAAAAATCGAAATGCAATGTGAATTACAGCCATAGAAGATTCCAATCATGAAGCATATGCTGTGATTAAGCTTTCTCAGAGAGCTCGATCTTTGGGTATTATTTAGTTTAGAAAATAAGTTATCTATGAAGGGATTCATCTAGTGATTCGAAAAATGTGATATTTGAAGAAGTTTCTGATTTTTATACGATTTCACAGAAACTTGTCATTAACTATGTAGAACATGTAGAGCTATTTCCTGTTGAAATGGTGCAGACAATTTAGTTTAGTTTTGTGTTTTTCATAAGATAACTATTTTATTATAATGTGGAAGTAGTACATAGTGTAGAATAGTGATAACTCTATGAAAGTAGAATTATCTTAGCCATTCTAAGCCTAAATTGGTGCCTGTTTTAAGGAGTGTTAGTAAGAATTAATGCTTTATTTTAGTTAATTGCGGATAATTTAGTTTTAAGGTTTAGTTTTTGTTCATGCTAGTCTTTTTATGAATTTATAGTCAGTTTTATGCAATTTATGGTTTCTCTAGTGCATGGCTGCTGGCTAGCTTAAAGACCTTTGATGCTATAGAAATCTGTGTTGTTGTAGTAATGTTCGTGTAGTGCTAGTAAGCGAGTAGCTTGGCGCGTGTGCAAATGGGAGCTGAAATCGAAAGGGATCTACGTGCATCATAATTAGCTATTCCAGATGTCAATTGTTCCTGCATTTCGTGGTCCCTAACATCTTGGAGACCACTTGCCCTTCTGCTAAAGGAAGCCATAATTCACATGAGGGTATAAAGAGAAAACCCTTCTCCTTTTTGGAAAAGATGAGAGAACATATATGTTCCGTTTAAAGCCGACAGCTGCTTGGAGAAGAAGACAAAGAACATGCATAAAGAAGAAAAAGGGTGAAGAAGACGACAGAAGAAGGAGGAAGGGAGAAAGAGGAAGACGACAAAGAGCTTAGACTACGAGTTTATTCTTCTTTTCTTTTTCTTTACTTCATTAATCTATTTTGTGCTATTCTTAACCTTATTTCTTTCAATGTTGGATTCCATGGATTCAAGATATTTTGTATTTTCATTTGAGCTCATTATGAACTAAGCTTTGTAAGGCTAGTATGGTAAACTAACTTAGATTTTACTTTGCCTTTTTAATGAAATGTTTTCTTAAGCATTTTGGGTTAAGTATTAATTTCTATTTGCGACTGGCCATCCCTTATACAATACAAGTTAAGTAAGCTTTAGAAGAACTTAGTTTAATGGAATAACTTACCCACTGCTTGTATGCTTAAATCAAGAATACATGGGCAATGGTTCATGTAGATCTAGGCATTTTGTGAGTTACATAGGAATATGAACTTACCTTGCAACCTCTTAGCTTAAACTTAAAGAATATGTGTTAACCTAACTGTGCTTAAATACGAAGAGAGTTAGGCTAAGTAGATAATCTCTTAAACGGAAGTTTAATGTGCCTTAGAGCTAGGGTAATACTTATTAATAGCTATAGCATTGGAAACAAAGTTAATAAAGGTGAAGTAAATGAAAAGGTAATCAACCATACTAACCCAGTCTCATCTTCAATATCTTAATCAATTTAGTAATCTTCTATTGCTTAGTTGTCATTAGTTTAATTCTAAACTTTAAGTAATTTGCATTTAGACTTAGTTTAAATCCAAACACATTGTTTGCTATAGCATTGCCTTACAATTTAAATATGTTTGTTCACTTAAGCATTGCATATTCCCTATTCCTTTTGAGTTTGACAGTCATTTACTACTATATGACTTGTTGCGACATGTATACTTGCGTAGGGCATCTAATTGAGCATCAAGTTTTTGGCGCCGTTGTCAGGGAATCAAGATAGGATATCTTTATTTGAGCCAATAGAATTTGACTTTGTTAGACATATTGTTTGATCTAGAGATAGACATAACCCCAAGGCCCATTAGAAGCTAGCATAGAGTAGCAGCTGCTGCAGCAACTATGGCTGCACCCAATAGAGAAGATATGGTAAATGAAAGGATCAGGAATGAAGACAATGGCAACAATGTCATTGTAATGGCAGATGATAGAGAAAGGACAATAAGAGATTATATTATCCTTCAGCCACAAGCAATGAACCCTGGCATTGTGAGACCTGAAATTCAAGGTCCACAATTTAAACTTAAGCCAGTCATGTTCCATATGCTTTAGAGAGTTGGTCAGTTCAATGAATTACCTTCTGAAGATCCTCATCTTCATTTAAGAATTTTTATGGAGGTGAGTGATCAATTCAAAATTCCAAGAGCCTTTGGCATTAAGAATGAGATTGTTCCCCTATTCAATAAGGGATAGAGCTAGAGCATGGCTCAACTCATCGCCCCTAAATTCACTCAGTAATTGGAATGATTTAGCTGAGAAATTTCTGATGAAGTATTTTCCACCAACCAAAAATGCCAAACTCAAAAACGAAATCACCTCATGTCACCAAATAGAGGATGGGTTACTTTATGAAGCATGAGAGTGGATCAAGGATTTGCTTAAGAAATGCCCTCGTCATGATATACCTCACTATATCCAGTTGGAGACTGTCTAAAATGGGTTGAATTCTTCCATAAGACTAATGGTTGATGCCTCTGCTAATGGAGTCATTCTGTCTAAATCATATAATGAAGCTTATAATAGTTTGGAGAGAATTTCAAGAAATAACTACCAATGGCCAACAGCTGGAACTGCTACAACTACAACAACCAGGAAAGTAGCAGAAGTTCATGAGGTGGATGCCATGAATGCTCTGACATGTTAAATGTCATCCATGGAAAACATTATTAAGAGCATAAACATGAGACTTCCATCTACACAGCCTCAAGGTCAGCAAGTGCCACCATGTCACCAAGAAGCAAATCAAGTGGTGGCAGCATGTTGTGTTTATTGTGGAGAGGAACACCTATTTAAACATTGTCCTGGAAACCCTGTCTCAGTGAATTACGTTGGAAAATTCAATAAACATAACTAGAGCAACCAGAACTACAATCCTTATTCCAACACATATAATCCAAGAAGGACACAACATCCAAACTTCTCATGGACTAATCAAAATCAAAATGTTGGACCATTACAAGTGCGACATAAGCCAAATTACCCTCCTAGATTTGCACCACAAGAAGTTCAAATGCAAAAGCCATTAGTTGAGAAACCAAGTAATTAGGAAACCTGGTTGAAAGAATGCATTGTAAAAAATGAATATGTAATACAAAATCAATAAGTTGTGCTAGAGAATCAGTCAACCATGATACATAGTCAAGCAGTTTAATTGAGAAATTTGGAAAACCATGTGGGACAATTAGCTAATGCACGTAACTCAAGACCTCAAGGATCTTTGCCAAGTAGTACTAAAAATCTTGGAAGGGAGGGCAAGGAGCATTGCAAGGCTATTCATTTGAGGAGTGGAAAAGTCACAAGTCAGCCTGAAGGAGAGAAGGAAGACAAATCTAAAAGAATAATACAAAAGGCTAGTACAAGCATAAATGTTGTAGAGATTGAATAAGAAGAAGATGGATAGTCAATTTTCAAGATTTATGGACATCTTGAAGCAACTTCATATTACAATCCCAACGACCGAGGTATTGCTCACCAATTCGAACTCACTCATTAGACATATCAAAGATTGCAACTAACTAAGTCAAGCTATGTATTCACCTCAATATTAAGGTAATTATAAAATATCTTTAAGGTGTAACAATTAGATTTAGAATTAGGTAAATGATTTTGGGCTCTAAACTAATTTGTTACCAGTCTATTCAACATTTTCATAACATGTCTAGGTTAACCGTTTGAGTATTCACTCCCATGCCTCATGACTGACATCCATTGGTTCAATCTAACAGTCATAATCATATTTGATTGCCTAGTCGATCCTAAGGCTGTGAATATCGTTCTGAACTTTCTCAAAAGAGTTTGTCTGGAAATATTCCAATAATCTCCCACTTGGACTAAGTAGGCATGTACAATCTTTTATCCCTAAGCCCTCCAGGCGGCCATAAAAAATTTTACTACTTAAAGTCTTCGTGAATGGTTCTACCAGGTTGTTGACTGTCAAAATATGCATAACCATAACGTCTCCATGGTGAACAATTTCTCTAATCATGTGATATTTATATTCTATGCGTTTGGATCTCTTGGCTTCTAGGTCCCTTAGAAATCGCCACAATCTCACTATTATCATAATAAAGTATCATGGGCTTGTTAGCGTTTGGAATAACTTTCAGAGTCTTCAAGAACTTCCTAAGCCATACATCCTCCTTTGCAACTTCACAAGCTGCCACATATTCAGTTACGATGGTAGAATCAGTAATGCAAATTGCTTGATACTTCTCTTTACAACTGCTCCACTGTTCAGGATGAACATCGGTCCTAAAGTGGACCTCCTGGAATCCTTATCAGCTTGAAAATTAGAATCAGTATACCCTGTCATATTCAAGTCACTACCTGAATACACAAGCATGTAATTCCTTGTTCTCTTAAGATACATAAGTATATGTTTGATGGCATTCCAATGTTCAATTTCAGGATTAGATTAGAAATAAATCACCACACCCATGGCATAGTAAATGTCTGGCCTAGTACAAAGAATCGCATATATGAGACTTCCTAAGGCTGAGGCATATGAAATCTTTCTCATGTTTTCCTTTTCTTAAGGAGTCTTAGGAGACTTCTCCTTGGAGAGGTTGACTCTATGTCTAAAAGAAAGAAATCCTTTCTTGGAGTTTTTCATACTGAAATGATCCAACACGTTATCAATATAAGATGCTTGATAAAGTGCCACTTGTCTATTCTTCCTATCTTGAAAGATCTGAATACCTAAGAAAAATGTAGCTTCTCCAAGATCCTTCATATCAAATTACTTTGCAAGCCAAATCTTGACATTAGATAATTTTCCTACATCATTCCCAATGAGTAGAACATCATCTACGTACAAGACAAGGAAAACCACCTTCCTTTAATGTATCAACTTATTATACACACATGGCTCGTCCAATAGCTGTTCGAAACCATAGTTCTTAACAGTTTCATCAAATCAAATATTCCACGACCGTGACGCTTACTTAAGTAAATAAATAGACTTCTGCAGTTCATAAACTTTTCCCTCTTGGCCTTTATCCATGAACTTATCTGGTTAAGCCATATCAATGTGCTCATCGGGACTGCCATTCAGAAAAGCAGTCTTGGCGTCCGTTTGTCATATTTCATAATCAAGGGCAGCAATAGTTGACAAAATAATTCGGATGGATTTAAGCATAGCCACTGGGAGAAGATATCTTCATAGTATATTCCTTCCTTTTGTTTTTAGCCCTTGGCTACTAGCCTAGCTTTGAATGTCTTTATATTCCCATCCGGACCTTTTTTTTCTTCTTATAGATGAATTTGCATCCTATGGGTTTTACCCTTTCAAGAGGATCTACAAACTTCCAGACTCCGTTTGAGTACATCGAATGTATCTCAACGTTCATGAATTCTTGCCATAAGTTTACTTCAAGATCAGCTATGACCTCTGAGTAGGAGACAGGTTCATCAAAGTCCTTATTTGAGACAACTCTCAAAGCTTCTCTAGAGGACATTTACCTCCCAGGTTGTCTCATAACCCTCTCACTACGACGAGACTCCATAGGCTCTGGCTCCTGTTGTGGTTATTTCATTATTGAATCAGAAATAATTTCTGATTGGGAAGTCGGTGTCCTCCCACTCAATAATTCCTCTAGCACAACTTTGATTCTAGCTTGTACACTTTTAATGTAATCTTCTTCAAGAAAATGAGCATTCGTGTTGTGTTTTCTGGTCAGTCATACTATAGAAAATGTATCCCTTTGTTCTTTTAGGATATCTTACGAACATGCATTATTGTTAATCACTGGCCAACTTGCCTGTCTTTGATTTTAGAACATGTGTTGGAAACCCCCATATTTTAAAATGGTCAATAGATGACTTTCATCCATACCATCTTTCATATGGTGTACCAAGCACCGTTTTAGACAGATCTTGGTTCAGAATATATGTCGTTGTTTCTAAGGCATATTCCCATAAGGAATCTGAGAGGGATGAGTAACTCATCATGGATCTAACCCTATCCATCAGAGTTTGATTCCTTCTCTCTGATGTCCCATTTTGCCGTGGCGTACCAGGTGATGTAAGCTGAAAAAGAATACATTATTCCTTAAGAAAGTCTTCTAACTCTCCTAGCAAGTACTCTGCTAGAAAATTTTCTAATTACTTTTCAAAAAAGGCCTTATATTCTTTGAACTTTTCAAAAGTTTCAGATGTATGACGCATTCGATAAACATGACCGAAATGTGAGTAGTCATCAGTGAATATTACGAAATATTCATAACCTCCTCTTGCTTGGATATTCAGTGGCTCGCATACATCATTATGTATGAGTTCAAGGCATTGAGTGACTCTTTCACCTTTTGTTGAAAAATGTCTCTTAGTCATTTTGCCTTCAATAAAGGATTCGTATGTGGATAATGATCCCACATTTAAAGTTTGCAAAGGACCATCATTCACAAGTCTTTTAATCCTGTCCAGACTAATATGTCCAAGGCATAAGTGCCACTAATAGGTTAGATCAGTTGAGTCATACTTCAACCTTTTAATATCTCTTTATGAATCATTATTCACTTTAGTGTCACATATCATTGGAACTATTGATTTTATGTGAAACATTTTATTAAACATGCGTGCAACAGTAATTTGGCATTTATTTCTAAAAATACCAATATCTTTATCAATGAATTTAAGATCAAATCCTTGTTCAATTAACCCCAAGAGAAATAAGATTCTTCCCAAAAACTAGGATATAATAAACATCACGTAAAAACAGATAACCGTATCAAGTTCCAACTCATACAACCAATATAAATGCTCTATTCCCCATATGGACGATGAACTCGACAAAGATATCTGCTAGAGATAATCCAGGCAGTTGCGTATCCAATGGTTATCGACTCCATTGTGATGACACTTGTCGCACAACATGTTCACCTTGCAGTGCCCTTACCATTTGTAACTTTTGAAATCTTCTTCTTAGCCGTATTCAGACCTCCACTCGTGTTTCCTTATGGCGTCAGAGGTAGAAGGTTTCCTTTCAGTAAAGTTAGCCAATCCAGTCTCCCTCTTGCCCTTTAGAAAAAAAGTCTCAGTGGCTTGCAACTTCTTCATAATCTCAAAAAGTGAGTACCTCAACTTATTCATCAAATAATTAAGTTTGAAGTTCTCAGTATCAAGCAGAGTGTCTAAGACCATATCCATTTGAGTCTTGCCATCAACCTCAGCACCAATGTTCTCTATCCCATTCAGATAACTAATGATCATCATCATATGTTCTCTGACAAGAGTTCCAGGTTTTATCTTGCAGTTCATAAGGCTTCGCACAACTGTCTGTTTAGCTTAACGAACCTAATCTTCAAACATTTCGGTGATGTTCAACATCATATCAGCGGTGGTTTCTAAATTATGATGTTGTTGTTGCAACATATTGCTAATAGAAGCCAAGATGTAATATCTGGTTATCTCATCAGAATGTAGCCAAGAAGCATAACATTCATTTTTCTCTTGAGTTGATTCACTAAAAGGATCAAAGGAATAAGGGGTGGTGAGCACGAACTTGTGCGTTTCAATCGTCAGTATAATATCAAGATTGTGTTTCCAATCACTGTAATTATCACCAATTAATATTGTTCGCATTTAAGATAGTTAAGAATGGGGATATTGACATGATTATCGAAAAGAATCAATAAAGTGGGGTAAATAAATGTTAAATCATTTAGGAAAGTATGATGCATGATGCAACTACTTAAATATTTAAATATCCATTACAAAATATTTTCATCCATATGTTGCGATAAAAAATGATAGTTTGTCTCATCGAGAGATGAAGTTTAAACTATCTCCTATCACATCAAGCCTCTTCTCATTTTGTTAACTCCCAAATGTCTCCACATCTAACTTAACCAATCAACAATGATTTTGGTCACCTTGGCCCCATTGACTAGCTCCTAAGTGGGGATTCCAATGTGCTTCAGTCTAAGTGTTTAACCAACACATCGATCTCTTAAAAATTGTTATGGACTAACAGCCCTTCTATGGGACTGCCCTGCCCCACCACTTCCTTTAAAAGTGTTAACTTCTCAAGCAATTCGATGATTCAAAATGACACGACTTCAAAGTTTCTCCCATTGAAGTGAGGACCTCTATGGACGGTTCTAAGCCATTCCTCGTGGCACGATCAAGTTCGCGTTGGAGACCTTGGGAACTTTTTAACGTAAACAACCTCCCACTTAGTTCTTGAAAAAAATTGGATTTTTGATTGTTTATCAAAACATAACTTTATTAATTTGAAAAACGTGATGAATTTTATAAATCTTTTATTTAATTTTAAATCCTAATTTAAAATCATAACCATTATAAATTTCACATTGTAATTAAATTATAACCATTATAAATTATTCTGCAAGATGCATGTACATGGTACATTGCAATTTGATATTGGCATATCTCTAGTTCTATATGGCATGTGATATGATGATGCGTGATTCAAATTATATCATATATTTAAAATTAACCTCAATATTGGTTCATTTCTAAATACAACCAAAAAAGAATAATAAATAAACTACAAATTAATTTATAAGCTAATCTCCATGGCGTCTGTAATTTTCTCCTTTTCTCCATGATGTCTCATCACTTTGTAACTCTTTACAAAAGTTCATTCCCATTTTAGAACTTAAATTTCAAATTTCAAATTCAAAAAATTCAAAATTCAAATTTCAAATTCAAAAAATTCAAATTTCAAATTTCAAAATTAAAATTAAAATTTCAAAAATTCAACATTTAAATTTTGATTTAAACCCTTTAATTAAGGAAAAATATTTTTCTAATCAAATTATCTCATTAGTTATCCCATTTTCCCTTTTTTATAAAATAAAAAGATAGCGTTGATAATTATCTTTCGAATTAAAAATTTAAAAGATAAAAAGATAAAATAGATAATTATCTTTGAATTCAAAATTCAAAAGATATAAAGATAAAATAGATAATTATCTTTTGAATTTTAATTAGCATTTATTCGTTTAAAATTTAAAATTCAAAATCAAAATTTTAAAAGATAAAAAAATAAGATAAGGGTTATCGCGAAACAACACAGGGTTTCCTAAACCTTAATTGTTATTACCTAGGGTTTCACAAACCCTAGTCACCATGCAGGGCACGAAAGCAGACAACGGAAGTGACGGCGCAGAAACAATATCGCCGGTAGCTGGAATAGTAACTCCGCCATGAACACTGATTCTGGCATGGACAGTGATTCTGACAAGAACAATGATTCTGGCGTGAAAAGTACTCTTGCATGAACAGTAATTTAGCGTGAATAGTACTCCGGTGACGGTTTCGAGGTGATGATGATTTTACATCAAATTTATAAAAATACAACTATTACAACAAAATAAATCACATAAAATCATATGCCTCAAATTTGACGTACATCAATTCTAAATTGAAATAAAAATGCCTAGAGCCAATAGTTAGGGATCCAATCACATAACACATTCAAAACAATTTTGAATCTACCATAAAAAATTATAAGCCAATATCCACAAAATTCACGATACGTTCATTTCAAAGATTTATATGCATAATCAAGAACATACGGATCTGATACCAATTACTGAGATCGATAGAGCTTAAAATTAACGAAAAAAAGTTTGAACCACGAACAGTTCGTGAGTGGAATATAAAAAAATTCAATTCACTTATTTAATTGAATTAAATCATTTAAAATCAAACAACGTGCAATTATGCATATACGATATTAAATGAGAAGATAATGTTAGAAATAAATTTTCACTTATACTTTGTATCAGAGAATTTCTGAACTGGCAGAATTCTTTTGAGCGTTTTTTGTGTTCTTCAAGGTTCGGGATCCGAGCACTTGAACTCCTAGAACGATTTGTGAATTTCTTCCACCAAAAATCATCTATTAGTTTCAGAAATATATCTCACGAGAATTTTGTATAGGAATTTGAGTGTGGGATCTCAATACTATTGAAGAAAAAATCGAATATTTTTCCTTCAATAATGTCTCAATCGGCATGAATCACTAGGGAGGGGAGAAAACTATTTTTCTCTATATCTGATATGAGATCTATATATCTATCTCTCTCTGTATAATCAAATTGCTATTAGATATTTATAAAATCTAATTTATAATATTTACAAATATACCCATATATATTTTATATTTTATACATCTTGGTGGCAGTTGACTTTGTGTCAAAATGGGTAGAAGCTGTAGCCTTAACAACAAATGATGCCAGAGTAGTTGTCAAATTCTTGCTGACGAATATTTTCACTAGATTTGAAACTCCTAAGGTCATTATTAATGATGAAGGAACACATTTTTGTAATAAGTTGTTTGAAGGACTATTGGCCAAATATTGATTGAAGCATAGAATTGCTACATCATATCATCCCCAAAAAGGTGGCAGGTGGAACTCTCAAACAAAGAAATTAAGTGAATCCTAGAAAAGGTGGTTATCCTTACGAGGAAGGATTGGTCATTAAGATTGGATGATGTTCTGTGGGCTTACATGGCTACTTATAAATCACCTTTAGGGATGTCCCCCCTAAAGGCTTGTTTTTTGCAAAGCTTGTCATCTACCTCTGGAGTTATAGCATAAAACATTATGGGTCATAAAGAAAATGAATTTGGACTTAACAATTGCTGGAGAGGAAAGAGCATTGTAGTTAAATGAATTGAAAGAATTCAAGATGTTCCCATATGAGAATGCCAAGATCTACAATGAGAAAACAAAGAAATGGCATGACAAGAGGATATCTAATAGAGAGTTGAAGCCTGGAGATAAGGTTATATTGTTCAACTCTAAGTTGAGGCTGTTTCCTGGAAAATTAAAATCCAGATGGTCAAGACCATTCAAGCTGCTAAAATTTTATCCTCATAGAGCTGTAAAATTGCTAGAGGAAAAATCAGGAAGAGAATTCGAAGTAAACGAGAAGAGGGTTAAGTTATATTGGGAAATGATAGAGGCTTGATGAAAGCTCCGATCCAATTGAGTGAGTCATAAAGGAATATGTCAAGTTAGGCTGAGGATTATAAATCAAGCACTTATGGGAGGCAACTCAAGGAAAATATAATTTTTTTATTGTTTTTGAATTAGTTGCTATTTTTAAATTAATTTCCAGATTTAGATGACTAGTTTGCTTGATATTTTATTATCCTTTGTTTTAGATAGAAGCTTTTCTTGTTTTGGTAGAATATTGGTTGTTTTAAGAGGTTAGTTTAAATCATCCTATTTTCTAGGAAAGAGCAAGTGGAGTGGGGCCCGTGAGAAACATAGCTGGAAAAATGGGTGGACGAGATTGGCTTGACCAGCCACCGCAAAAAAGTGAAAAACCAACGCCAGCGTGGAAAGAGGGATTGAGCCACTTAAAGGGATTTCAAATGTCCCTGAAATTTTGAAACTCCCACTTAAAATATCCCTAAAGAATCTGAACAGTCTCTATTCTGTTGCAGATCAACAGTGGAGATTAAAGGCGCGTGGAGACCTAATGGTAGATCTTTATAAGAAAAAGAAGGGTTTGCATCTTATCACATACAAACTTTGTCTTCCCCAAATGAGCATTTCATTTCTCTCCCAAAGAAAACAAATGATTCAGTAGCCCCGTTTTCTTCTCAGAGCCCCAGAAGCTTTAGCTATCTTTCACTCAAATGTCATCTTCAAAGTCTCCCAAGCCTAAAAGCAAGCCTTCCCCCAAAATTATTTTCAGAAGCAGAGAAATTTGTGAGTGCTGAAGCCGAGCGCAAATTTGAGAAGCAGATTTGGAACAAAAGGGTTCTGGAAGAAAAAGGCTTTCTTATACAACTTATGCCAAATTTGGGTCTTCCCAAAGGAATCGGTGAGATTGTTCAGCAACACAAATGGGAGAAGCTATGCATGCACAATGAGTTCATCTGCATACCTTTGGTAAGAGAATTCTATGTAAAGTTTAGCCTAAAGAACACCAATGTACATATGAGAGTTAGAGAAATTTATGTTACTCCTATGCAAATTAATGGTCTCTTAGGTACGTATGTGAGGTTGCATCATGTTGGGAAAATCTGAGAGTTGGTTGAATGTTGGTAGAATGTCATTGTAGCAAAGAAAGTTGGTTCTTTATTTTTTCCATCTCTAAATACTAAGTTGTGTCTGGTTAATAGCGTGCCTTGTTTTGAGTATGAGGAAAGACTTTTAAACATGGGCCCTATAAATGCTTTATGCATCAGAGCTTATGGAGCAAAAATCTAAGAGCCTGACTCAGGAGCCCGTCGGAGATTCTTTTGCGCTACCATCTGAAGAGCATTACTACAATCTGGGCCCAAATGATTTGTTACCCCTCTTATGCAACCTATTTCAGAACGCAAAGAAATCTGAAGTTTTCTTGCAACAAATAGCAAACTTCATGCAGTAATAGGAGTTGCAAAATATAACCTTTTTGGAAACAACAAAGGCAAGGGATGAAGCCTTAAAGAAATGTCACCAGATGAATTTTAGCAAGCCCTTAAAGCCTTTCCCCGCATTCCCCAAGACCCTGTTCCAACACTAGAAAGCTATGCAAGATGATGATGAAGGGGAAAACTTGAGCCAACAAGAAGGAGCAAATTTGAGAGAAGAAGTAAAGGAAATAGAAATTAGTAAAGCCATTGGTAAGAAATTAGAAGAAGAGCTAGCAGAAGCAGAGAAGGAAAATAAGGTGTATAAAGATGAGCAAGTGGTGGAAGAAGAAAAAGATCTTAGAGGGAGTGGCAAGGAAAAAGAATTTGAAGATGAAACAAAAGGAGAATATCAGAAAGATGTTGAGGTCGCACCGAACATAGAATCGATATTGGAAAAAGTAGTGAAAGAGTTGAGAGAAGAATTCCAAAATGAAATAGTTACAACAGAGAGTGAAAAAGAAGAGGAACTCTTGGAAGAAGCAGAAAGTGAAGAGGAAGAGATTGAAGAAACTCCTCCCCCAAAGAAAAAATCAGCACCTAAAAAACATAAGACAAGGGAAAGAGGAAAATGTTAACCCCAAGTCCTGAGACAAGATTTAAGAAAAATGAAGCACCAAAGCCCAAGGGAAAGAGCAAGGAGGTTGAGAAGAAATATGGAGCATCTATCCCAGTCAAAAGCACTAAGAAAAAGCAGAAGGTGGCTGAAGAGGATGAAGAAATCGATGAACAATTATTGTAGGAGTAAATCAAGTTTGTTGAGAAGCAGCTTTCAGCATTCAAGGAGGCCTCCAGGAGAAGGAGTGGCCTGTAACGCTTCAAAGAATTGAGGAGTACTCTATCTTACCTTTTCATTTCATATTTTATATCGCTGATGAATTGTCTAAAAAAATTTATTAAAATTTTATCCATTGGCAGTGAGGGCACTACCTGGTTTGAGTTTGGGGGAGGGGCTAGCCCTTTCCTTTATTTGATTGTTTGTGTTAATCTGGTGTGTAAGTTTATTTTTTCTAGCTTGTCATGTTGCCAAAATATTTTTGAAAAACAAGTTTATATAAAAAATAAAAGAAGAAAAAGAAGAAAGCTAATGCATTATGCTGAATTAGAACTCCTAGGTTGTTCCCTTATTCTTATACACTTAAGAGTTAGGTTAGTTGCTTTAGGGAGCCTTGGATCTTTTAAGTTCATGTGAGGTTTTAAGCTCTAGCTTGATATGTTAAGTTGTTATAATCAGTTTGCATCTATAAAGAAATGAGTTTAGAGGAGGGAAGCTGAATTTGTTTGCATTGATTATATTTTGTGTATTTAGTGGCTTAAAGAAAATCCTCTAGCTTGTGAAAAAAATGGTGAATAAAAGTATAGAGAGTTCCTCTATTTTAGGTTGCTTAGTAATCGGGTGGCTTCATTACCAATGTCTTCATTCGTGTAAAAAGGCAGCCAGAAATATGAGCTTGCTATAGCATTTAAGTGCGTAAAAGTTAAGTACCAGCCTTGTTATTTTGATTGCTTAGTAAATGTCGTCATTCAGGTCAAAAGGTAGCAAAACATAATGGGTTATCTATCTATAAAAAAGCCAAGAAGAAGGACTATAAGTCAGTAGCAAATTCCCTCTGTACTTAATGATTACTCCTTGCCTCCTGATGAGTTGTATTAAAATGAATGTTCTGCCTAGTAATGTTAGTTATGCTTAAGTTAGAAGTCTTTTAGTTAAAATTCTTTTGCTTAAGTTATCCTTCCATCCTGTGGCAATTGATCCTACTCTTAGCACACACTCACTGTAGGGAATAAGTCTAGCTCCAAGGTCAGCATGTTGTGACTAATTGATTTCACTTGCTTTGATGCATTCTGTGCTTTGGAAAAATGGTTTGTGTCTGAAAATTTAGCTTGCCCCAGTTGCGTAAATAATTTTAGAGCTGATTGAGTAGTTTAGGTTTGCATTCCTCGAGGACAAGCAATGGTTTGGGTTTGGGGCTGTGATAACTATATGAAAGTAGAGTTATCTTAGTCATTCCAAGCCTAAATGGTTGCCTATTTTAAGGAGTGTTAGTAAGAATTAATGTTTTGTTTTAGTTAATTACAGATAATTTTGTTTTAGGGTTTAGTTTTGGTTCATGCTAGTATTTTTATGAATTTATAGGAAGTTTTATATAATTTAGGGTTTCTCTAGTATAGGGTTGCTGGATAGTTAAAAGACCTTTGATGTTATAGCAGTTCTTGTTGTTGTAGTAGTGTTCGTGCAATGCTAGTAAGAGAGTAGCTTGGCACGTGTGCAAATAGGAGCTAAAGGGATCTTCGTGTCAGAATTAGTTATTCCATGTGTCAATTGTTCCTGCATTTCGTGGTCTCCAACTTCTTAGAGTTTCGCCACATGCCCTTGTGCTAAAGGAAGCCCTAATTCCCATGAGGGTATAAAGGGAAAATCCATCTCTTCTCTTTTTGGAAAAGAGTAGAGATCATATATTTTCCATTAACAGCCGAAAGCTACCTAGAAAAGAAGCCGAAGAATCTGCACAAGGAAGAAAAATGGTGAAGAAGATGACAGAAAAAGGAAGGGAGAAAGTGGAAGACGACAAAGAGCTTAGATTACTTGCTTATTCTTCTTTTCTCTTTCTTTACTTCATTATTCTATTATGTACTATTCTTTAAATTATTTCTTTCTATGATGGATTCCATAGATTCAAGATATTATGTATTTTCATTTGAGCTCATTATGAGCTAAGCTTTGTAAGGATAGTATGGTAAACTAACTTAGATTTTACTTTACCTTTTAAATGTAACTTCCATTGCATGTTTTCTTAAGCATTTTGGGTAAAGTGTTTGGATTGTTTAATTTTTATTTATAACTGGCCATCCCTTATAGAATACAATGTTAAGCTTCAGAAGAACTTAGTTTAGTGAAATAACTTACCCAATGCTTATATGCTTAAATCAAGAATACATGGGCAATGATTCATGTAGATCTAGGCATTTTGTGAGTGACATAGGAATATGAACTTACCATGTAACCTCTTAGCTAAAACTTAAAGAATATGTGTTAACCTAACTGTGCTTAGATACAAAGAGAGTTAGGCTAAGTAGATAATCTCCTAAATAGAAGTTTAATGTGCCTTAGAGCTAGGGTAATTCTTATGAATAGCTATAGCATTGGAAACAGAGTTAATAAAGGTGAAGTGAATGAAAAGGGAATCAACCATACTAGCCCAGTCCCATCTTGAATATCTTAGTCAATTTAGTAATCTTCTATTACTTAGTTGTCATTAGTTTAATTCTAAACTTTAAGTAATTTTCATTTTGACAGTTTAAATCCAAACCCATTATTTGCTACCGCATTGCCTTATAATTTAAATTTGTTTGTTCACTTAAGCATTGCATATTCCTTATTCCATGTGGGTTCGACACTCATTTACTACTATATTACTTGTTGCAACACGTATGCATGCGTAGGGCATCTAATTGAGCGTCAAATAGGTTAGGAAGAAGTAATAGAGTACAGTAGCCTTCAAATTGTGAAGAACAAAAAAATGGCATGTTCCTTGGCGATACATTTACTGATAAGAAAAAAAAGAAAAATTGTTGCTTGGTAGTATAAGCCCTTATGCCAAGACTCTTACTCTATTCCACAAAACATCCATTCATTCTTTAGTGGTGAGTCATTTAAGGATTTGACATTGTTCAAAAGCACTATAGGTGCCTTAGAATACCTAGCAGTCACCAAACTAGATATAAGCTTTATTGTACAATTCACGATGGCTTGCTCATTAAACCTTTTAACAGCCTAGATATGCAAGCATTTTCTGATGCAGATTGGGCTGGGGACAATGATGAAAGGAGGTCAACATGAGGTTATATAATCTTTCTTAGAGGTAATATGATGTCTTATCATCAAAGAATCAGCCTATTGTCTCTAGATCAAGTACAGAAAGTGAGTACATGCCATTAGCTAGCATAGCCTCTAATATACAATGGCTTAAAAGCTTGCAGTCTGAATTGGATGTATATTACTCACAGCCTCCTATCCTTTGGTGTGATAACATAGTGCCTTAACATCTAATCCTATCCTTAAGGAAATGATCAAACATGTGGAGCTAAATGTGCACTTTATTAGAGAGAATGTTCAACTAAGGGTGCTAGAATTTAGATTTGTTCCTTCTATATTGATCAAGTTGCATACATTCTTATTAAACCTCTTTCTACTAAAGGTTTCTTTATCTAAGGAACAAGCTTCAAGTGAAAACATCACCATTCATCTTGAGGGGAGATGTTAACTGATGGATTCTCTCTAACTGTCAAACTACTCATTATACCCGTGAATCAGTTAGAGTTAGTAAGCTATCAGTTGTACTTAGTTCTTTATACTTCTTGATGTGTAGCTTACTCTAATTGTACCTCACTCTACTCATATATATATATATATAGCTTACTATAGAACTCAGACTCTCCCTCTCTCTCTCTTCATCTTCTAAATTGTCTCAAGAATTAATTTTAATTAAATTTCATTATTCAGTTTATCACGACCAACGCACATTTTAGTAACTGATATATATCAAATGTGACAATGTCCTTTCCCCTCTTAAATACCCTCATACTAAACGAGGCCTCAGCTAGATTTTACCTTTTTTAAAGAACACATTATGAGAATGATAAAAATCAAAACTTGTATATAGACACCACACACACCAAAATCTAATATGATTTTATGCATTCTACAAGCACTTGATGTTCTCTATCATTTTTATACTATATAACTATTGTATGTTTAGTAATTTTTTTACCTTTTAGAATTTATTTTAATTAAATTTTATTATTTAGTTTATCACATCCAACGCACATTTTAGTAACTAATATATATCAAATGTGATAATACTATTTCCCCCACTTGAATACCCTCCAACTAAATGAGGCCTCAATACGTTTTATATTTCTTTGAAGAACACATTACGAGAATGATAAGAATCAAAACTTGATATATACTCATATATACTCATATATAACCAAAATCTAATATGTTTTCGTGTATTCTTCAAACATTTGATGTTGTACATTATTTATTTTTGCACTATCTAATGAACATATGTTCAGTACTTTTTCATCTATTAGAACATTATAAAACAACAAATTTTATTGTTTAGTTTATCACATACCCTCCGCCAAGCTCAGGGCTGGGATCTTCTTTTCTTTTAGGCGTCCACTTCTGGGGGTATGAAGAGAAGTTCCTTGGAAGCTCGAAGGTGATGCATCCCACAGTCACTCGGTCATCATGTCCTTCATCTCGATGGGTCTATTTTTTATCGTCTTCATTTGGCTTAGGTCTCTTATAGATGGTTTTTTATTTAGGCAGTTTAAGGTTTGAATCTAGTGTTCATACCGGTTGTGGCGTTTGGGTCGTGCTCTGGAACAATCTCGAGGTCCTCCAGTGAGACACAGGGTTAGCCTCGATTTCTTAGTGTTTCTTCTACCTTCAGGATCCTATGGTCGGTAGAATAGGAGCTTGGTTTGCCCTGTTATCGCATTTTTAGTCTTCATTTCCCCTTGGGCCGTTACCAGCCTTCTCCCAGATGAGGGAGATTTTTCTGCCTGGACTAGCATTCTCCCCTCTGTCAGCCTGTGCCATTTATTGCCTATGTTTCTGAACCTCGGTGGTGCTTGAGGTCTGGACTCCGCTCCAACTGT
The DNA here is from genome assembly GCA_003255025.1 of Datisca glomerata. Taxonomy (NCBI): domain Eukaryota; kingdom Viridiplantae; phylum Streptophyta; class Magnoliopsida; order Cucurbitales; family Datiscaceae; genus Datisca; species Datisca glomerata. The sequence goes on along the minus strand of QANY01004331.1, from coordinate 749,574 downwards.
GTCTCCACTCTTGGTCTTCCAGATCTGAGTTTTGGCTATTGTACCTATGGCCTGAACACTGCTAGTAGGGGTTGTATCTATCCGACTTAAAGGGTCTCGGTGTGGTCACTTGATTAGTTTTGTTTTGCGGTATTGGTCTTTGTTTCGTTTCTCAGTTTTATGTTTTCCCTACTTTAGTGGTTAGATTAGTCTGTCTATTTTGATGTACCTTGGTGACCATCTGAGGTGTTAAGCTAGGTGGACTGTGTTGAATTGATGGTTGGTTGTTGTGTTGTGTTGTGGCTAGGTTAATTTTCCATTGATTTAGTTATGTTTGTGATTTTTGTGTTGTATTTGTCTTGCGATGTATCTTGTAATTTGTGACTTCTAGTTTTGTAGTATAGTGTACTTTTATTGTCTATCTAACTTTGAGCCTTAACATTATAGTGCGTGTTGTGTACCTGGAGTATGCTCCTTATATAAGTGTAATATTTTTGGTAAATATATATCTTTTGACAAAAAAACTTGATATATCTTTATGTGTGTAAATATATATATATATATATATATATATATATATTTATTTATTTATTTATTTACTTTTTCAATTTTTATTGGAGTTGGTTTCGAAAGAGAGATAATGAGAAACAAAAGTCCACTCGACTAACTCACACCATGAGCATGGTGGGGTTGCTAAATCTTCATTTTCTTAGGACTTTTATTGTGGAATTTGACTTTTAGAATGCATCCACTTCGTTACATAAATTCGATATATTCTTCAGATGTGTCATAAATCTCAAGCATATCATATTCATTATCTTGTTTACTATTTCAAATAATTACGAACTTACGTAACATCATATATATATATATATATATATATATATATATTAGTTCCAGTATGACTTGATAACAAACATATTATATAGGAGCATATATCTTAACAGATGTTATCTAATATCGACCGTGGGTGAGGAACTGTCTATACTTGTACCTGTTAGAACACTCCACTTAATACTGATTGGTTTTGGGTTAGAATCTGATATGTTATCAACTGAGGTTATGTCTTGTTATAGCATGTGCTGCGTGAGGAGGAATGTTATCCCACATCGATCAAAATGTGAGGATCTTTCCATGCCTCTACCGTACTCCAGCTTGGTAGTTTTCATCACCTGTCTAGGGTTGAGCCTTGGAATTTGACGACGGACTTAAAAAGCCACCTACAAACGCTTATATTTAATTTTTGTTGAGCCACAATATCTACCACCAATTAGTTTTGGATTGAAATCTAACAATATATATTCATATCAAGATTGAATTTCAGTATTTTGCCTTATTTCTTTACTATCAGGGGCGGAGCACAAATCCTACATTCTAGTAGATGTGCGTATAAATTTTAAAAAGTTCTTACCAAAAATATACATACATATATATACACCAAAAACAAAACGCCAAAGAGTGCTTGGAATCCGTTGGCAAGACATAGAGCAGCACCTGATCACCCGTAATATGAGTCTACACAGGGCGTCTAACTCATAGTATGATGTGCACTACCGTAATACATAACATTTTTCTACATGTAATTAGAATATCACTTTAATTCCTAATAGTTATAGTAATTGAGTCGGGACATCATTTCTAGTAGTCTTGAAATACTTTATTGCATATAAATGGATAATAAATTTCAGTTTACAAGACACCACACGTTCTCTAAATATTTCTAAATGTATGTTACTTACATTTTTGAGTTATTGGATATTTCAAACATACTGAAAATTTTCCATTCAGCACACACGAGAGAGATCACAGTTATTGATTATTCTGGCCGTATTGGTGGGTTGTTGATTCCTTTCTTTAAGGACTTGAGCCTTCTATATTGACTAAGGGATTGGCTTTTGTGGTAATTTTATTAACGTGCCACGTTCAAGTAAAAGTCACAAGTGATCAATCTCATTGAGATATTTGGTTAGGTAAAGGAATTGGGATATTCAAAACAAGTTGACTAACTAGTGTAGCTTTTATTTTCTTGGTAAACTATACTTTAGACCCTAATGTTTGTGCTCCTTTTTTGTTTGGTCTTTAAATTTTCATTTTATCACTAATTTGAATCCTTGAACTTACAATAGTTTTTTTTTTGTCAAAGATAAGGGGTGTGAAAACACCCCAACAGAAAAAACTCTATTATTAAACAAAAAGAGAATACATAAATGCAATGGGCATACCCCAAGACAAAAAATAAAAAACACAAGTTGGAGAAAAAAATCAGTAGATGCACCAGGACATCGCAGCTAGGCTGGCACCTCCCTAACACCCTCATCATCTAACTTTGACCATACGAATCAACGAAAAGAGCGGGAAAGAGCACCACAGACGGGGTCTCAACTAAAAAAAAAACTCACAAAAATTTCCTAGCTAGCCTCGTTAAAAACTTTTCAGGTAAAACCCCAATGAGGTAACCCAGAAAAGGAAAAAGAGTACTAGCAAAACATAAAGAATAACAATCAGAAACTAAAACCTCAATCAGACACTCATAAAGGAAGGGAATCCCTATGAATCTGATCATACCCCAGAGAACCCAGATACGCAGGATGATGCGCAAACCTATTATAATCCCTGGAAATAAAATGAAAAGAAAAATAATGAAAAAAGAACAAGCTATATTAATATCCTTAACAATGGTACCACTCACTGCGTTTGAGACCAACCACTCGTGAGTTACGAAATGAGATCCAACGAATCTGATTGAATGTAAAGAGAAACACCATCAGGTAAATCACATGGCTCCAGAACCCATCTGATAGCCAAAGCCTCAGCCATCAAGCCATTTTCCACATGATTTATCTTCTTGTAACCCAGACAGCAAATAGAATTGTCCAGGTGGAATAGAACCCAATCAAAGACTCCTACACCATCCAATAAGCAGCGTCAATCATAAGTCTCCACAAATTATCCCCAGCTGCTTGAACAAGATGGGATCTAGCCAAACCCAAGACTTACTTTACCATATGGGCGACCTGCATAACCTTATCTGCAGCAGATTAAACTCCTCCACATGCAAGCACGTGATTTGAATTGTCAAAATAGGATCAGCCAAACTAGCTTTGAAACACACATGGTTCCTACTCTTCCAAATCCTCCACACCCCGTAAACCACTCACTGAATTTACAATAGTTAGCAATAATAATCTTTGTAAAAATATATTAACCACATTAGTTATTCATGCACACATATAAGATCGACGCCAAATTCTCATTCGAAGAATAAGATTCCTAAGGCTTTTCCCCTAATTTCTCACAAACATGCACAAGATATAGAGTTACAGAGAGTGTTAGTTATTAATGATTTATAAATCGAGTTTAAATTGACAAAATTAAAACTTCAAAGATCAAGTTAAATTTTTGGGATCGAAAGCGTATTTACATTTTTCTTTTTATGCTTTTCTTTAGTTTCCACATTTCCCATTCAACACTCTATATTTAATTTAATTAAAATGTCTCCATTCCTATAGATCTATTATTCGACTAGAACGTGAGAGGAAGCAACAATTTGATTTAACATATTCTGAGTTTAAGTCCATCAAACCTTATATAGAATTTAACTTAAAAGCTTAGAAATTTGATTGACGAAGTTTTTGGGTTTTAAATTTTTTTTAACTGAGGGTTAACTAGACTTGTATATGACATTTACCTGTTAATATTATAATATTTTATAAATAAATATTTATGAAACTTGTGTTATAGTAGGAAATATGTTACATTTCATATTACTCTCGATCGGCTTCATTAGTAAAATACATATAGATACTATTCTAATACAAGCTGGAACATTTCTACACCCAATCATACTTGTGAATGACTTACCTGCTGGCTCCTTATGTAAGCCAAATGGGCAAAAAGAGTAATAAGTTCGACCAGATCTGTTAGCTTCACGGCTTGCTTTGTAACGTGGTAGGTAATAAATGAGAGAAATTGCTTTCAGAATACAGTTTAAAAAAATGTACTACTAAAAAATAGAAGTTTGACTTTTATTCACATTCATGTATAATAGAAGTATTTGTTTTCGATTATGTTTCCAATTGTGATTTTATAATGTATTCAATTCTCTGTTCTGACAAAATAAATGTATTCAATTATGTATATTATTAGTTGACGTAATTAAAAAGAAATGAAGTCTTTAAAGACTTGTCGGTATTAGTATTATACTTTAACTAAGCATCGATCTAGACTTGGCGTATTTGGTTCCCACGTTGAACCGGATTCAATAGAGAAAAATGTCGTATTTGAAGTATGGAATATATGGCTTTGTATTTAGTTATTTCAATATTCTCAAGCATCATAATTGCACTTTGAGGCCGTTTTGTATATGAAATATAGAATAATCATGATAATCGAATTGGTGATAATTAAAATATTGAGAATCGAATTGATAATAAAATATGATTAATATATTTGATTGTGTATAATAATCTATTTGCTTGTGTACGATAATCTATAGATTAATTAATGATTATTTAGAACTATCATGCTCGGTATAAGTATAATTTTATGGTAAAAACCAGTAAAAATTAAATTTGGAAGTGATTCAATTATTCTCAAGATTGATTTTCAACTTAGGATTACTTGTACTAAATGGCCATGATGCCTTGTAATGTTTTAGTTCTATTTTTGAGAGGCATACAAATGAGTATTGATACTCAGCCGGAAAAACGTTATCCTGGCCTTGGCATTTTTCGATCATTTGCATAAGACTTCATTGCACCTACGTTTGGAGAGCTGAAGTTTGATTTCTAAGACGACCACATATTTGTTAAGGATTAAAAACGCCATGCTCTTTTACCAGCGATAGTTATAAAAAATAAAACACATCAATAACTGAAGAAAATGGTAAGATACTGACTTTCTTCCTCACTTTCATTAAACATAAAATGAATACAAACACTTCTTTAATTACAAGAACAATAGGAGCTTAGCTAGAATAACTATACTAACTATATTTTAATTGACTGTACACATTGGCAATGCTGTTATATTAGCTTTGCCATGTGGACAATGCTCACTAGGCAAACTAACATTAACTAACTAACAAGCTTAACTAACTACTACTCTAACATTCCCCCCAAGCAAATGGGGAAGAGAACACATTGAGCTTCCTTCTTCGTAGTTCAAACTTGGTCTGAGGTAGTGGTTTTGTTAGAATATCAGTTGTTTGAGCATCTGTAGAGAGATATTTGATAGTAATGTGCTTAGTTAGAAACTTCTCTCTTATGAAATGCACATCTAGCTTAATGTGCTTTGTGCGTGAGTGAAAAAACAAGATTTGATGCAAGAAAACCAGCACTAATATTGTCACACCAGCAGGTAGAACAATGAGCAATCTCGATTAATAGTTCCTGAAACAGTGATTTTAGTCAAAGAATTTCAGAAGCAACTTAAGATAAGGCCTGATACTCTAATTTTGCACTGAATTTGTCTACTACACTTTACTTTTTAGAGCTCCAAACAATTAGATTGCCTCCCAAATAGATATAGTAACATGTAGTTGATTTTCTATCATCCAAATAGCCTCCCTGATATAGTAACATGTAGTTGATAAAGATGGTGCTCGTTGAAAAAATAAGTCATAATTGAGAGAACCTTTTAGATATCTTAGGATTCTTTTACAAGCAGCCTAATGATCAGTGGTGGGTGCCTACATATACGGACTTATATAACATGTAGAGCTCCTATTATACTCATATAAAGATTTGGATCCTCAAAAGGTGTTCGTGAAGTCTTGCTAAGCTTAACAAAAAGAGCACATTGGGGTGGCACAAGGCTTTGAATCTTACATATTAGTCTTAAGCAGCAAGTCTGAAGCATACTTAGACTGTGTAAGATAAATACCAGACTTGTCTCTAGAAACCTCAAAATCTAAGAAATACTTCAAGGAACCCATCAGTTTAAGAGGAAACGTGTTGCCTAGGTCTGAAATAAACGTTGGATCAGTGTGGTATTATTCCAGTAATTAAAATGTCATCTACATAAACTCGAAGTAGAATGACCTGCCCTGCAGCCATGTGAAAGAAAAATGATGTATCAGACTAAGAGCTTGTGAATCCCCACTTAATTAGAGCATACTTCAACTTCTCAAACCATACCCTAGGGGCATGCTTATGCCATAAAGGGCTTTATGCAATTTACATACATAGGAAGGATATTTGCTGTCTAGAAAACCCTTAGAATGGTACATATAAAGTTCTTCCTACAATCTCCATTAAAAAATGTATTATTGACATCAACCTCCTGAATATCCCAATTAAAGGTGACAGCCAAAGTTAGAACAATCATGATAGTTGAGGGTTTTATAACTAGACTGAAAGTCCTAAAGAAATTCATTCCTAGTTGTTACTAGAATCCTTTAGAAACTAACTGTGCCTTATATTTGTTGACAGAATCATCAGCACTGAACTTCACTCGAAATACCCATTTAGTATCAAAAATATGCATGTTAGGCTTAGCTAGGACCAAAGTCCAAGTATGATTTCTCTCAAGAGCATGTAACTCATCTAGCATAGCAGAAACTTCCATTTGGGATTGGCAAGGGCAGTCTTAACAGTCTTTGGTTCTGAATGAACCTCACTTGTGTCTATCAAATAAGCATTGGGCTTGAAAATGTCATTCTTTGATCTTGTTACCATGGAATGGGTAGGGACAGGTGTAATAAAAAGATAGGGTTCTGGTAACACATATTCTGAAGGGATACAATTGCTGAAGGGTTGAGTTTCAACGCTAGGTAAGGAGACAGATATCAAAGGTATATTGTTATGCTGAGAACAAGTTGGTGAGTTTGTACGATGAGTTGGTGAGGTCAAAGGTAATATTGGCGAGTTAGTAAGATGAGTTGGGGGTGAAATGGAATGATCTAAAGATGACTGTGGTGATGATCTAGCTGCAGGTAATGTAGAAACTGATGGAGATGTACCACTTAACACCACTGGGATAGGCAGAACATGTATAGGAAAAGAATACCAAGAAGACTAAGTAGAGGAGTTAGGTGAGACCTTAGAAGAAAATGGACACAGAGAATGAAAAGGAAAATCAGATTCATTAAATGACATACTTTTAGTAATATAAACTCTCTTAGTCATAGGTTCAAGACACTTATAGCCTTTATGATGATCAATGTGTCCTATAAAAATACATTTGGTTGTATGAAACTAAAAATTTTGGGACTGATACGGGTGTAGGTGGGGAAAACAAGAACAGCCAAAGGTTTTTAACAAGAGATAATTTGGTTTATGCTTATACAGGACTACATATGGGGACTTAAGATTGAGTAAAGGTGTGGGGAGCGTGTTTATTATATACACTACTGTATGAAAAGACTCCCACCAATATTTGAGAGGTAAATTTGACTGAGATAGAAGAGTTAGCCACATCTTTACTATATGTCTATGCTTGCAGTCTATTTTGAAAGAGAAAGAGTAGATGTAACTAAAATATGAGTTGCAAGATCCTAGACTTTGACTGTGTAATGAAAAGATCATTCAAAACATGCCACACTTCGTTTGAGGAAAAAAACCTCACTACATGCCCATACATCGATTCTGAGATCGATGTAAGTAACTAGCTAAGAAGATATTGGCCACACCTCTTCCATACCAGAAACTGAGGATATATGACTTGAACAACTTGATTGGTTGCATTGTTAAGAGCATCAGAATTTTGACTAACATAGGTAACAAGAAATTATTCTAGATAGACAATGGTTCCAAGAAGATAATCTTCAAGACCATATGCATTTACAATAGATAAGACTTAGAGATCGCCAGAAAATGAAGTTATTGCAATCGAGGTTAATTGTGATAGGAATTTGGTTTTTGGGAAGTAGGTTTAGCATATCTGTAATTGATAGAGATTATGACATAGGAACTGAAGAAGATGGAATGGAAGTTGTTACAGGCGCGAGTGGGGAAGAATTGAGAACTACTGATTTAGGAGTTGTTGAAGAATCAGACCTCGGAAGCCATTTGACCATGAGTTCACAGCTTAGGATCAGAAGGAAAGATCCCATCCCGTCTTTAAAGCAATGGTCTACGACTCCGCAGCTTGCTTAGGAGAGCTCCTTTGTGATTTTTGTTCTACCGTTAAGAGAAGGATCACGAGCCCTAGTCCCAAGTTAAACAGCATATTCATCTGCACCTAAAAGGGATTCGTGAGCAAGAGCTTAAACGAGGAGGAGGAGGAGGAGGAGGAGGAGGAGGAGGAGGAGGAGGAGAAGCAAAAGAAGAAGAAGAAGAAGGAGAAGGAGGAGGAGGAGAAGAAGGAGAAGGAGGAGGAGGAGAAGAAGAGCACTTTAGCTCTGGTACCATGAAGAAGAAGAAGAAGAAGAAGAAGAAGAAGAAGAAGAAGAAGAAGAAGAAGAAGAAGAAGAAGAAGAAGAAGAAGAGCACTTTAGCTCTGATACCATGAAGAAAAATGTAAGATATTGAATTTCCTCTCTCACTTTCATTAAACATAAAATGAATGCAAACACTTCTTTAAATACAAGAACAATAGGAGCTTAGCTAGAATAAATATACTAACTGTATTTTAACAGACTGTACACGTTGGCAATGTTGTTATATTAGCTTTGCCATGTGGACAATGCTAACTTGGCAAACTAACATTAACTAACTACTTCTCTAACAATAACACACAAATATTATATTAATTCATCATTAATATGAGAGTTGCGTTTAATTCATCACTGTAAATTTTCACTACGATCGAGAATGATACTGATAATCAATCGAGCCTCACGCCTCTTTGTATTTTCAAAGAGGCAACATAATCAGTCACCTGATATTTTTATATAGTAAAGTTATTATAACAATTTAATACAAAATATCCGAAATACTCGTGAGTTCACTATGCTTAAATAGGAACTACGTGGTTTATATTTTGAAAGTGAAAAATTCTAATGAGCCAAAGTTGAAGGTGAATTAGAGGCTTTTACTCATAAATAAATGTCAACATTTGAGGCCCCATTACTTAGATCTCAACCTTCAAATTAATGGACCCTACCACACCTCTACCAGTTCTATAAAAGGCCTATCTATTCCACTAGTCCTCGCACCTCTCTCTCTCTCTCTCTCTCTCTCTCTCTCTCTCTCTCTCTCTCTCTCTCTCTCTCTCTCTCTCATCTTTTTAGTGCTAGTGTTTTGGAAGAAAGAGCCAAAAAAATGGGTAAGGGAAGAGGCAGTGCAATGGTTGGGACAGTGCTGTTGATGTGCTTGTTGCTGATCCATACTGAGATGGTTGATGCAAGAATTTACACCGTCGGTGGAGTTAGAGGCTGGACCTTTAATGTCGTTGGTTGGCCCAGAGGCATACGCTTTAGGACTGGTGATGTCCTTGGTAATTTTCCATCTATACCTTCTTTTAATTGTATTCTTTTTTCATCGTAATTTCTTTGCTGTCCTAATTCTTTTTTTACTTTTCTAATTTTTACTTAAAATTGCAAGATTAAAATTTTCCTTTTATATGTTTTGCTTAAACACTAATTATTTATTTGCAAAAAAATGTTTATATGTAATGAAACTGTTAACAATAAGTTTAAATATATAAGTTCGTATTAAGTTTTTTGATAATCGACAACTTAACATGTCATCAAAGTTGGGAGGTCAGTGGGATGTTTAGAGTTCAAAATTTCTCTCCTCAATGATTTTTTTTATTTAAAAATTAATTTTTTACGTGTTAAGATCATTAAAAAAACTCAGCCTACACGGGAGAATATTAAAAATAAATATATAAATTTATCTCAACAAAAAACTTTAATTTTGATATTATTATCAATCATTTCTGAACATTTGTTACTTTCATTTAACATGACCTACCTGCATCTCTCTTTTTCATTTCCAATGCATGGTCATTTTTTTTGTCCTATTAGCCTTTTTTCAAAGTCATAAATATTACGTTTCTTGAGTTCCCAACGTAATACGATTGTGGAGCTTAAATATTAAGTCAATCTGCGTATTATCTTTTCATCCTCTTAGTTTTACTATGTATATTTATGGTAGTGAATTACATTTCAATTTTTTTTGAGTAAATCTTTAACTAGAAACGGAGCTGCCATATGAAGATTTTCATAGCTCCTTAACTAACATAAAAATAGAAGAGTTTCAGTTCTTACTAATATTTTTAGTGATATTCCAAAAGTACCCACACCATAAGGTCGTCGTTTGTGTCATAGTACAGTAAAAGTAAAGGTCAGAGCTGTATTATTAATGATCTTTCAAATTTATCCAATTGTAAGTTTAGTAGACAGATAAAAGCATTGTTATAAGTGGTTTTAGAGACTTTGACACGTGTTGTTTGGTTATGAATGATGATTTCTAAAGCTTTTGATAATAATAAAAGAATCGTAATATCTCAATCCTGTAAATTTAATAGCTTTGACAACAAAAAAACATAGTGAGAAAATCTGTTTTTTTCTTATAAAAACCTAACGCATTATCTTAAATTATATGTATTAACTAAAAAATGTTATACATTTTTCAATCTAGTATTCAAGTACCTCCCAGTGGCACATAACGTGGTAGCGGTTAACAGAGTGGGATTCCATAACTGCATGACTCCAAGGGGATCAAAGTTCTATAAAACAGGAAGGGATCAGATAAAGCTTGTCAAGGGTATGAACTACTTCATCTGCAGTTTCCCAGGGCATTGCCAGGCTGGAATGAGGATTGCTATTAATGCTATATAAAACTTTAATCAGAATTTCCTGCCCTTTTGTGTACTCTTATATATCCTCTTCCACTTTAATTATGTACTAATTATGTGGAAGTGTGATTAATAATTTAGTTTAAGTACTGCATTTTATGTTTCACTACAGCTAGACCACTACTACCACCACCAAGTTTTGGAGTGAGAAACTTGCCTTGCTGTTGTACTGGAGGAGTTGTTATATGCAATATTACATGAGATAAACTAAAATAAATATTTAGAATGGTTTGCACCCTTTTATATATTTGCTAATTTAACTTCTTCTTTTTTAGTTTTATCAACCTGAATCTGTGGCACTTCTCTAGGATGATGCATGGTGGAAGAGAAAATTTTGGGTACTCTCAAAGTCTATTCTCGTTTCACATGTATTTATTTATGTGAGTTAGCATAAAATTATAGAATTATATGAGTCCTACTCAAATAGAATATTATATGTATGGAGGGGCATGTAGTCCAATTAGCCATTTATAAAAATAAGAATATGATCGTTTTAGAAAATTCTTGGATACAAAATTGTACCGTAAAAAAGGTTAGATTAGGCATTGGATCATATCTTGTGAGTCTCATAAAGGATGATTCAAAAAAAATTGTCAATGAAAAATGATTTCAATAAGGAAAGATTACAGGAAACCCGATACCTAAATAGGGAGGATATCACTTCAGATTTTACAGTTCCTATGAAATTCGAGAGAAGCAAGATGATGAGCCCGAGAATTCCTATTTCTAGAAATATCCTCAATGATAGGCTCTATGGCAGGAATCTTGAAGTAAGGCTCATTCAACATGGAGATAACATCTAAAGCGTATGAGAAAACTGAAAGGTTGTCGATCAGAAGAGTGCCATGGAAAATTAGCCCTGATAAGATAGTTTGTGCTTCAGTAGAAGCAACATTAATTAAGACAAGAGTCTAAACCTAGGGGCCTACCAAACCAGAAAAATCTAGCAAAAGGACATCGTAAGAGAAGGTGCCAAGGATTCATCCTCCGAAGAGCATACAGAGCAAAAGGTATTGACATTCAAGCCTCTCCGGTGGAGGTCAGGTTAAACGACTATGAAATTCTAAAGGCACCTCCAAATGAAATCTTTAATTTTAGGAGGAACATCCAAAGATCATAAACGTTTCTAAGGAGAAGGAAGTAGCGCCAGCTCACTCGGTTCCCCTCTAGCACATCTACCAATGTTCCCGTTGCAAAGAAGATTCACAGCAATTTCATACCCTGACTTGACTGAGTAAACCCCATCTTTAGTGTAATGCCAAATAATTTCATCTAAACCATCGAATCTGCTGATAAGAATCTTATAGATCTCCATTATATTATACATACAGAAAAAGAATTTAAAACATCAACGTCCCATACACCCACCTTCGAAGTAACCAAGAGGTCAGGTCAAGACCAGACCTTAAACAGGATTGTCTCGAAATCCAAAGGGCAGACCATATATTGATCGATTTACCATCTCCAACCTTCTATCTCAAGCCATGGATGAGATCATCTCGACCGGACAAGAGGCTACGCTAACGCTAAGAGGGCTTATGCCCTAATTCTACCGAAAGGAAGGTTACATCTCCAAAACATCTATCCTTATAAAATTGAGCGACCAGGAAATTTGGAGAAGAAACCGTTTTCCAACCTTACTTAGCCAACATAGCCAGATTGAAACTCTGCAAATCACAAAATGCCATACCACCCTCACATTTTGAGTTTGTTAAATTTTTTTAGGAGGCCTAGGTGATCCCACCCTTATTGGTAGAAGAGGACCACTAATATTTAGCTACACAAACATAGATATCATCTAAGAGCGTAGAAGGGAGTTTGAAGCACATCATGACATAACTAGGGATAGCAACAACCAACGCTTTAATCAAGAATTTCACGACCAGCAGAAGAGAGAAACTTTTTGACCCAACCTTCCAGCTTAGCAACAACTTTTTCCTTAATCTCATTAAAAATTATTTTCTTGGCCAGCCCAAAATTTGATTCCAATCTCAAATATTTCCCCAATCCCGAAGCATTTTCATCTCAATGATCCGAGAAAGAGTATGCCTATGATGGATAGGCACACTCTTGTTAAAAACCATGCCACACTTACTAAGATTCACCACTTGACCAGAATCTTTACCATAGGAAGAAAGAATAGAAGACACCTGGTGAAATTCAATATCTGAGGCTCGACAAAAGAGAACAGAGTCATCCGTAAAAAAATAAGTTGGAAAGCATAACACTTGTGGCCATCGGTTTAAGCCATGAATCTTCCCACGGTTAGAAGCCTTATTTAGCATGGAAGAAAGCACTTCTGCATAGAGAATAAACAAAAATGGGGATAAAGGATCCCCATATCGCAACCCACGTTCAGGGAAATTTTTTTCATAAATTCTCCAGTAATGATAACCCTGAAGGAGATAGAGGAATTACAAGCAAATATCCATTTGCACCACTTATCTGATAAACCCATTTTTTAAAGGACCTTGATAACAAAGGACCATTCAACTCTATCATATGCCTTGGACATATCCAGCTTAATGGCTACCTCTCATCTACTAATCTTAGACCTTGATCAAAGAGAGTGAAGGACCTCATGGGCCAAAAGAATGTATCGACGATCGATATTTTCGGTATGAAAGTGCCTTGAGTAGGGTTGACCAACGTATCCATCACTACCCCCCAGTCTAATAGTCAGTATCCTAGAAATAACTTTATAAGAGACATTACAAAGACTGATAGGCCTAATATTGGACATAGATCTAGGGTTACCGATTTTAGGAATCAGAACAATAAGAGACTCGTTAATGTCAGCAGGCAGAGAGCCATTATCTAAAAAAGAATTCACAAGAGAAAATAAATCATCATAGATAATATCTTTGAATTTGTGATAAAAACCTATGTTAAAATCATCTTGACCAAGAGCCTTTGTGGGATTGATATCATTCAAAGCAGAGTCAAATTCTTCTCTAACAAAGGGACCATCCAGGAAATCATGATCCTCAATACATGTAGTGATAGCACTAACAGCTGATGGTCTGAAACTCATCTACCTGGATCATCTTCAATGCCATGTAACCGGTTTTTATGCTTTCTGATTTTGACTTTAGAGTGAAAAAACCTTGTATTTCTATCCTCAGATGTAAGCCAATCAACACGAGCTCTATCATGCCAATACTCTTCTCCTCTTCATAAGCAACAAAAAGTTCACACTCCAAGCCCTTCACAGTTGAAGCAACCACATCCTCATTCCCATAGAGTTCTTTCAGCTTCAGATCGAGAGAAGCAACCAGCTTCTAAGAATTAACCTTTGTTTCTTCCTTACACCGTTTGATAGTCCCTAATATTGGACATAGATCTAGGGTTACAGATTTTAGGAATCAAAATAATAAGAGAATCATTAATGTCAGCAGGCAGAGAGCCATTATCGAAAAAAGAATTCACAAGAGAAAATAAATCATCACAGATAAGATCTTTGAATTTGTGATAAAAACCTACATTAAAATCATCTTGACCAAGAGCCTTTATGGGATTATAAATCATTCAGAGCGGAGTCAAATTCTTCTCTAACAAGGGGGCCGTCCAGGAAATCACGATCCTCAATGTAAATACATGTAGAGATTGCACTGACAGCTGATGGTCTGAAACCCATCTACCATGATCATCTTCAATGCCATGTAACCGGTTTTATGCTTTTTGATTTTGACTTTAGAGTGAAAAAACCTTGTATTTCTATCGTGTTAACAAACATGGAGGTATGGTCCGATCCTGCATAAAGGACATGGGCAGGTTTAATGCCTAAGTATTTATCAAAACATTCTTCGTTGGCCAGTCATCGATCAAATCGCTCCATAATTAGATCGGAGTAAAATCTATGATTCGTCCAAGTAAAAGGAGGCACAGAGAATCCCAGATCAATCAGACCACAACTAGAAATAAAATCATTAAATCCCTCTATAGCTTCTTAGTCAACATCATTGCCACCCCATTTTTTGACACTAAAGCAAAGAACATTAAAGTCTCATTAACAAACAAGCCTAACCAACAAAGTTTAATATGCTCCTAAGTACTTCCCATTGTCTCTGTCTAACAGTATCATAAGTACTAGCATGAATCCTAAACAACCACCAAGAAAATTTAACGCTACCATCATGAATAATAACTTCCACAAAAAAATCACTATACTTGATGACAAAAACTAAACTGAATCGTTCTAAAATAAAGCAATCCCACCACTCAACCCATTAGAATCAACAAAAAGACAAAAATTCATACCAATCTTGCACCTTACTTTCTCCAGTAACGAGGATATATTTTTAGTTTCAACTAGGACTACCACAACCAGGGAGTGAAAGTGAATAAGTTTCTTCAGACTCTGAATTGCCATGGAGCTATCCACACCCTAGCAATTTCAGAAGAGAATTTTTTTCTATCAACTCGGGGCTAATTTGGATTGGCTACCTCCTCCCTATCTTCATAACACTCCAAGTCCTCATCGTTCATTTTCCTCCTCTTATTACCTTTTTTTGAAGGGATCTTGGCTCCCGAATCCTTCAACAAGAAACTGCTGGAATGAGACCTTTTGTTTCCCAAGGAACACCATGTGGTAACTTTGGAAATCACTCGCTTAGATTTGGCCAGATTACCATTTTTATGCTTCGGTTTAGAGGATCGAGAAATGATGGGGCCCAAGGACAAAGGATTGTTAGACCAACAATCCATATCGATTCAGCATCTGATTGATACGCACTTAATTAACATCCTCCTGAATGGCCACCTCGATCAAACCAGAATCACACGTCCCGAAACCATCATAAGCATCTGAAATCAGAAAAATCAAAGTAGTCGAAGGCATAGAGCCCTCCCCAGAATTACAATTCAGCCCAACAGAAGAATGAGGAACTATAGTAGAGCCCAACCCAACCCCTAAGTCAACAGGGGCTCTAATACCCGAGCCGTCTATATCCGTATTCGGCAAAGGTAACTCCGTCAAAATAAAATGGCCTAGAAATGCAGCTCGACCCAAGCAAGGATTGAGAAGCTAAAGAAGAGATCATCCCAGCCACCGAGTCCAATGGGGCTCCAAAACCTGAACCGATACCCTGTCTAGCATTGATCACATTATCCACCAAAATATTCCTCTTCTCCCGCGGGCCCCAAAGACCAACCACGTCATCATCTTCAATAAGAATACCCTTACCAATCGTTGAAGAATCGTGAGAAGATCTCTTCAATCCCTCCTTAATCTCCCTAATCCATCTACACAATGAGATTGATAATGGAGATCTCCTTCTTGATTACATTCCCTTTAAACAAGGCAAGAATCCCTCACTTTCTCCAAAGGCAACGTAAAAAATCCTCGAGAAGGGGGATAAACATTAACCTCCCCCAATATATTCGGTATATCAAAATCCTGATTTGCACCTCTGAAAAACACTTCCTCTGTCTCCGATGATGGAGCAGACACCGTTGACGGAGACGAAACACTAGGATTCAACCGGGCACGACTCGCCTTTCTCCAAGAATTATACCGATATATTCCCTTTGCATACCCTCTACCCCCCCTTCCACGATCATGAAAAAACTAAGCCCTACCATGGGACTCTTCAACCGAATGGGATTTTCTGAGGGTGCAAAGAGAAGCATGAAGGTTCTCGCCATATTCACCATCTATATCCATGGCGAGTCCAGCGGAGGTTCCTTTACCATTGAAGTTGAAAAGCCCATCAAAATGAAATATTTTCCCACAATTGGAACAAATATGTGGCAACCGTTCATACTTAAATGAAATCCAAAAATGCTTCCCTTCAAAATTGATAAAAGTATCTCTTATAAAAGGGTTACAGAGGTTAACTTCCACCTTAACTCTAATGAATTGTTTAAGTTCAACACAATTCCGAAGAAAACCTTCATCAGAGTCCACCATCCCGCCCACTTTCTAACCAATTAATACGCCCACCTTCCTCCCTCAACATTCGAGGGGAAGCCCATGCAGTTGCACCCAAAAAACTTTTACTACATAAAAAGTTATTCTCCATACTAGAATATATACTTTATACAATGAGATTATATATGACTGGAACGATGTGAAATAATATATTTATCAATGTGTCATTTATCATAAAATTTTAATACACATCAATTCAATGATCATATATAGATCAGTCTAAATTCTGAGTAGTCACGAACTCATATACATGTCTACTGGATCTTTTAATTTACTCGTTAAGTTTTATTTGTAAAACAGGTTAGTAGCTTTTCTTTTGGAGATTCAGAGATATACATGACTGGGAACATGATCTTATAAGATTTAGAATTCAAGCTTTCCTAACGGATCGTATATTGGTTCTCTTAAGTGTTAATAACTAAATGGTTATTAAGTCCAAAATTATGATAAGCAAGATCATTTTAAATATTTTTTCATGGCTCTTAGACCCTCTATTCATGAATTTTTCAGTTGTATACGGCATGTCATTGATGCTGACGCAACCGCCTTAAAAAGTCAAATACAAAGGGGTACTATTTGTTGTAAAAGAAAAGGATGGGGACAACCAAGTATATCTCATTACATTTAGAATTGCAGATTCAGAAAATAACGAATTCATAAGAATGATTCTTCTGTAAATTTCACGGTGTAATCAGTGATCCGAAAGACTTGGAGTTTATATCCGACAGGCATACAAATATACTAAATGATGTACAGGTTTTCTTTCCCAATGCGTTTCATGGAACTTGCATCTTCCATATGGGCCAAAATATCAAATCAATTTATAAAGAGGAAGATGGGGGCGCATTATTTTTTAAAGCAGCAAAAGAATACCGTTAATCAGAATTTGATCGGCTGATGACTCATTTTACTTATGCATTTCCAGGTATGTCACAATATGTGCCAGTGGGGGGGTTGAGAGGTGGGCACGTTCCCATTTTGATGGAAGGTGATACAATATAATGACTACAAACATCGTGGAATGTTTGAATAGGATTTTGAATGATGCTAGAAAGCATCCCATTACATGCCTTATAGAATATCCGTGACAAGTTACAACGGTAGTTCTATGAACGGCGGATGGTTGCCTGTCAAATCACCTCGTAGATGATAGATTGGGTTGAGACTTAGCTTAATAGGAAGCATCTTACATCACGTACACTATCATTGTTTCCTTCCGACATCCACAAGTTACCTATCACGGGTGGGGGTAGGGAAGCAGTGATAAACATTTATCTTAAGACTTGTACGTGCAGAGAATTTGATCTTGATCAAATTCCATGCAAGCATGTGTTAGCTGCATGTCGGCAGCGCAATATTTCTGCATACAGTATGGCACAGTCCATGTTTTTTGGACACAAAACTAGGCTCCGTCGGGTAAACCTTGTTGCACCTGTAGGTCTGTGAATAAGCTTTAATTTGATATCTTACAAGGCCCGTGGCTCCACCCGTGTCAAAAGTTATGCCCTACGAAAGTGGTCATGCGCATGCTACGATCTGTCTGTTACAGCAGTTCTAAAGCTGCACAGTATGTGTTTTTTGGACACAAAACTAGGCTTCGACGGGTAAACCCTATCGCACCTATAGGTCTCTGAATAAGTTTCAATTTGATATCTTACAGGGCCCGTGGTTCCATCCGTGTCAAAAGTTATGCCCTACAGATGTGGACATGCGCGTGCTACGATCCGTCTATACAGCAGTTCTAAAGCTGCACAGTCCATGTTTTTTGGACACAAAATTAGGCTCCGACGGGTAAATCCTGTCACCCATGTAGGTCTCTGAATAAGCTTCAACTTGATATCTTACAGGGCCCGTGGTTCCACCCGTATCAAAAGTTATGCCCTACGGATGTGGACATGCACGTGCTACGATCCGTCAGTTATAGCAGTTCTAATGCTGCACAGTCCATGTTTTTTGGACATAAAACTCCAAGAAATAACTCAACAACAAATGCTAGAATATCGAAGACGAATTGCAATTGAGTTATTTGAACGTGACATAGTTGTACTGAAATAATTTGATTATATTTTATGAATTTTTATTTTATTTTTATACACCCTCAAATTGTGAATTATGGATTATGAGTTTTTTGTGTTACTATATGTTTAGTGTAGACTTTGTGTAGCCTACACGATGACTTCATGGGCATCGTGCAGTTTTCATGTAGATTACACGATTACTTCACAAGCATCATGTAGCCTACACAATGATTTCACGGGCATCGTGTAGTCTTTCTGTAGACTACACGATGACTTTGCGGGCATCTTGTAGTCTTCATGTAGCCTACACGATGACTTCACGAGCATCGTGTAGTCTTCATGTAGGTTACATGATAACTTCACGGGTATCGTGTAGGATTCATGTAGGTTAATTAAACTTTATGACATTATTAAATAACAAACACAAGTATATTTCTATATTAATATTTAATTTAAGTCTACAAAGTTCATTATTTATATTTAAGTGGCTTGGTCATCCCATTGAGATACAGAATTGGATTTCTGCACGTTTGTCGGTTGTGGCCAATTTGTTCACAACGTTTGCACTTTCTTCTCATTACTTCCTCACCTATAGATGGAATTCTCTCTTTCCTAGTTCATGGAGTTATAAATACGAATACACTGACCATAAATCAAGCTTAACCTCAATACAATGACTGTGGTTCACATTCATTAGAAAGAGAACCTTATCCGACTATTCCCGAATCCTTCCAAAATTCATCTACAAGCCGAGACCAGGTACCAGAGCTGATCATCAACGTCAATATCCCAGCCCGCGGGATCTTGCTTAAATTTTTCAATTCAGCCAGACATGTTCCCATGTAATGTCACGGGAAAAAAATTTAAATCCTCAACCATCAACAAAAAATAGTCATGAAGTCTACACGAGGTCTGCCATGTTGCCTCGTGTAGACTACACGAAGTCTACACGAGACCCGTGAAAGCCTCGTGTAGACTACATGAAGTCTACACGAGACAACGTGAAGGATTTGTGTAGACAATGGTGTGCACTTCATTAAGTTTAAAAACAAATCTTATTTACTTGCAGAATCAAATCACCAACACTGATTCGGATATGAGGATTGTATTCTTGCAAATCTCTCCTCATGAGCTCTAGGTATGCATCGATATACTATAAAATCCATAAAGATTAGTTAAGATATTTATAATTATTTTAAATACCACATTAAAAAAGATTATAAATAACTTCTTACATCTAACTCAAGTCATTGAGAAGGTGATGAGACTAGTATTTGTAACCAAGTAAGGCCAACGGTGTAAAGTCCAACGTCTACTTTCTTGTTCCTATACAACATAATTTTATATCAAAATTAGGTACATGATTGGTTTACCACATGGTAGCTACACGATGTCAATGTAACCATCATGTATACTATACGATGGCTACACAAGATCAGTGTAACCATCATGTAGTATACACGATGGCTACACGAAGTTAGTGTAACCATCATGTTTACTACACGATGGTTACATGAACTCAGTGTAACCATCGTGTATACTACACGATGGATACACGAGGTCAGTAGAACCATCGTGTAGACAACATGATGGTTACATGAGCTCAGTGTAACTATCGTGTATACTATACGAGGTCAGTGTAACCATCCTGTATGAGAATAAAAAGTAAAATTACAGAACTTACTTTCCCATTAGGGAGGTGAACTAGGCTTTAAAACGGGCTTCATCCTCTGAAAATACATCATTATATGGTTGAAAAGGTTTGAAGTCCGTTTTGACAACGATATTCTCATCAGCTTTTTTTTCTTCGCTGCTTCTTTTTTTCAACCTTTTTTGTTTCCAAGCTAGGTGACTCTAGGACCCAAGATCTCTTTATCTTCCTTTTACCGAGTTCACCAAAGCAGACGAGCTCTTCTTCTTCTCCATCGTTAGACTGCTCCGTTGATCGAACCAAATCCATCAATGTAGAGACTATCGATGCAATCTTTTGTTCTTTTTTTGTTTCTTCTTCTCCTTCTTCTTCTTCTTCTTCAGCTTCCTCTTCTTTTTTTGTTTCTTTTTTTATTCCTCTTTATTCTTTCCAATTCTTATTTTCTTCACCTTCTTCCCTTCTTTTTCTTCTTTTTGGTGTATTTCTTTGTCTTTTGTTTTTTCTTCTTCTTATTTTTTTATTTTTTCTTCTTTTTCTTTTCTTCTTTTTTTTTGTTTCTTCTATTTTTCTTCTTTCTCTTCTTCTTTTTCTACTTATTTTTCATCTTCTTCTACCTTCTCTTCTTCTTTTTCTTCTTCTTCCTTCTGTTCCTTCTCTTCTTCTTCTTTCCTCTCTACCATCACTTCTTCTTCTTTTTTATCCTTCTCTCATTCTTCATTTTTTTCTCTTCCTTCTCAATCTCTGTCTCCTCCCTGTCGCTAGCCATCATCATGGCAAATCGAGGACAGAATGAGTAATCATCTGACCTCGATGTTACTAGATGATCCATCAAATTTTTAATTTAAAAAATTGTAAAGGAAATGTCTGATTGCATAGACATAATCTTCTTGTCCATTGAAGTGATCTTTTGGACCATTCCAATCAGACTTTTCCTCACCCAATCATCATGTCCATTGAACTTCTTGGACATAATCTTCTTCTCCTTTATTTTTTGAATGGCATCATCGGACCCCTCCCTCTTCTTCTTCTCATCTTCCTTTTCAATGGCCTCCTCCTCCTCATTAGCTTCCTTTTCAATGGCCTCCTCCTCCTCATTAGCTTCCTTTTCTACTAGAAACTGATGAAGGGTCGATTAAAAAAATGTAATATTAGAATAATTAGATCTTCGAAGCTCATTTCCTTTCGTTTGTGCTTGATATAGTTCTTGAAATCATTCCATGCAAGAGGTAATTTCTCAACAATGCACACCACTTGAAATGATTCACCTAACACTATCCCCTCAGCATGAATCTCGTGTAAAATAAAATAAAATTCTTGTACTTGACTGATCATCGTTGTGGACTCCACCATCTTGAAATCCAGGAAGTGGCCCATGATAAATGTATTGGCACCCATCCTCAGTCTTGTACTTTCGTTCAAGAGATTCTCATAGCTCCTTAGTTATTTTCTTGTCAGACTAAACATTGTACAAAGAATCAGCAAGACCATTCATAACGTAATTTCTACACAAACAATCAAAATGTTTCCAAACATCAATAGCACTGATCATTTGGAAATCATGTTCATCATCATTGAGCTTAGGAGCATTTTCAGTCAAGCATTTTGCTAGATTTAGGATAGTAAGATAGAAGAGCATTTTTTGCTGCCACCTTTTAAAATTCAAACTACTAATTTCTTCAGGTTTTCCCCATGAGAAACAGGCAAAGGCATCGGAGCCACACGGGCCACAGCAGGGTTCATCATAATGAGGTTTGCAATTTGAGCCCCAATAGTAAGGTTCTACCCTTGGCTTTCGACAACACGATTCGGTACAACATCATTGTTGGTTCCAGTTGCCATATTTCCTTATTTGAAATATAAACCAGAGTGTTTAATACTTTAAAAATTATGCTATTTTCTCGAACACAAAAATATGCTTATTTTCCAAAAACAACCAAATAGCACTTTTACAAATAATTATCAAGAAGAACTGGTGGGGTTCTAAGACCCAAATTCAGGAGCAGCCTTCTTGACATTATTCAGTTCTCATGTAATTGGAGGGACAAGTCCCCTTAAGTTCTAATTTTCTTAGATAGAAGTTCTTTGTATAGTTATTTCCAGTTTCAAAATTTTGGAGACTATTAAAAATAATATTTAGTTTGAAAAAAACCAAATTAATTTCCAAAAATTAATCCTATAACGCAATAACTTATATAGCAATAATTTTTTTGAGATTGTTAGAAATAATGTATTGCATTATAATATTAAATAAAAATATAGTAATGCAATAATAACAAAATTATCAACGCTATTATCAAAATAAATATAGCAACATAATAACAATAATATAAAATTAAAGAGAAATTTAAACCGAGTCTTATTTTCACAATTTCCTTAAAATAGTTACACTTCCTTACTTGTGGTACTAAAAGTTGCTATCGACGTCTGTTTCTCAAGATAAAAACAGTTGGACGTAGATGAATAGCACCAGACTTCACCACATTACCGAACTGACTTATCTGAATTCCACCACTAGAGTGACAACTCACAAACCAAGACTCAAGCCAAGACTCGAACAAAAAACTCGAACCAAAAACTTGAACTAAGACTTGACTAGTCTTCACACCAAAAACTCGAACCAACTAGGTTCTATAAAGCACTAGAAACTAACAAAGAGAGAAAAGAAAAAGCTATTGCTTTTTTGTACAAAAAATGAGAAGAAGAACACATCCTTTTGTAGTGTTCATGGTGGAGAGTCACCATAAATGCTATTTATACACCAAAAACATTTTTTGCCTTTATTTACCAAAAACAAAAACGTTTTGGGTTGTTATACAGCCATTAGAGGAAAGTGAGGGAATTTATTAACATAGTAATATTCATTCTAATCTTTTTTTTTCTCTGCATTATCCAAAAAGACTGCGAACAATAAAGATTAACTTCTTCATGTTATCTCTTTTGGGTTGCATGCCCAATGCAATGTTTTTTTTTTTAGATTGAGATTAGATTGATCTTCGCTATCATGCACCTTCCTTAAACCTAGTTTATGTTGCGGCAGTGCCTAATATGAGTTTGCATTTCCTTTCTTTTCCCTACTAATGTCCAAGATTCAAACATAGGCCAAGGGTTTGGATAACTGTGTATATGGATCAATGAGCCGGTTATAAAATGGGGTATCTACATTTTCCTATATAACCATGAAACTATACAAGTTAATTATTTGTTTTCATCTCATGTATCATTGACAACATGGGTCATCACAGTGGTTTAAAACTACACCTTGTACCATGAAATTTTGGGTTCGAGTCGTAATATCCCTTATCTTACTAAAATTTGAACTTTTAACCCAAAAAATTTACCCATAAGATTAATTACTAGGGCTGGAATGATTTATTAGTGATAAAATATGAAGACGAAAAAACTCTAATAAATAGGAAAAGAAAAAGAAAACGGCAACCCCACACCCAGATGCAACGGATCACAGAACGCGTGATCTTTGAATGTGTACACAGATTAATCCACTTAATACGCATTCTAACCACCTTAATTTGACAATACTTGTTCATATTTGCAACGTAATTATATTTCTGTTCTACAGAGATAAATAGAAAGGACACAGGCTAAGAGTTTCATGCATTACTACTACACACACAATTAATATTGCTTTATTTCCCTGTTCCTTGAATCTGACTATTTTTCAGTCTTAAATAAACCAAGGAGTGACTCCAACTGATCATGATGTAACGTTGGGTTTTAAGAGACAAGAATTAATGGTTTTGGAATTCTGGGCATTGCACCATTTTTGGTTTGTCGAGTATTAAAGATCAAATGGGTTTGGTCTTGGTTTTGATCTTCTTCTTCTCCTCCTTCAACTCCATTTTACCCTCTTGTAAGTGATCTTCTTTGTTTTTTTTTTAATTTAGATATTTATATGAGTGAATGCACCGAGAGAATTAAGGTTTGGTTCCAATTTTTATGTAATTTGTTTTGATTTGAAATTTCTTTTTTCCAAGTTCAGATGGATATGACCCATTGGATCCTCATGCCAACGTAACTATTACATGGGATTTCATGCTAGAAAATGATGATTCTTTCGATGTAATTCTCCTTCAACTCTGGTCTTATTATTCATTATATATATACATATATATTGATATTTGTATATTCAATGATGTCAACTCATAGAGAAACTGAAACTTGGGTTGCTTCGTATATTTTTCTTTTTTAATTTGAATATACTATAAAAGTAAAATCAGAAATCCTAAATCATTCTATTTTCTTTTTTGTAGTGTTTTTGCTTCTTTTCTGTAGCTGTGAATATTTAGCTAACAGCTTTCATTATAAACTTGAAGCATCACTAGATTTTGTGTCAGTCCTTTTACATTTTCTCATAACCTTTTACATTTTCTCATAACCACATCAACCCACTAGAGAACTGAACTCCCATATATGGGTACGTATTTACCAAATATAGTAAAAATCACAAAGTATCATTGCCAATTACATTATCACAAATTTGTGTTCAAAACGAGAGTGAGAAAGAGAGCCATTAGATACCTTTAAAAGGTTTAATAAATAATAAAATGTTACGTCATTTTTGTCTAATATGGTGGTAACCCAACTGATCATAATGAAGTCTTATTTGTATGTGATCTGAAAGTTCAATCCTCACAATTGCCCATTCCCTTAGTTATGACTTCTAAAAAGAAATTCAATCAAATATTCTCTCTAAATATTTGCAGGTGAAAGTATCAATATATAACTTTCAACTATACAGGCATATAGAAAAACCAGGATGGAAAATAAGTTGGTCATGGAAAGGAGAAGAGCAAGTAATATGGAATATGTGGGGAGCAGAAGCTACCCAACAAGGGAACTGCTCAAAATACAGAGGAAAATCACAGCTACCACATTGCTGTGAGAGGCAGCCAGTGATAGTAGATTTAATGCCAGGTGCTGCTTACAATAATCAGGTGTCTAATTGTTGTAAAGGTGGAGTGTTATCATCAATGGTACAAGACATTGGCAATTATGGATCTGCTTTCCAAATGAATATTGGAAAATCAAATGGAAATTATGATAATACAATTAGTGTTATGCCAGAGAATTTTACTTTGGGGATTCCTGGTTATAGTTGTGGATTTCCTTTTCAAGTCTCTCCTACAAAATTTAGTAAAGATGGAGGTCGTCGTTGGACTCAAGCTCTTGGTATGTACTTAATATAAATTTCTTAATTACATAGGTTCCCATCTAGTTTCAAATTTTACACGGGTAACTCTCTAGTTTCATGCATTTTATTTTTGAAAACCCATGTTGATAGGTTATTATTATTTGTCATCTTTCTTCTGCTTACATATTATCTTGCGTAAAGCAATGCTTGAGAAGATGAACTAGTGCAAAGCTGCGAGGATGTTTTGAGGAAAATAAATTGTATGCGCTTATTTGTAGGTAAAATAAACTAGAGGGGATGTTCATATAGGGCGTGAAACTAAAAAGAGTGTATGTGTAATTTTGACAAACTAGGAAATATATATACTTTAAATGATTATGTATTTCTATGAAATATATTTGTATTTGGGGAAAGTGTTCGTGTTTCTTGGATCTTTTTTCTAGACATAACATATCTGATTTTTTTTTGGAAATATTAATTGTAGAGACATGGAACGTGACATGTATTTACTCACAATTTCAAGCATCACCCACACCAAAATGCTGCGTTTCCTTGTCTGCCTTCTACAATAGCACCATTGTTCCTTGCCCCCGATGCAGCTGCAGATGCCCAGGACTAGATGGAGCAAAATGTATCAAGTAATATACTCTCTTCTTTCTTATTTACCCTCCAATTTATTAACCGAGAAATAGACGGAAAAAATAGCCTCATTTTACACGATCTCGAAGAAAATTTTCATAGATTATGTTTGGATGTCGGAAATTATGAAGGTGAAACAATGAATCTTATATTTTTTCTAGTACTTTGTCTTCTATCTCAAACTCGTTTTTGTTTTTGAGATCCAAACATAGCCTTTATCAATATGATTTATTGTTTATAATCATACATAGGCAAGGTGAAAATCCATTAGTATTGCAACTCCCGCATGGGAATGAAGAAGCAACAGAAGAAGCAGAACCTTTGGTGAGGTGTTCACAGCATATGTGTCCAATAAGAGTGCATTGGCATGTGAAACAAAGTTATAAACAATATTGGAGGGTTAAGATTACAATCACAAACCTTAATTTTGTCAAGAATTATTCTCAGTGGAATTTGGCTGTTCTTCACCCAAATCTCAGAAATGTCACTCAAGTTTTCAGCTTCAACTATCGCCCCCTTAATCAGTATGGAAATATCAGTAAGTTTATTTTTTTACTCACTAATTATTTATTTTCTTTGCCACTTAATGAATAATATTGAAAATAATTAAAATTTTTAAAACACTTTTTAAATGTTGTTTGGACATTATGTTTCGCTTTTAGATTGTTTCCGCGTTTTGATGCCGTATGCATGAGCGGTTAATTTGATTTTTTTAATATTAATTTGGTCAAATTAGTTTTTTGAGTTTCAAATTTTAAGTATTGTGACTCTTTCATCTAGTATTTTCGTTTCGAATGTACTTGCTTCTAGTCACGTGAAAGTAATGAATACATTGAATAGTAAGAAAAGTAACGAAAGTACTAAAAGGAATGACAACATTGCTTGAAATTTGAAACTTGAAAAAATAATTTGACCAAATAAAAATTGTAAGACTAAATTGACCGTTCTTATAAATTATAATGACTGATTTGTATTTTATCCAATAGTAATAATAACAATAAGATTGTAGATATTATTTAAACGAAATATCGATCCTTAAGATAACATATTTCTTACGATGACTAATTCTACACTAGTTAAGATTTTGATCATGTCTTAAATGATTATGCATTGTATCAATCATTCATAGAATTATTTCACTGAGAGATAAAATATCAATTTATGAATGATTAACGCATCATTTAATCAATTGTCTGACCTAAATTTGACAGTTGATACAGTACAATAGCATGACCTGACATCATGTGTATTGTGCATTTGTTATGAGGATCACAGATGATACAGGAATGTTTTGGGGGATTTCATATTACAATGACATGTTAGTAACATCAGGAGAGAGTGGGAATGTACAAAGTGAGATGTTATTGCATAAAGATGAAGGAATGTTTACGTTCAGAGAAGGATGGGCTTTTCCTAGAAAAATTTCATTCAACGGTGATGAATGTGTTATGCCTCCTCCTGATGTGTTCCCAAGGCTTCCTAATCATGGTTTTGCTCCCATTTCTAGCCTTTCCATTGTTTTCTTCTTAGTTTTAGGTTGTAGTTGTTTTCTCTTTTGACCTCTACTCCCTACTTTTAAGTATATAATCATTTTCTTAGTTTTGTTCTCATATAGTTATGATGACGAATATTTTTGTTGAAATGACAATAACAATTTGTAAACTTGTTCTTTTTCAATGAATAAACAGCAAGAACGGGTTCTTGGTTACATCTTTTTTTTCTCTATTATATGAGAATGAGAATTTGTGGAGATGAAAATCCAGGTTACATGATGAAAACAAAACACAAAACAGAAAATGACACAACACAAACAATAAAAATGACCCGAAAAAAGTTATAAAAATGACTTAAAATTACCAAAATAACTACTTAGTTACGAAAATTATGCATGCGTAAATAAATTTCGGTACATTACGCATGTGTAATTTAGTAACTAAAATATTTACTCCTGCCATTTTTACAATATTTTTTCGAACATTTTTACAATTCACCCATTTTTTCGGTCATTTTCATAGTTATCCCAAAACAAAAATTCACTATATCTTTTTCTTTCGTTTAGTAGATCCTTTTTTTATTCATTCCTTTTGGTACATACTTTTTTCTTCTTTTAGTTATATCTTAGACTACCTTTTTAATTAATTTTTTAACAAATAATCTTGAAATAAAAAGATAAACATACAAATACTAACTTCAGATTATTAGGTGAACCAAACAAGGCATTACCTAGAGAATAATCTTTGTTTTCAATAGACAACTTTCACTCCAGAATCTAAATTCCATCAATGGCGGATCATATTGAGATGTCTATCTATGTGTCCTTATTAACAAAATCTACAACTTCTTATGACCTTCAGCCTTCGTCCCTGTTCAAATAACATCAACCAACAAGAAAATTGCTTCATATCAATCAATTCAACCAAGCAAGGCCCCCAAGAGGGAAAGAAAATCAAACATATCATTTAAATCATTGTTCAAGCAGTCTAGTCTTATCCTAATGCATTACAACTAACTCCGCATCGAAAAAACGCTCTGGAGATATTCGCACTAGGTGTAAAATTTTCACAGGAAAATAAATTGAAATGAACCTGCTTTCAAATACCACCTCCGGTGCGCCAGATGCCCAAATAGACCACCAGGTGCACATTAAAGATATTAGCTTAACTACAGAAGAGGGCAAGAACTCAAATGCACAAAGCGGGCAGAGAAGGTACCGAGACTGGAAATGCTTGGGTTATAGTGTAGTGTAAGCCACAAATGGCAACATCATTGATCTATATGTGGAGTGGACCGGTCACAGTGTTGCGATTTGATTTGGTATCTTTGTGTTTCATTGAGAGGTTAGCAAATTGGGAATCAAGGTCTTTGCTTTTAGAGCGTCTAAGAGTAGAAGGTGGTTGCTGTTCTTGCTGTTGTTGCTGCTGCTGATACAATACTCTAAGCCTCCCAATCTCTCTCTCCAGCACTTCATGTTCCACTAAAAGATAATTTTTCATTTGTCATCTCAACAAAATCATGAAGAAAGAAACAGCAAAACAGAATCTATTTGCTCATGACAAGCCTATTAGGAATTTCAGGAATTTCATCATGTTCATGGAGACCTCTCGTATTAAGTGAGAAGAATCAGGAATTTCACTCTCAAGTTAGCTAATATTGAAAATCACTGAGGATGATTAGTCTACGAAGCATCTAATGCCAAAAGAACAAAAAAAAACATAGCAACAATTTAATATCCATAACGGCCTATTGATGTCGTAAGGCGATGGTGCAGTTGGCTGAAGAAACAAGGCTTAATGAGACTGTTGTAGGTGACCTCCCAATACATTGAATCAACTCTATTTCTTTTCCTAATAAGACAAGATTTACGAAAAATAAAAAAGAATAGTAACATTTATGTATTTTCCCAATACTCCGTGCTTAGGCTTCTGAAACTTTCGTACTGGATTATGTAATCTAAATTTGTATCATTGCCCTCGAAACATCATTGTCAATGATAGGTAGGATTTCAAGGTAAAAGTAAACCAAAATGACAAATATTACAGTAACTTCAACTTTTAAGTGTAGAATCTTACAGTATTTAATAAGCTGCTCTTCAGATAAACTTTCTAAACGCTGCTTTAGTGTTTTGTTCTCCATACTAAGAATTAGATTTTGCTGGTTAAGAAACTCAAGCTCAGCTGATACTTCAGACCCTTCAGCCTGGGACATAAAACGAAAAAAGAGGCAATAGTTGAACTTTCAGTTTGAAACATACAGTATCCACTACTACTGCAATTGGCATTTCAGTCTCCGCTGATGCTCACCTGCAGAGCTTGTACATTTCTTTCCAGCTCAGCTATGTATTGAAGTTTTCGGACCCTTGAACGTTGAGCGAATTGCCTGCATTATCAGTATTATATTAATAACACATCCACAAAATAGCAAGATTACCTTCAAATTTTTTTCATGTTTCCCGCATTTAAACTGGTGATTAATTAAAAAAGGCATCCATTACTTGAAGTCAATTGAACAGTCAATCCCACTTCGTTCAAGGATCCAAATAGATTAGGAGTAAAAGTTTTTCCATGCAAAACAATAATAACTCCATAGACTAAACCTCAACAGTTTTTCAAAAATGAACGAACAAAAGAATAGCAGACACTCCGCGAATATGAAATCCTTTTTCTTCATCGGTAAGATAAGTATAGAAGGACAACACTTAACTCTTTAGGTTTTCTTTTTGTGAATAACAGTCTTTGTTTTGATACGAACCCCCAAAAGGGTAAGTACAACTATACAATTATGAAACTCAAGAAATATCAAAGAATAAACAAACAAAAACTAGCGACTGCAAAAAAACTTTTGGTTGAAGTTCAAAAACTGGAACTCTTCAGTTCCCTTCATCCAATTACAACAGGTGCAAATTACAAAGTTGAACTATGCAAGTTGAATGCATCCTCCTACAGTAATAAATTTGGCAAGTAGCCTATAATAAGGATAAAGTTAGATAAGAGGATAATAAAATTTGCTCAGTCAAGAGAATAAATAGCTCAGTCCAAGAAAAAAAACCTATGCAACTTACAAGCATCACTTACTAGAATAAGTCTGACTCTCAGCCATATACTCAAGTTTTACTCCTATCAATATCAGTTATTTATGGTAAATATGGGAGAAAATTCACTGCATACTGTTTGGCGCGTTTACTATCTGCTTCAGATCCAGAGAGATTGGCATGAGAAACATCCTTTTTTTCAGAAGAAGCTTTAAGATCGACTATATCCTGCTTTACACTTGTTGTAGATGGAATTCCATCTGCTTCCTGAAATGTGCTTAGGGGTCCTGAACTCCGTAAAGCAACAGTCTCCTTTAAAGAAGGAAAGGTGATTGGGCGATTCCGACTAGAGAGAGATGATGATTCCCATGGCCTATTCTTCTGATTTTTCAAGATTGTATCCACAATAAATGGAGCATTTTGTACATATTTATGATATTCATTGTCTTGAGATTCCAAAGCAGGTACAGATATCATGTTATTGTAATTGAAATGGTCATGTGCAGCATAATCTGTATTAGAAACGTTAACTGAATCTACATATGCAAAAGAGTCACTTGATGAACGTCGATGACCTCCCCTACGAATTGGGGTCTCTGGCTCGTTAAGGAGATCATCTAGCCAAGAAGGCTGCTCCTCAAGCATAAGGTTTTCAGAGGATGTTCTTTGGTGGTGTGAATTCGCCTCTCTTGACGTAGGAACAGCTTTCGCTGCGATTGCAGTACTTGGAATATAATCAGTAAATGATGGGGACACACTAGGGAACGGACTTTTAGGAGGAAGAAGCTTTCCGGAGTACATGAAACTTCTCACATTTGACGACCCCTTAAAATTTTCCATAACAAAATCACAAGTAGTTCCTGCCACATAATCAAGAGGATCAAAATAAGGTATAGCTCAACAGATAAAGAAAAAAAAAAGAAAAAAAGGCAACTCCTAGTATAACTGCTGATCTATTTCTTCTATAGTCAGCAGTCTGGTCAAAGAATATTCACACATAAAAAGGGGAATTCATCAGAGAAAAGCAGCTCTGGACAAACGATAATTGGACATTCGCATTCCAACTGCAAGCGTATGAGATGTGAACAGTTACTGTTGTAGGTGGACTCTTTACAATCAAAGGAAATCATTAAAAATAAGTCTGCCTTACACCGTTGTGTCGCAATCTAGCACACCAAGCAGAAGAAATGATCCGTCCCTCATATTCTACATATGCAGGGAATGCATCATTGAATCGCGATTAGTCAAGAGTGGCTTGGTGATCTAGCAGGCACCCTAGGGAAGAGACAGAGTGGAAGAATTGACATATAGATATTAGAAAGCTGCTTAGGCCAGAACTACTAGAGAGTACAGATAGAGGAACCCGGGGAACAAAGTCCTTGCATAACGCCCAAAAACCAAATTCTGCAGCATTTGAGTGATTGGAAAAAGAAGGAATTGAAATCTGAGAGCTGACAAATTTGCATTTCACATAATGTTTCATCGATCATAAAGAAGTAATTAATGTCTCTATGGAATCGGGTATGCTGATAGCCATCGAGAATATTATTACTAAAATGCCCAAAAAATAGCTAACAGCCTAGCCAGCTTGTAGAAAGGCAAGTTAAATTGGACATAAGTTTTTACTACGAACATAAAAAATCAAATTCATATATACCATTTCTTATCAAAATATCCATAAGCACAGGACAACTAGTGTAAGTATAAAATCTCAGGCCATCACTCAGTTTTTGAGCTACAAAAATCAAGATAAATGAATTGTTTACTGCTGAGTCCTGAACTGAATTAAACAAAATTAATATGACAGTCTCAATTAAGTGAGAGTTGGTCACAGTTGAATTAAGGCTTCTGGTTCCATGCTCCATGGTTCACAAATCACAAACAATGAAGCATATGTACCAAAGCTTCACTTTAATTTATCCTCCCACATTTTCTCGGAAACCAAAAAGAAGGCCAAGAAAATAGAACAAAAAAAATGAAACAGTTTATGAGATGGTGAGAAATAGATGCAGCAAAATTAGTAATCGATCAGGAGAATGCTGCAATATACGGGTAATCAGCTCATAATTTAGCAGCTTGCGAAAGCCAATGAAACAGATTCGTTTACTGGAAGCAAAAAGAATCTAATGGAGTCTGAAAATGAAAAGAACAGAGAAAAAAGAAATTAAAAAGCGAACCTTTGGGAAACAGAAGATTCAAGATCTCCGAATCAATACGAAAAGAAATACAATCAAAGCGGAATATGTTCTTTAATTTCTCCTTCCTATGTTTCCTCTCCCTCTCTCATCTCTCTCTCGATCTCTCTCTGTGAGTTGAATGATTTATGAGGGATTAAACTGAAAAGTGTGAACTAAAATAAGAACATATTGCTTTTGTTGTTAAAAAAGAACAAATAAACAAAATCCCTATTTATACATCATTCCAAACATCACCCTCACACTAATAATTAAAATTGATGAGTTTAAGTTATAATATTTTTAATATTGTATTTAAAAAAAACACTTAATACAGAAAATGATTTAAATAACTCATATATCCGTTTTATCATCACAAGTCACATCTAGTATTAATACCACAGATCCATCCACCTTTAAATCAACTTTGAACTTATATATACCAAATGATTTTTCTTAAAATCAATTTTTGATTCTCTTTGTTGGTTTTGCTTAAATTGATATATTTTTCGTTGTGAAAATCAAATGGCACGAGTGCACTCAATTTTTTAAGACAATTTTGAAATAATCTTTTTAGTTAGTGATTTTCTGGTTAATTAATTGATAATAATATGATTTTTAATTTTGAATTTTGATGAACGGGTTGAGGATATACAGTACTACAGTGTTAACTCATCTTTGTAAACAGATTTTTTTTTACAGACCAAGATATTTGTTTGAAACCTCTAATTCCAGTTGTAAATAGATATTTTAAGAAATTTGGTTTGATTGGTTGAGTTTTATTTATTTCTTTATTTCTTTATTTTTGGTTATGAAAAAATTCAAATTGTTAATGATGGATGCCATCAGGCAAAGCAAATAATTGCTTTGCGTAATAGAGCAATTTAAGTCAATAGTTGACCATATTACCCTTTTTTATTTCACCATTTTCAAGTAAAACAACTAGCAACTTGCAACTGCAAGAAAACGAAATATGATGCGATTAGAGAGAGAGCTTCCACACATAAAGTGCACGAGGGACTTAAATAACTCTTTAGTCCTTGCATAACATAACGTGCACTAAGAGACAAAATCATTATATATATATATATATATGTTTAAGTTTTAATGATATCTTTTCTATTTTGTCTGATATACTTCTCTTTAACGAAATACTTGAAAGACGTTGAATTAGAAAGATTTATCCCATTTAATTAAAAGAATTTAAGATTTAAGATTCTGTGTCGTTACTTTCAGAGTGTATTTGAAACTCTCCAATTTTAGAGATCTAATTCCCACAATCTTTGAAGTGTTTTATTTCTCATATGATTGACTTTCTAATATTATTATGTCATGCCTGATTTATAAGATTCTATAATAACACTAGTATATACTTTTATTTCATTTAATCTCTCTCTCATGATTTTGGTTATAGCTATAAGTAGCTAATACGTTAACGTTTTCAACATTTAAGGGGGTGCTAGTTGTAGCGTGCACTACATGTATTATTAATTTTAAAGGTATATTTAAAAATTAAAAAATAATTAACATCTCAACATTATATCATATATTTTTATTTATACAAAACACAATTATCTTAACTTTCAAAGTGAAAAAATGTCGACTCTCAATCTCATACCATAACAACATTATGGTTCAACGGGCCCTTTAAGAGCAACCCTTTTTGCCTATGTTCCCCGTGTGGACAGGCTTCGTTAATGTTCTTCGAATAAATTGAATTTCTGTCTTTAAAAATGTCCAACATCGGAATGCAATTTCATTCTTGTGAACAACCGATCATATCTAGATGAACCAGATGGACCGAAGTACATAAATAAATAGTTATTTATTTTTTGTTTTTTAACCCTTTTAGTTAATCAAATTTAGGTCCATATCAATCAAATGACCAAATTACCAACTGTTTCCACCATTAGAACACCCAATGATAGAGGATCTGAATCCATGTTCCTCTTAACATCCCTAATATCTAGGTGACAAGTGAGATTGAAGTGGTTTAAGTTCTTCCACATATTCTTTTAAGGGAATGATTTCAAACATTGTAACTCACCTAGTCCCTCTCCCTGAATTATAATATAAATTTGACAAAAAAATATTCCAGGTTAATATAGTACATGAGTTTAAATTATAGTTTGAAGAAAATAGAAGATTACTAATATGAGGATTCTTATACGATAGGAACTAATATATATGAAGTATATATGGAACATGAAAAACCTAACCAAGGATTAGTTTCCCATACCAGTATATGTATAGGTTTATTTGAACTTACATGCATTAAAAGAACTTGAAACTGCACATCAACTCCAGTATGTACGTTTCAGGTTTTGAGGAGGCACGGGTCCAAATTTAAGCTTCTGAAATGGTCCAATTGCTTTCAGTAGTCATAACAATTATAGTGATAATCAGACTAGAGAGAGCTCATGAACCAAGAAGCTTTTTCCATCTTGCATAGCCTAAAACAAGCAGGAAAATGAATATACAACCTGCTGAAGTACCTCCAACAAAGTAGCCAAATATCCCATTTGTAGTGTATAACGTACAAGGGATGTTCATACCAAACAGTCCAGCAATCAAGGTTTCAAGAGTAATGGCAAATGATGCAATGGTCAGTGTCAACTGGAGTTGGATCAGTTCATTTCGCTGGTTGTCCAGTTGGATGTTCACGTAATCCTCTGTATCATCAATGTACTCCCGAACCTGCATACTCATTACATGAAATGAGTGTTTTCTTTATTAACTGTAACCTCAAATATGTTCCAATGTTTTGAAGACAAATCATTCTTACCCCACTCATCCTGAGAAAATAATATTTGGACCCCTTCTTTAATTTTAAACTAAATGTGGTTTTTTTACAGAGTAAAAGATGAGTTATCCATGATTTAACAAACATTTCCTGCTTCACCATAGTCTAGCATTCTAAGATTAAGTTTAATACTTGTGGTCGACGACCGTCTAGCAAAATATTTTGACTAGACCTGTAGACCACGGTCTAACAGACCAAGTCCATCAGAACATTTTTAAATAATAGGAGCAACTTAGCCTTTTCTTGTAAAAAAGGCCAATTTCTTTAAAATCAAGCCAGGGGTCCAAAAATCGTTTTTTTTATTTCTCAGGGTTCTATCCACAAATTTTCCTCATTATTGTTTACAAATAGTCTAAAGACCAAAATCTGATTTCAAAACAAAATAAAGATAGTAGACTTTGAATTTATGATCAAAAATGGTTTTCCTTCTGTTATCTTTATAATGATTAACACTTACAGACAATATCTTGTTACGAGTCCCATCCAACTGCATAAAATATGCCTCTAGCAACATCTCCAGATCCTCTACATCATTATCATCCAAAACGTTGCTGGTCACTAAACTTCCACTTTTTGTGGAACCAAGTCGAGGAAGGTGGGGGGCAGTAGCCGGTGTGCTATTAGATGCCACACCACCCAACAAAATCTCTGATTGTTGATTTAGCATCCACTTCCTTGTCAAATATAAATGCGCCATATCTTCGTTATCATCTAATAAATGTTCAATTTCATCCCTCACCTGAAATTATGATGAACTCGACAGTGTTAACAACCAAAAACATCTCTCCAATCTGCATAATCACCAAGTAGACACGATGGCCTAATGCAGTGAAACTAGCCATGTGTATATTATATAAAGATATTTACTGACGAAAGCTGAAATGAAAAGAAAGTGCATCATGGATGGTAGGAGTAGGATATTCGTTTTTACTACAGACAACGACCAACATTCCTTGCATGAAAGGATAAATTGAGTGTGAAATTCACAGTATAAGTCTAATTTATTCTCTAAATTCGCAAACCAACAAGTTCAAAAAAGTTTGATATAAATCTGCTGATGCAAAAACTACACATCAAATTTTCCTGTTATGATGATTGGCTCTCTAGATAAACTTTTCAAGCAAATTTTAGAGTAATGCGACATATATGCGGTGAAGATAACTATTCTTGGACTCAGCTTTATCAAACGAAAGGTTAGTTTTATGTAAAATGTGTAAAAGGAGGGGAAGAACAGCTGTTTATATTGTCAAGACATGGATAAACATAAACATATTAAGGCGCACACTACCATCAATGCATGCAGGCATACATATGATTATGAAATTCACCCAAACCAGTCACTTCACAAGCATATAAGCAATTAGACAGACTTGGATGGAATCTCATGGAAAACATTCTGACATTTTGGATACATTATATTGTGTTTCAGTGATCCCCCTACCCTCCCTCTCCCTCCTTCACTCCCAAAAGACAGAATGAAAGGGTTCCGATAACAGTATTCCAAGATCTCCTCAGGTTTTGTCTATCTTCATCCAGGAAGCAGGAAAAAACAGACCTTCCACTCAATAACTACACAACAGGAAAAGGGGGAAATTTAAGTCCCAGATCTACGAGAGAAAAGGGTCATCAAGCACACCTTCTGTACGCGTGCAAGTAGCCGGGTAAGATTGCTTTTCAAACTCCTAACATGCTCAAGATTCTTGGTGCTGACATTCCTGGCCAATTCATCCAGCACAGGGTAAGCATCTCTCTCAAGTTCTTCCACACAAGAGTCTAGGGACGTACAAACAACCTCCAGGGCAATCTCCAGAACTTGAAACTCGAACGGGAGTTCACCATGCAAACTTTCAACAGCTTCTGGAACTGACCATAGTCTACCTGTCGGCGCATGCACATCATTTTCTTGTTCATCCATGTTTTGTAGTCTTTGGCTCCTAGATGGGCTTTTATGAGGAAGTTGTTGCCTTAGCTGATCAACAAATGGAAGAACCTCCTGGCGAAGAGGGTCAAGTAACAGCACTTCTTCGGCTGTAACTATAGCTTTTATAAACTCCAAATTAACAACCATGGCTTTCTCTCTCGCTGCAAGAAAGTGAAGAAAACTTAGTTCCATTTTTCTACAAAAGCCACTACACTTGACGGTGACGGTGTGTCTAGTAACCAGAAAAACACCCGTGCAGAGACAGCTAGAATACAACTAGAATCCCAAATCATATCAAAGATCAGGGCTCCTATATTTTCTAATTTAAATGCGAAGTCCATGCAAATGAATATAGATGTCAATAGGCTAGTAAGAAAGCTCACAGAATCACAAGAAAAAATGTAGCGTCTTACCGAGAAGCTCATGTTCACATTCTCACTTCAAAGACACAGCCCCACCAAAAATTAGTTAGAAGTTCACAATCACTATTCGTACAACTCCTAATCGAACCACCTCTTGATAAATGTTCAGTACCGAGATAACTACAAAAACTCTCATATACACAGTTTTATGTATGTCAATCAAACACGAACTTACCATTGAACATTATTAAAGAATCAAAACTGAATTGATCACGTAAAAAGGTACCGAAAAATTCTAAACACAGAAAAGCTGGAAAATGATCAAGTACCAAGGATATTGGAGGATTGAGAGAAAACAGGACCAAGGATTCTTAAATCCCTTGCCGGAATTGCAGCGCGCCGGACGATCGCACTCTTATCGCACTCCACAAGCTCGGACTGCCCCCACCGGTCGAATCGCATCCACAGCCTCGCACCCCCAGCCTTCTTCTTCACCTTCCCTACCGCCCCACCACCACCACCACTCCCAATCAAGCTATTGCTGGGCGGGGAGCTGGTTCCAATAGGAGGAGGAGGTTGAGGCAAAGGCAGTGGCTGATCTTTCTTCTTCGGGCGCCGGTTACTGCTGTTCCGGCGAAACGAGAAGGGACCCTTGCCCATTTTATGTTTTCCTCTTTTCCTCTTTTCCTCTGAACTCAAATTTTCTGAGGGTCTAGGAGGGGGAAAAAGAAGCCATGGAAATTGTCGTCTTCCTCTTCTTCTTCTTCTTCCTCTCCTCCTCCCATAAACGCCTTCGATTTCAGTATTGACTGCTTCTGTAAGCTCTCTCTGGTTAATTAGTGAAGTCTAAGGGGTGTTTTTTGGGTTTTTGTTGGCTTTTTTTTGCAAGACTATATTCAAGAAAAAACATTTTGTAAAATTATACACCTCCACTAATTTATGCACTCTCTAACTCTAGAACCATCTCTCTTCACTTTTTTCAATTTTTCACCAATTATCCTTCTTACAGAGTATCCAATCAAATGTCAAAGTCAGTTCTCACTCAACACTCTACCTCCATGCTCACCTCAATCACCCTCATTTCTCTTCCTTCTTCGTCATTTCTTCTTTTTCCTTCTGCAAAATCAGTTTGCTTTCATCATCTTCTTCGTCTTCAAGGAAAATTACTTCATCTTTAAGGAAGGCATGCAAGTATGAGCTTTGTATTTTTTTCTAGAAAGCTTGAATTTTCATGTCTTTTTTTTCGTTCATGAGTTTCTTGGCATTTTTTCGAACAATAACATTCAGGATGTTGTTTAAAGTTCATGTAGTGTGCAGGATGATTACAAGATGATGTTTGAAGTTCATGAACTTCAGGATGTTGTTTGAAGTTCATGTAGTGTAGTGTACTAAAGGACTACATGTGTACTACACGGTCCTCAAGTATCCATCGTGTACATTTTACGCAATGTACACGCTCCTCGTGTAGACCTCGTGTACACTACACGATCATCTTGTAGTGCATCTGATACTTCTCTTGTAGTCCACGATGCACTACAAGAATATCGTGTAGCATCTTGTACACTACAAGATGACTACACGGTGATCGTGTAGCATCTTGTACACTACAAGATAACTACACGATGATCGTGTAGTGTCATCGTGTACTGTACAGGATGGCCACAGGATGATCGTGTAGTCCTCGTGTACACTACACGATAGCACTGCAAGATGTTCGTGTAATCATCGTGTACACTACACGATTATCGTGTAGTCTTCAAGTAGTTCACTACAAAAAGCATCGTGTAGTTTACACGAGCACCACAAGATGCTGGTGTAGTGCCATCGTGTAGTGTAAACGAGGACTACACGATCAGCCTGTGATCATTATGTACACTACATGATAGTGTACACGATGGTCGTGTAGTCTGCGTGTATAATACACGATGATCGTATAGTCATCTTGCGCACTACGCGATGATCATGTAGGCCTCATGTACATGAAACGATGATTCCATGATCATCCAATAATATTCCATTTCATTCTATAATCTCCTTCTACTGACTTCCTTTATTGATGTATATATAGATATGTCTGAAGTTCGAATTTTTATAATCCATGATGGAGATTGGGTGAAAATTGGTTCAACATGATCTTTTAATGGAGAGAATACCAAATTATTGAAGGTATCAACTAACTTCACTCGCCACGAGCTATTAGGCATATTGTATGAAGAACTCCAAATAGACCACTCAAATGATGATATATCCATTTACAGAGCTCATGTCCCCTGCTCTCATCCTGAAATTTTAATTGATAGAGATCTACAATTCTTTGTTAAAGAGAACAGATCAAAATCACTTAGATTAACACAAATCACTTGATTTGTAAAATGGCAAAGGAAATGTCTGATTGCCTGGAAATAATCTTCTTGTCCATTGAATTGATATTTTGCTCCATTCTAATCAAATATTTCCTCACCCAATCCTCCCCATTGAAAAACATGTAATATAAATCAGATGGGTACATGTTGTCAGTGTAACCATCAAGTTGTGACTAGAAGGATAGTGAATGAGTACACGATATTTGTGTACCCATCGTGAAGTCTACACGATGGGTACACGGGCCTCGTATAGTTATCGTGTAGGCTACATGATGCTTACACGAGGTCGGTCTAAGAATCGCGTAGCCTACATGATGACTACACAAGGTTAGTTTACAAGAAGAAGAAGGGTACATAATGATTTTGAACATACCTTCCATGCGGTTATTGATCTCATGTAGCTTGTTTGTTCTTCCACCTCCATAGGGACCAAGAGAAGAACTTCCAACTAAAAATTCAAATTATATAAATTACGTGCAAGCAATATAAATTATGTTAACATAAATCACAACTTACATTTTCCTTTGAAAATATTCTTTTCGTAGATTCTCAACAGGAACAATTGTTGTTGGAGCCCACTTAAGAATCTGTGGTACCTTGGCTGAAACCTGATTACCATATAAACTACCCATCAAGGGGGATAGTTTCAAATACACATGTCTATTTAACCAAAAGATAATAATTTAGTATTCAACACATAAATAACTCAAAACATCACTATTTGATACTGTCATGAAATCATCGTGTAGCCTATAAGAAGCATACACGATGACCGTGAAGTCGTCGTGTAGCCTACAAGAATCCTACATGATAACTGTGAAGTCATTGTGTAGCCTACATCACTATATAGAACAAAAAAAGTACCTAGAAGGCAAAAGGACATCAATTCAGTGAATATCCATGAACAATAACGGGGGATTTTCTGTACCTTTTTTTCCTTGCTTAAGATCACCAAAGACATGCTTTTTATTCTTCACAGCCATTAATGATTTGATTGTTTTAGAGAAAGAGAGCTCTCCCCACGGATATTGGTTGAAGGCTTTTAGGTCTCCAACCAAAACCATCCATTTCTTCTCGATTTGGGTTCAGCTCTCTTTCCCCAAAAAGAAATGCTCTAGTAAATAAACAAGAGTCATCTTGATAGCATCCATACATGCCTTAAAGTTACTGGTCTTGAACTTCCACTCCAACTCAGCCATGGTTATACCCTTGGCTTTGGGAAAGTACAGATCAATGAGTCTGCTTTGGGCCACAGGTCTTCTTCTCATCTCGGGCTTCACTGAACGTTAGTCCGGTCATCATCGAGAAACCATTCTTTGAAAAGCACAGTGGCTCGTATAGTCCTCGTGTACACTGCACGATATATACACGACGATCGTGCAGCAATCGTGTACCCATGGCCCAACATTCACATTTTTTCTTCATTCTTTTCCCTAATACTTTTCTTACACAATATCAAATCAAATATTAATTCATTTTTTTAACACTCAACCTCAATATTTATTTATATTTAAATAAATATATAAAACTAAATATATTACATATATAGTGTGCGCGATGACTACACGACGATCGTGTGCTCATGGCCCGTCATTCACTTAATTTTTCTTCATTTCCCCCCAATACTTTTCTTATACAACATTAAATCAAACGTCAATTCATTTTTTCTTCAACACTCAACCCCCATATTTACTTATATTTAGATAAATATATAAAATTAAATATATTACATGTGTAGTGTACGTGATGATTACATGATGATCGTGTAGCCATCTTGTACACGTGGCCTACCATTCACTTACTTTTTCTCCATTTCCCCTTAATATTTTTCTTACACAACATCAAATCAAATGTTAATTCATTCTTCTTCAACACTCAACCTCCATATTTATTTATATTTAAATAAATATATGAAATTAAATATATTACATGTGTAGTGTACAGTATGACTACACGACAATCGTGTATCCATGACCCACCATCCACTTACCTTTTCTTCATTCTTTCCCCCCAAATACATTTTTTACACAACATCAAATCAAATGTCAATTCATTATTCTTCAACACTCAACCTCCATATTTATTTATATTTAAGTAAATATATAAAATTAAATATATTACATGTGTAGTGTACACGATGGATAGACGGACATCGTGGAGTTATCTTGTAAACTACGCGATTGGTACACGGGCATTGTGTGGCCATCCTGTAGACTACACAATGGGTACACGCGCATCGACTAGCCATCCTGTAGACTACACGAATGGTACACGGGCGTCGTGTACCCCCTCTCTCGACGTTCTCTCTCTTTCTCAACGTTCTCTCTCTATTTCTCTATGATCTATGTTCTGTCTTTTTTTCTCTCTACGTTCTCTCTCAAAATTAATAAAACCCGCCAAAATTAACCTACAAAAATTAACAAAACCCATTAAAGTTAACGCATGTTAACAAAATCCACAAAAATTAACAATATCCATTAAAATTAACAAAACTCATTTGTTGTATTTAGTTTTGAAGAAAATGCGTTTCTAAGAGAGAGAAATGAAGATGGAAGATGAAAAGAGAGAGTGCAGACTAGTGTGTAAGAAGAGTAATGGGGAACAAAGAGAAAAAATGAAGGAAATGTGATAAGGAGTTAGGATAAGCAAAAATTAGGTCAATGTTATAATTTGTAAAATATTTGATCACAGAGTATATAGTTTACAAAAAAATCCAAATTTTTTTTTTACGAAAGGTACATTTGAAAATGCATCGGCCATGAATAAATTTTTTTTCAGAGATTAGGACATTTTAGCTTAGGAAAAGTCATTTATACTTTTCTATTAAAAAAAGTCTAGCAACTCAACTTGTAAAAAAAAGTCTAACAACTCAAAAACCTTTTGTATATCTCCACAAATGGAAATCTTCTCTGGTTTAATCCCTGGCCACCATCTCTCTCTCTAACATCAAGCTCGCCAATTCCCTAATTGCATTGAACTCCATCTTATTCACCACCACCGCGAATCCATTGTCCGTGACCTAGCATTTTGGTCAGAAAATCTCCAAATTTCTTGATTGAAGCAAATTATCCCCTTACTCAAGAGTGTTTGTTTCTTCTCTTTGATAAATATTCAAGAGAGGTTAAGGTGTAAAGATTAAGACATTGATTGGAGAATTTCATGATCATGAAGTCATTACAAGTAAGTAATCATCTTGGACTGTAAACAAATTAGGTTTTTTGTGTGAAATAGACATTGTAACTCCCTGATTTTTTAGGGTTAAATATAACCGTAATTTTACAATTTCAGAATCCCAAACCCCTAATTTGAGAAAATTCTCAAATTGAAAACTCTAATTTTACCCTAACTTTAACATTAAATAGCGGAAGCCTAAATTTATATAAAAATAATTATTCAATAAACTTTAATAAATCTTGTATTAAATCTGTAATAAAGTCAGCGTAAAAAATCCATAAGACTTGAAAATTTAAACATATAAATGTAAAATAAAGCATGGGAATTCATAAATTCTTGTATCAATTGTAGTTAACAAAAAAGTTGTTTCTAATGTTTTATAATCATGAATAATTGAAAATTTTCTAATTTCATCTACGACAGTCCCTCACTCTGACTGCTCGTCATCACCTAGACACAATCACTATAGGGGTGAGTATTAAGAATACTTAGTAGGAAAATTTACATACTAATAAGCTTCACATGTCATAAATGTAAACAAGTAACTCATGCAACTATATTTTAACATATTCACTTGGTTATTAAATCATATAAAGTACTTGTAATTAACATAGCGGAATTCATGGTTATCGTGTAACTTGAACTTGTATTTGTAACTTGTCTGATC
Organism: Datisca glomerata; assembly: GCA_003255025.1. Classification (NCBI taxonomy): domain Eukaryota; kingdom Viridiplantae; phylum Streptophyta; class Magnoliopsida; order Cucurbitales; family Datiscaceae; genus Datisca; species Datisca glomerata. The sequence continues at coordinate 705,471 of QANY01004331.1, read as the reverse complement.
ATGATTCAACTAGACATATTCCTCAATTAACAATCTAATCAAAACTGATTCACATTTGAACTTGAACTTGTAACATGAAAGTGAACATGATGGAATGGGTGTCCTGAAGCTGGTGTCACTTAAGATTATCTGAACCTTAAGGACGTTGACATAAACATGGTGACACCCATCCGTATAGCTGACAACATGACGTGAACAATCTGATCACTTGATAACTAAAGGATACATCTAAGTCTACAAACTGTATATTTATTATTTCACTTTAATTAATTTCAAGACTCATGGTAACTTATATTCTTGACTAATATGCACCTTGTCCAGGAACATATATAATATAACTAATACATGTATAAGTCAAAATATAATCACACACAACATGATAATTAACTACATCATGATATAGAAAAATAAATAAAAAAACTTGATCATAAGATTGAGCAACATAAAGAAATATTAAACTAAATGCACTACATTCATAACATATGAATCAAACTACTACGTAAGTTCACTTACTTGGATTGCTATGAATTAAATTCAGCAGCTAATGACCTGAAATTCAAGGATCCTAGATCACAAAATGTACAGATAATAACTATCATTAGTCAATTAATTAGAAGAGCGAACGGTGACGGAACAATGGGAAATAAACTGGGTAATGTCTGATCAAGTGGTTCAGATTTGTTCAACTAGGTCTGATCAGTCCGAACTGGTTCAATTCTATTGAGATGAGCCAGTTCGATCTAGTTGATTAAACCGATTCGGTCTAGTTTGGGTGAGTTACTTTGGGTTGGGTTGGTTGAATCGGTTCGGTACGGGTTGATTAGACCAGTTCGGGTTGAAAATTTTTAGGCTGGGTCTGGTCAAATCAAGTGGGTCGAGTTTCAGTCCATACAGAGGCCAAGAAAAAATGAAAGAAAGAAGGACGAAGAAGAAAGCAATGCTTACCAATGACAATATTGTTGGGAGTTTTGCTCTCAAAACATATGTATTGACATTTTGATATGAAATTTGAAGAGGATTACATTTTTCTTATAATTGTTCTTTTAAATTATTGTTGAATAATTTATATAAATATCTAAAAATTTCATATTCATTAATGAGACTATGATCTTACCTCAGTACGAGAGGATTAAGATCATAGATAATGAATAAAATTGTCAGCAGCATATTAAAGTATAGAGTCTTTACTGAATTGTTGCTGGTACGGTTCATTAAGAATGTGTGTGATCTAGATCCGGATCATTGATGTGAATAGATATCTTAGTGAAGATACTTTATATAATAAGATTATATGACATGACCGATGTGAATTAATATCTTCATTAATGTGTCGTTTATCAAAAAAATTTAATACACATCAATTCGATGATCATATATAGACCAGTCTAAATCCTGAGTAGTCATGAACTCCTATGCATCTCTACTAGATCTTTTGATTCACTCATTAAAGTATCTTTGTTAATCAAGCTAGTGACTTTTATTTTAGAGATCCAGTGATATAGATGGCTGGGGACATGATCTTACAAGATTTAGAATCTAACTTTCCTAACGGATCGTATATTGTTTCTTTTAAGTGTTAATTCTAGAACAGAATGATTATTGAGCTCAAATTTATAATAAGATTAAAAATTTACCATTCACTAGTGGATTAATGGTACTTAAGGATCGAGAGGTAATTAGAATGGTAAAACGATAATTTTGACCAATTCTAATTTACGAACCAATAATTGGAGGACAAAACTACATGAAATAATTATGTTAGTGGATTACACGAGAATACTCTGTATATATATATATATTCTATAATCTCTAAGAGTGCAATTCCATATTTATATTGGAGTAATAATAGAATTAATAAATAAGATTCTTTAATTAATATTTTAGTTTATTGGAGCTTAGGATTATAGGTATGGTCCCCAAGTCACCTCTACACTACGTTGTCTAGGGTGTGAATATTTCAGGACATGGAAAAATGACTGACTTGCAAAAAAATTTTTTATTCTGGGGCAAGTACATAATTATGAGATAATTATGTGCGATTAATTAATTGAATTATTTATATATTTAAATATAATTTTTGGAAATTATATATATATATATACCATAACAGAAACCAATTATTGGAAGACAATAGTTGAGATGAACGGTTTAGATCTGAAAGGACCAGGTCTAAATGTATTAACTGATACTCAACGATCTCTTCTCGCCACAACTGATCAAATCACTGATCCTGAAATGAAACTCAAGTTCTTAGAAACTTGCTACAAGGAATATTCCACTCCTGAGATCAAATCTGTAGAAAAATTACAGTATGAAAAAATTATTAAACTGTATTCAACAGGATGCGTAACTATTTCTGATCTGAAAATGGAAATTAATATTATTAAAGCTGATATCCAACAGTTAAAGACTGCACATCAAATCCTTTCTCAAGAGCTGAATCTCTTCAAACAGTCTACAGCCAAAGGGAAAGCCCTTGTAGTCTTCCCAGACCTGCCTTCACCAGATCAGTCAGGTCAAAGTCAAGGTCAACCTTTGACTTCACCAGATCAGCCATCTCCTAGTCAAAGTCAAAGTCAGACTTTGACCTCCCCAGATCAGTCTTGTCGGATCTCACCAGATCAGACAAAAGAGAATAATCCATACATTTTCCTTCTAAATCAGGTCACTTTTCAGAAATGGTATACAAAGATTACCTTAGTAATCAAACCTGATTTTTTCATTACTGACGCCATTGTCTTAGTAGATAGTGGTGCAGATATGAACTGTATTCATGAATGATTAATCCCTCTAAAATATTTTCATACAACCACGCAATCTCTCACAAGCGCCAGTGGGAATTCAATGAGAATCCAATACAAAATACCAGAAGCACTTATCTGCAAACAGAGAGTTTGCATGCCTACCTCATTTGTGCTCATTAAGAATATGACACAAAGTATTATCTTAGGCAATCCTTTCCTCAATTCAATTATGCCTATTATCAGAATTGATACCTCTGGTATCCATACAATTATTGATACTGTTGACATTACCTTTGAATTCATTACCAAACCGTATACAAAAGAAGTAGATATCATCAGACATCTGATTGATAATAAGACAAATCAGATTAATTTTTTACAAAAAGAAATACACTTTTTGACAATTGACCAACGTATTCAACAACCCGCTATACAAAAGAAAATTCACACTATTCTTCATGAATTCCAATCTGAAACTTGTAGTGATATCCCTAATGCCTTTTGGGATATAAAGAAACACCTTATATCTTTGCCTTATCAGCCAGACTTCAATGAGAAAAATATTCCTACCAAATCGAGACCTAGCCAAATGAAGAAGGAATATTTAGAACTCTGCAAAACTGACATTGAATCTCTGTTAGCAAAAAAATTAATTAGACCCAGTAAATCTCCTTGGAGTTGTACTGGTTTCTATGTAAACAAAAATGCTGAGATACAAAGTGGATCACCTAGATTAGTGATCAATTATAAACCATTGAATGATGCATTACAATGAATTAGATATCCAATCCCAAATAAAAAAGATCTACTTGATAGACTTTATGATTCTGTAATATTTTTAAAATTTGATCTGAAATCAGGATTCTGGCAAATCCAAATAGCTGAAACAGACAAGTATAAAACTGCCTTTACAGTACCTTTTGGCCATTTTGAATGGAATGTTTTACCATTTGGTGTAAAAAATCAACTGAAGCAAGAACATCTTCAGCCATAGAGGTCTTTAGCCAACTTAACACCAACTGATCTTTCCTCATCCAGATTCTACATTCTAGATTTTCATTTCCATTTACCAACTGCTTATCTGGCTTTCTTTATTCACTAAATACAATGTCATCGAGTTCATGCTCGATTATTGCTGGTGTCACATGTAATTTTCAAATCACATAATTGTTCCTGTCAAGCTTGATGGACAGAGAACTATTTAAGATGTTGCAGACTACTCCACTCGAAGCAATTGAAGATGTACTTCTAGTGGCAACAGTGTTAATCCCAGTATTTTGAGAGGTTGCCAATGACACTTAGTCTTGATGGCTCTGATACCATGAGACAGTTTAGAGGAAGAAATAATTTGAAGGAATATTGAACTCAACAAAAGTTTCCTTAGTTCTATAAGAAGCTCGTATTTGTATGAGTAGAGTGAGGTACAGATAGAGTAAGCTACACGTCAAGAAGTATAAAGAACTAAGCAATTGAGAGCTCACGAACTCTAACTGATACACGAGTATAATGAGTAGTTGATAGTTAGAGAGAAACAGTGAAAATTTCAAACTACTCTTAGCACAAGTGTACACTAATGCTTCAATCTTAACTCACTTTACTACACTAGAATTCATCCCTAAAAGACGAAAAAATACTAAAGATAGAATAGTTAGATAGTACAAAAAAAAATGATATAGAGCATCAAGTATTTATAGAATGCATAAAAATATATTAGATCTATGTGTGCGCGTGTGTGTATGTACACACATATATACATATGCATGCTTCAAATTCTAGTGTTTTTAATATTTGCTTTAACTAATAAATTTACATTCAATTTAATTTTTTATATTTTTTCATGTTTCTTATTTTCATTTCATACATTTTAAGATATCTTATCTTAATAACACTAAGTTGTACAATTTATTGCATAAAAAAATTAATACAATAAAATTATGATGATTTTAAGACATAATTATAAACAAGATGGTATACAAATAATTTAAAATATTTAATTACTATATAAAAATTTAGAAATTTTTAAAAATAGCTTAGACAATATTGTTCAAAATGTTAATGCCATTAATCATTTAATTATATTTAATCTAAATATTTATGGAGGACAATTAAAGTATTGAATTAAATGACGATAATTTTATGTCCAAAAATATTTCCTTAGCACCATTTTGATATATTATAGATAAAAAATATTTATTTCTTAGGTCATATAATTTCTAAAGGAATATAATGTTTTTGGCATCTAAATCCTTCAACATGATATGAGACCCTGTTTGGTTACAATATTAATCAAGCAAGGACATCTAATTTCAAAAGCATCTGACCACATTCCCATGATTGTTATTAGAAATTTAGTTTTTTCGTAGGGCATCTTATTTCTAGAGAATATGATATCTTCGAATTTTCTGAGATCTAAATCCCTCAAAATATCTCACTCCCAAGGAAATTAGATACTTGTATATAATAGTAAAATGTTACTAGTTATACACGTGATCGAGACCATCAAATCTTTTAGTCACAATTTAGGATCATAGTCCTTTCAAGTCGGTATGAAAGAAAAATCTAACATTAAATTTAATATAGATACTTTATTAAAGTTATGAACACAGATAGTTGACTTTTATTTAGTAATTCATTTTTAACTAAATTTTATTTTGTCATCTTATCCAATAAGTAAACTAATTAATATAAATATGAGAGAAACATGTGATACTTTATGATCTTTGTACTTCTCATAAACTCACTATAGGAAGTTTTCATTTTATTAATGAGCATTTTCCTTAAACATGTTTTATAATTGTTGGTCATGTGAATTTAGAAGTAAAAAAATTCAATGATAATTATTTTTTTTCAAGGATATGTTCGTAAATCTTAATAAGCAACTTATAAAAAATGTGATTTGTATTGTCATTGATCATTAATTTATATTTAAGAAATATTGATACTATTAGTAATTCACAATAAATTATTCTTTGAATATCACAATATTAAATGTACAACTGAAAAACTAATAATCAATTGTTACATGAAGTATAAACGGTCATTTTAAGAATTTAAGAATAATAAGTAGATAATATTGTCCAAAATGATTCTCATTTACTTGTCTCTTTTAATATATAGATTTATTTCTCTTGACATTACCATAATTATCTCAATTCTCAATAATATATTTTTTCTCTCATTCACTCTACTCTTTCACCTCTTATCACAAGACTTGTGAATATATATGCTACACATGTAAATGAAATAATCCTGAGACTGAAACTTCAGAAAATACTATTGCGGCTGCTTGTTCTATCTTACTACTGTTTTTGGATATTCAGTATTCTTAATGTGAGGTTTTATAAATTCCGAAACGATCCTCTGTTATTGGTGGTTGGTCTTTTGTTTTTCTCTAGTTTTAAGTTACTATTGCAGTGTTGCTGCTACAATGAAAACAGATATGAAAGTAGTTTCTAAACGTTCCATTTGGCTTTATTGGTTAATACCATGATTGAAATGGACATGATTTGATGATAATGTCCTATTAAAAAAATGGTCATCTTGACGAGCAAAAGATGTTAGTTTTTGTTATTTATCTTATAGTCCAAGTGATGAAGGTTTCGAAGTTCGAATCCTTTTGGCACAAACAATTTTTTGAGACTTTTAAATTATATTTACTTATGTAAGGAAGTTTCGAGGGTATGAATGAGTCCTGTCGGAATAGTTGGCACAAAAAATTAGCCATCAGACAATCATGGAACAAGAGGGGAACTCGAAACACAATTGAGACAGCGTGGGAAATGAGACGATTCTGAGCCTTTTGGGACATGTTTACCATTGAGAACACTATTGTATGCCCTTACATTGCATTAGTCGCTTAACTCACTCATCACTATGGTCAAGTTTCGCCCTTTCTAATAGCACAGTATATGAGAACCAAACTTGGTTATCCAAGTGAGCAGAATATCCGAATGAGATAAGTACTACGGAATCTCCTATAGTTTTTCAGTGCAAATTTTTGTCGCATGAATCGGGGGGGCATCGTGAAATTTGAAGGAGAGATCCTAACTAATATATCATTTGTCTATTGTACTGAAACTTCCAAAAGTCTTCTTACACACATTCTCAATAATCATATACAAGATTATCATATATTACTAAACATTATAATCTAACATTCTAGAAATCTAATTCTTCTCAATCAGATTCCACTGTGTCCCATTAGATACCTACTATGTCACATACCAAATTCCTCATTAAGGATGTCTTTTTCAATTCCAAGGAAATCAGATACCAATATATATATATGTTGTCATAGTATATTACATTGTCATAATTATCTTCAAAGTCCAATGTTTTTTTTGCCAACCAAAAATAGTTATTGTACAATCTAAGTAATAATGTGAAGATTCCACGACACGGGACACCTATTCTACTCAATCACATTCCCATCAATTTAACTCTTAACAAATGTTTGTAATTGTCAATACCAAACGATAAACAAACGTGGATAAGGTTTTGGAAAATGTCAAACTAACATAACTTTTTACGTAAAATATGTCAATCGAAAAGTTGCATAAAAATATATAGCCTGATTAGTTATAATACAACATTTATAAGTTTCAAAATTTGTCACTAAAACATGTGATTGTCATTTTACTTCACCTGTGTAAGGATCACAATATTTAGAGCTGTTTTTTTTCCCAATAATTATCTCTGTGATAATAATATCTTATATAAACTCTTTCAAATTCTCTTTCTTTCGATCTCCACTCTTCCAAGTCAGTTATATCCAAAAAAAGGAGCTAACAATTACAGTTTTCCTCATTCTCTCACTCCTTGCTGTCCTTTTGATATGTCTATTGTTATACCACAAAAGTTAGGCCAAACTAACCTAACTATTGAAAATCATCAGTTGTTTCTTCTGTCGTGACTATATTTTGTGCTGAATACATTTGCATAAGCAAGTTGAGTTGATTTGCCAAGACCTTCTCGAGCTCAACAATATCATTCCAATATCTTTGCTCCAAACAAATCTTCCTGTTTTCATAAGCTTCCATAAGCTTATTCCTTGCATCTGCATATTCTTCAATCTTTTGGTTCTTGACCTTCTCTAATCCACCAAAGCCATCCACCCTATCAGCACAAAAGATAAAAAAAATTGATCAAGAGATAAAGGGATCACTTGAAAAAACTTAAAAGCCTAAACTCAAAAAATACGTTTTATTAATTGAAAGATTCCCGTCTGATTTGTTGGTTTTCATTTCCTCTTTATGCAGCCTCTTGAAATGATCTTCACTGGCTGTTATAGTTTGATGAATGCTTTCGATTTGATCGCAAAAGAATTGTTCCTGAGCATCCATCTGAAACAAACAGAAAAATAAGATCAGCAACAGCATTGTTCCTCTACTTTATCAGTTTAATTTCAGATTTTAATAAACTACCTCTTCCTTGTTCTGTTCGTGCTGCATTTTCGTTCTTTCTCGTACCATCTGACTTTCGTGTGCTGCTTTCCGAAGCTTCTCTGTAATTTTACTTAGAGTCTCGACAAGAGCTTGTGATTGCTTCTGCTCTCTGGTGAATCTGTTATTGAAAAAGCTAAGTTGCTGACCTTCCTCGTTTATGTCCTTTATTTTACTCTCAACCATCTCTTGGTAAGACCGCATTTCAAATCTTAATTTTGATTTTCCTGGAGAATTACACAATGGTCTTATTACGTTATTACGTTCATGTTATAAAACACACCTAAAATAAAATTAACATATAGGGCTTACACAAACATGAAAGGATGAGCTAAAATTCAAAGTATCAAGCTTTTCAAAACAATGCTGATAGAGCCAAACCAGGAAAATTACAAAAGAAAAAGACGCTAAAACGGGTCTAAAAGATATTAGCTTTAACGTAAATTGGAAATAAAACAAGGGATGATTTTTGGTATTATGTATTATTTAAACAATGTTAATTTGAAATTTTATGGTTCTGAGTTTTTTTGTTAGTGAAACCTAACATGGAGGAATATATGAGTCATTTTCAAATTAGAATCATGTCATTTAAGTAAACTATAAGATGTTAGAAAAATTCTCTAAAAAAATATTGACAATAAAACAAAATAAGTAATCAACCAACCAAAACTAGCAAATAAAGTTTCTACTACAAGTAAAGATCTTATGTACGTTGTCGGTTTATTTGTTGATTCTTTTGGCCATATTAGCAAATAGTACTTTCTCAGACATATTTGTAAAAGAGGCCTCGTTTTCGGCCAATTTTGCAGTTTTACGTACCAAAGCTCGCATTATAATAAATTCCAATTATCATATACCATAACTCTTGATCCATACAGCTAAATATTTAAACAGTAAACTATGGACTAGGAAAGAGATAGAACCTTGAGAGTGCTGATTGAAGATATCCACATCATCTTTTTCAGCAATGTAACCATATAGTTGGCGCCTCGTACCCGGACCGAATAAAACCCCATTATGATCCCAAGCATTTCTATCCCTCCCTTGCTCTTTGAAATGCATATGTAGACATGTCGCTTCTAAATAGCCTGCTGTTGAGTTTTCAAATAACAAAACACTTGTCCCCCTGTGTCCTTGTGGACCATAAGAGTGTCGTGCTTTTAGCGCAGCATATGAGCTGAAGTAATCAAGCAGCTCTTGATTTCCCATTCCTATCCACTAGAAAAAGAACTAATGAAAGTTATACATTGCAAGATATAGCATTGTCAATAATTGTTTAGATAAAGAAAAGATCTTAAAGGTAAAAACTAGGCTAGTGTTAATATAGTAGTTACCTTATCATTCTCTTCCTGCTCGTATCCAGTGTTCATATCATGACCATAGGAGGCCAACGATTAAATGATCTTTAACTCTCTCATCCAAACCTTCCCATTTTCCATATACTTCACCAGCAGGCAGAAGTGAAGCCCCCCTCTTACGCAACTCTTCATCCAAAGTTTCAGCAAACAATCTATGAAGCTTTACCCTCCTACCCTTTTTTGTTCTTGCATGGTTTATCAGTGGCTGCAGGAATTGATACCAATCAATGGCCCCTGGACCACCTTTGCATGCTGGGCAGTGCAATTTCCTTTGTCATAAAATTTAACTCCTCAACACTCATTTTATCAAAAATCTTGAAAAACCCCACAAACCAGATGCTTTTCCTCAAATTTTGACATCTATCTCCTTTGTCATCTGAATCAAAGATATTGTCAGGCATATCATCATCGCTATCTACCAAAACATCAGAGTCCGAATCAATATTGTCATTGAAATAAACAACTTCAGTCACGTCTTTCTCAATTTTCCTAGGTATAATTGGCTTCAGCAGTCAAATTAGATGCTTGATGTTGAGAAGAAACAGGCCATGCAATTCCTTTACTCAAAACAATAGAATCAAACAGACAATAGAGTAAGATCAAATAGTGTCAAAAGGTTCTAGCTTTAGCTGTTTAAGTCTCACATTTAAACAACTTAAGTAGTTTCTGAGCTGCATTATCACTTGCCCACACTTTTGGAGTAAAATTCAGAGAAGAACAAGTTGTACCACCATTTGGACAATGTCCATTCTTTTTTTCTGATTCCAAAAGTTTCGTACCTTCTTTTGCAGTGTTCAAAGTGAGCCTAGCTGTACCATTTCTCAACTGCTTAACTTGGCGACCCGAAAGCCCATGTACAGTTCCCAACTTTGGGAATGGGTCAGTATCATCAGCCATTAAAGGCTTCTAGCTAACCAGATAGCCTGCAATTCAAAAAGAAATGTTCAATAAAAATATCTAATCCTCAGTTTTTTCATGGAAAGTACATATTCCCTTTGTCGAAAATGATCAATATTGTAATGAGTCTTGGCTAGTTTACAATATATTTTCTTTCAATTTGGTAAAATATTTGACAAATCAATAAGAAAAGAGCATACGACCAACAAAACTTGCGTTACTCTGTTTTGTTTGATAGGAAAGAGGAAATAACAGAGCATGGGGGGAAAATATAATGTAGAAAGGAAGCAATTTGAAGAGAAGTGAAATATATCCAAACACCATGAAGACACGTATGAAAAGTATGAAAATGAAACGACAGGCTTAAGTAATTATTTGAACGTTTGACATAACCAATGCAACATTATTTGCTTCTTGGAATGGAAATTATTCTTTCTCCGTAAATAGTGAAAATTAAAATCATGCAGAAGCAGAATATAGAATCAAACAAAAGATTATCATCATCGTCAAGGCTGTCAGATGTTGGCGTTCCGGAAATAAAACATAAGGTATATTGCAAGAGTTTGAGTTTAGGGGTGTGTTAAAACTGACCAAACCGATCAAATCGAACTGGTCTGAACTGAAAATTATCGGTTTCGTCAGTTTTTAGCTATAAGCACGTCGTCCAGTCTAGAATTAAAAAAATTAAACTTTTGATTCGGATAAAAATTTTCTAAAATTTTGGACCGAACAAATTAACAACTCGTTTATCCTCCCCATATATACATTACATTTTATTTCTCAACCCTAAGTCCTCACACGATCGCCTCCCTCTTCAGTCCACGAGTAGTGCCGTCACGTCCAAATTCTGTTTCGTGCGTCCACCCTAGCCAACTACTAAGCATCATGACATCCAACTCATATTCCGTGTTTCCACCCTAGCCAGCGAGTAAGCACTCGAGCAGCACCGCAACGTCCTGCTCCTGTCTCATGTTTCAACATAGTGCCAGCGAGCACCACGAGCTAGGGGTAAGCAATTCAGTTCGGCTCGGCGTAGGGTCTAAATTGAAATGAACCATAAAATCAATATTCATGTATTACAGACCGAACTGAACCGAACCGAACCGCTGTGTGAGAGTGAAAATCGAGCCGAACTGAACCACTCAACAGCGGTTTGGTTCAGTCCGTTTTGTTGTTTGTTCAAACAATGTTAAAAAATCCTTCATACTTATTCAATATTCAACCCCAAACAATCTAAAAACCAGTTTTAAAAGCAAACCCTGAAACTAAAGCAATATCTAGTGAACAATTACATGAGTAAAGTGTATATAAAATACTTGTAACTTCATATTCAATGTTTAAAAAAAATCAGAGTAAAAACTTACAACAGATCCCAAAAAAATCATCCTTAACCCTAGAAAAATCCAAACAGCACAAAAGAGAACATAGACAAACCAAATGCACAAATCCATAAAAGCAAGAATCAAGCATCCACTCCGATTCAAAGCGATTTTTTCTTCCCACTAGCTGTAAGCTTTGATTTTTCAGAACCATCTTTGACCAGACATCCTTTCTCCCACTAACAGCAACCACAAGCTTCAATTTTTCAAAATCAAGCATATAATCGTTCGTCTTCTTCTTCTTTATCTTTGAAGTACCATCTTCTTTATAAAAGAGCATGAACAAAAGAAGAGAGATAGAGGAGAGAGAGAGAGAGAGAGAGAGAGAGAGAGAGAAGGAGAGAGAAGATAGAGAATGAAAAGAGACAAAGATGGTACACATAGAGAAAAAAATGATGGAGAAGAGAGAGAGAAAAAAGATGGAGAATGAAGAGAGACAAAGATGGTACAAATAGAGCAAAAAGAAAGATGGAGAGAGAGAAAGAGTGAAGAGATGGAGAATAAAGAAAAGGAAAGAGAGGTAAGACAGAGAGAGCAAAGAGGTGAAGAATTGAGAGGTTAGGGGAGAGAAAGTGTTCCTTGTATGGAGTGTTGGTTGGTTTACAGAGAAATCACAGATCGAACTGAACCTTCAGTGTTTTATAACTCCAAAACTGAGCTGAACTGCCTAAGATACACACACCGACCAAACTGTTACGGTTCGGTTCAGTTCGGTCAGTTTATCGATTTTAACAGTTTGGCTTACACCCCCTACAATGAGCGGCTCACAAAAAAGGTTAAATCTTGTTGCTTATTTTTCTTATGGTATCTTTGTTGGATTAGGTTTTAAAATTTAAAGAAAAATCATTGAACCACAAAAGGTTCATGGGAGGAATATCAAAAAAATTTCTAAAACTAATTTAATCATATTTAAATATTAAAACTATACTTACGATTATTCATACTTAGTTAAACGTATTCAATAGAGGTAGAAACAATTTTATACCTTTCCTGTATCAGAGAAATTCTGATTTGGTGGAATCCTATTATTCATCTCGCGTTCTTCGTTCATCACAAGACTTCAAATAATCTTCACACCAACAACCACCCGTAGGATTCAGAAGTATATCTCAATCAGATGTCGCCAGGAGTTGAGTGTGGGCTCTCAAAAAAATAGAAGAAAAAAACAAACTTTGCTCTTCTACCTCTAGATTTCGACGGCAACAGGGAAGGGAAAGAGAAACTGCTTTTTTTGCTCTGTGTAATCACACACTGTGATCAAGGTTAGGGATGTAACCATATTGTTATCCCTTGTATAATAATTACAGAATTTACACATATACCCATATATATCAAATTACCAAATATTCACCCTATAATATTTGCTATTGCCGATAATTACATATCTCCCTAGAGTCAATGTGTCAAAATTCATCGATCCAAATTGATAAATTAAATTGATCTTTATCAATTAATTAATTATTTTTTTTATTTAGTAATTATCCAATAATTTAAAAAATAACCAATTAATTAATTTGAATATTTATTACTTGATCTTCACTAATTATGTGACAACACCCATCACATATGGGTTCGGGAAATATATCTTGGTCCAAAACACGTTTTTGTTCCAACTGATGTTGTTTTTCATTCATGTCCTTATGAGCTACTCCTGAGAGCGAATGAAACCACATGAATAAAGTTATAGGATTCAAATACTCGATAAATTTACCTTCAAAAATTTCCGACCAACTTAATCCTGACATTGTACGACTCCACTATAGGTCTGATGCCGAATAAACTCTCGATTCATGCACGCTACCTTTTCTGTTAGTGCAAATAAAAAATTTTATTTCACGGTCCACATAATATTTTAACATATTACCCTCCGTGAATATCAGTAACAAGAATGAGATATAAAATTATTATTTTACCCCTCTAGTTATTATTTTCTTAACTCCTTTAGTGACTGCGAATAAGAAAGCCATAAAAGTAAATTGTCTCATACAGTTCACCATGTCTTATTCAATCATTCATTTCATCGAATACTTGGTTAAGTTAATTTATTCACACACCCATAAATAAAGCATAAGATGATATTGTTGCATTTGCAATCTCACCACGATCCCAACAGTCAAGGTATTGTCTGACAATTCGAACTCACTCCTTTGGCATATCAAAGATTGTAACTAACTAAGTCAAGTTTCATATTCACCTTAAGATTAAAGTAATTCTGAAAATACCCTTATATGTATAACAATTAGATTTAGAGCTAGATAAAAAACTTTGCTCTAAACTAGTTGGTTACTAGTCTATTCAACATATTCTATAACATGTTTAGGTCAACCATTAGAGTCTCCAGTCCCACGCCCCAAGACCGACATCCTTTGGTTCAACCTATTAGTCGTAATCGGACTCGATTGCCAAGTCAATTCTAAAACTGCGAATAACATTCTGAACTATTTTAGAAGAGTTTATTTGAAGACCCCCCAGTCTTTACTCTTCTTATGTTGACAATAGTTCAAGAACTTGAGTAAATTATAAACACACTTTAATTAATAGAAAAACTTTCATTCATTCGTTAAATTTTCTAATACAAAATGTCTGAGAAATAATTAAATACTCATAAATAGTTATTACACCATACTTTATATACATAATTCTAACAATCTTTGCCTAGTGATAAAAACTATTATATGTTTATCTATAGAAATTTTGTTCAGATTTATTTAGATTTAACCCATAGTGGATATGATTTTGATGAAATAATCGACATCGTATTTGAGAAATTAAGATATACAATGCTAGTACTTAGAAAAAAAAACACATTCAGGCCTGAAGTTGGTTAGCCTGTTAACTAAGTTGAAACAAATAAGCCAATTTTATACTTAGAAAAAATGAAACATTAAGTATTATGTTATTTAAATGAGTGTTTAGTAAGTATATCCCTTAGTTTAATTAAGTATTTTACTTAACATTGTGTTTGTATTGTATTAGATGTCTACTAGAACTCCAAGTGAAGGTCATGATGTTGCAGTGATGGTACCAATTTGCCACCAAGATGTACAAAAGGTAAGAGAAAATACAAACGAGAGCCTTTTAATGTTTGGAACGATTTCAAAATACTTGAAACTAATGATTATGAGAGAGATACTTTGTAACCATTGTAAATGTGTATTTTCATGTCAATGTGTTAATGGTTCTTCTTCTCTATGGAATCACTTGAAAAGATGTAAGAAGCGTCCTAGTAGGTTTGATGACCTAAGCAAAAAATGTCAGTTGTTAATACTAATACTACAGTAATAATGGCCAGTCTACCTTATTTCAATTTTTTTTGCAAAATCATAATGTGCTAAGGAAAAATATGCATACAACTTTATCTGATCACGATAGATTATAAAGCAATAATAAAGCATATGCTTTTTTGTCAAGCTTTTTAATTACAATGGGTAATGAATTCAGTGATTATCAACAAATTTTGTCACCAATTCGGAGTTTTTATTTTTATTTTGGTCAAAAGAAGTATTATTATTAGTGGAAAGTGCTCATGCTTAGCCCATATCTAGATCATTAGATTACTTAAATTGCCTGGATATGCTCCTCATATGTCAAAAATTCAATATTTGTAAGCAAAATCTTTATGTTCTAAACAAAAAACATGTACACAGTTTAAACTGATCACAAGATTAAGCATTGGTCTTTTCTTAATTTTTATTATAACCTCAAATTTAGCATATAACCTTTATTTTTTTGTTATATTACTTTTACCAGACAATTTACGTTATAGTCTAAGCATATCTAGACCATTAATTGATTTCTAATAGCTCATAATGCCCATGTCAAAATTTAAAGTTTTCCACTTCTAACATGCTCTGAATTAAAAATCCCAACAAAGACCCGTATTTATCATAAAGAGAGAAATTGAGTCAATATAAAATTCAAACTAATATTGGCTATTTTATCTAGCTAATCATAATTATCATGCCCATAAAAGAAAGGCTCCTTATGAAATATTTGTAAAGCACAACCTTCAATAGTCAGAATCGCATATAGTGATGGAGAAATAAAACCTTCACTGTCGAAGAAGAAATTACATAAATGGAGGGAGAAGACATCGTAAAACCTTACTGTCGAAACTCACCTGGTAGCCGTCCTGAAGCTTGGCTAGCGCGCGGTCGGGAAGAGGAAGAATCACCGAGAAGACAAAATGAAAAATGACAAGGTAAAAAGTAAAGTTAGGTTTAGTTGAGATTATATAGTATGGAATTTTCATAAATAAAATAAACTTTGAGGTAAATAGTAATTTTTTTACACCATCAAACAATGACAAGTTTTTTTCCACTGTCATAACAAGAAGTTATATTGACAACCCAAAAATTAGTTGTCATAGTAGAGAACACATTTATGACAGCTTATTTTAGAGCTGTCATCTTACCCGAATTATCCCACCCTACACTATTTTTCTTTGACAGATTTTAGAGAGCTGTCATTGTATCAAAGATGTGGCTGTCATCTAAAACCAAAATTATAGTAGTGTGGTGCAATATCTACTACTACCTTTAATGCTGGGAAATGTAGGAAGTGGCTTGCTAGGATGGTCGAGATGAATTAACTTTTAGGGTGGTAGAGAGTGAAAGACTTAGGAAATTTTGTAGGGGTACGCAACGTAAGTTTTATTCCTTGTTGGAAAAAATTTCTAGAGATTGTTTTTAAGTGTTTTGTCGAAGAAAGAAAAGTTGAAAATGCATTAAAAGTAAAAAAAAAAATTATGTCTTATCCTTAATTCATGGACATCAACACAAAATCTTAGTTAAATGGTACTTGCTGCACATTTTGTTTACTCTGATTGGATATTATATGAAATAATTATTAACTTTTGTCTAATTTCTAGGAGTAAATTGTTATGGTTATTGAATGTTTGCTTGACTAGGGTATTGAAAATATTTTCACGTTTATAGTTGATAGTATAAGCGCCAATGATGGCGCAATCACTTATTTCAAAAAGTCTATCAGAAATTAGAAGGGGTATGTGTTGGATAATGAGTTCATGCATGTTACGTGTTGCACATAGGTTATGAACCTCATTGTGCATGATAGTTAGAAGGATGTCTAGGATTTTGCCATTAGTTCGTAGTGCGGCAAAATATGTGAGGTCTTCTCCTGCTCAGTTTCAAAAGCTTATGACTTGCATCAGGGCTGAAAATATATCTTCTAGTAATCTAGTGTCTCTAGATGTCCTTACTAGGTGGAAATTAAGTTATTTGATGTTGGAGTCAGTTGAAAAGTTTCAAAAAGCACTTAAGAGGCTTAAAGAATAAGATACATATTATATGTTGAGCTCTATGGAGATAAGTAGAAACTTGATCTTCCGGGAGATGAGCGATGGGATAATGCTAGTGTGATTATCAAGTTTTTGGAAGTTTTCTACGAAATAACATTATGCTTTCCGATTATTTGAATTTTACAACAATAAATATGTCCATGAGGTTTTTTTATTGAGAACTTTATTCGATCATATTCTTCATCTAGCGATGTTCTTTTGAAAAAAATGACAAGTAGCATGAGAGCCAAGTACGATAAATATTAGGGAGGCTCGAAAAGGTAAATTATTTGTTGCATGTCGCCGCAATTCTAATATTTTGTTTGATCCTGAACTTGCTCTTGATTTGAGAAAGAAAGTGAGTTCTACTTTCAAAAGAGTATTTAAGGAATAAAAAGCAAGGTTGATCTAAGTCAACAAGTGTCATTTATGGATCAATCATCATAATATGTGGAAGTTGAAAATGATGATGAACATGATTTTAGTTTGGCCTCCACATTTCCAAAGCGATTGTAGAAGGAAAATATCTTGGAGGTTAAGTCATAGATTGAGAGATATTTAACAGATTCATGCTTAAATTCAGATATTAAATTCGATTTCCTTAATTGGTGGGAAATAAACTCTTCAAGAAATGAGGTCCTTAGAGGTGAGAGTTTGTTCTTGGGGAGCCGAGATTAATCTCAATAATGTTTTCAAATGTTTTTGAAAAATAAAACCCGAAGACGAGGCTGAAAATTTTGGAACGTTGAGATGAGATATAATTCTTGGAAATTTAAAATTTAAAGGTCTTAGGACCACAAATTTATTGTCATATACTTGTTTTATTCTTTTTTACTCAAGATTTGACTAAGCGATACATTTAAAAAATAATTTTATCAAATTTCTTTCAAGACGCTTTTCAAAATATTAGTAATAACAAAATTTTGATAATCGTTCTATAGCGGGTGTTGTGAGTGCAACTACATTCCTGACACGCAAATGACTCCCTAAACGATTGGTTGAGACTTCAATTTTTTTTAAATATCTTTTCCATCTCAGCTCAATGTAGCAAGGCATGTTCGACAGTTTGGCGAGTCGCTGGGGACATATCCATCTAACATTCTTGTAGATCGATAGAGAGAAGACAATAATTTTAGTCATATGCTATTCTTGTTTGGTCCAAATGTTTTTTTATTTTATTATTAGTGTTACCTTTTTATTTTATTACATGTATATATTTATTACGATTGTCCTCTAGCTATCTCATTTTCAGTTTTTGCACACATACGCCACAACCTCTTACCGAGCTTTACCTTTTAGGTTTAGAGAAAATGAATGGTGGAATACCTTTTAAGAATCCCCGGTTTTTGTACAAGCTCATAAAAGTTCACACTCAAGTCAAAATTTTTGGAGCATCGGTTGGGATCCCCTATTATTCCATTTATGTTATCAATTTGGATAGCCTGTGAAAAATTTTAGAGTTTAAGACCTTAACCACACATATCTAGAAAGCACTAAAGTCTAGGTAGGATGCATTGGATAATTATATGATATCTTTTAACTATCATAATTTTTTTCTTTAATTGAGCCATCATCATCATCATCATAAATTTATCATTTTCATCTTTTTCTAAAACATTGATTAGCATTTTTAACATTTTAGCATACAAGTAGATTAAGTTTTTTAAGTGACTAGAGCTTTTTTTCTCTTTATATTTTTAGAACTCTCATAATGTCATCCATTGACATCACTTAGAATCATGATACATATATAATTCTTCATTTCATGTATCGTAAGTTCTTTCTTTTCTTCGTGCATTATAGGTTTTGTAATTTCTTTCATGCGTAATTAGTTCATTCTTTCCTCAGTGCATTACAAGTTTATTTTTTCCTTCATTCATTATAGGTTTATTCTTTCCATCACGTGTTATAGTTTCATTTATTCCTTCATGTATATCTAGATTGTTTCATTAATTATTAAAAAGAAAACTCACTGATGCACCTCCATCATTCTTAGAGAATACAATCTCAAACTAGAATTATGCATGAGCAAGAAAAAGAGCTATCACAAGAAGAAATGATGCGAGCGATTAACGATTTGAAAGAGCACATGGCTAAGATTCAAGAAATTTTATTCTAAGGAAAACTCGTGTAGAAATTCAACTAGTCAATCAATCATCACAAGAATTGCAAGATCAACTCTTAAGGATGCCATTTTTATCCCCTTTGATTTACTCTTACTCGTATACATAAACACAAAGACCAATTTTAGAATGCTCCAACAATATTATAATGCTTTCCAACATTTGCGCCTCATAATATGAAAGAAGTGGTTCGCCCGTGGATGTTTGGATATAATTCCACAACCTAGTCTTTTCGTGACAATCAAATGGTCGCTCCACATGTTAATCATATCAATTATCTAGTCTCGATTCTTAATCTTGATGATGCGAAGTTTCAAAGGATAAATTCTAAATCAATTGATAATCCATCAACTAAGAAGAATCTAGATTTCCTACAAGAAAAGTTGTATGCTATTTGAAAGATCAAACGTGCATGGAAAAACATAATTGGGTTTGCTTCTTGATATAATTTACTCCTCACAAATTCAAACTAAAAGAGTTTGAAAAGTTTGATGGCAGCACAGGCATGAGGAGTCAACCTATCATGTACTGTGAAAGATAGTTGTCTATGCACATCATGACAAGTTGATTCACTTTTATCAAAATAGTCTAGTAAGGTATGCATCTTGTTGGTACATCCAATTGGACAACCAATGCATTTTGAAATGGATAGATTTAGTTGATGCATTTCAAAGGTTGTACAAGCATAATATAGATATGGTTCCTGACCATGTTATTTGCAAAGAATGGAGAATAAACAGACTGAAAGGTTTAAGCAATATGTACAAAGGTGGAGAGAAATTGGCTGCTTAGATGCAAGCTCCCCATTTTTAGAAAGATATGAATGTAGTATTCATTAATACATTGAAGACTCTGTATAAGATGATTGCAAATGCTTCTAGCAATTTCAAAATCATTATATTAATTGGTGAAAGAATTGAGTATATAATCGAAAATGGAAGAATTTTGAAAGCTCCAATGGATACATCCTTAAAAGAGAAAAAGGGTGAAGTGCAAGGAGTCAATTATGGATACTCATTCCAAGCTGGGAAATCCGTAGCAAGCTTTTCAAAATAACATGAAAGATCTAAGACCATGACACCGTATGTTGTAACATTTCACAAATGTCGTACAATCATCTGTTGGAATCCACAACGACGTGCAGTGGAAGGCATGATGGTGTTTAAAAAAATTGAATTTATTTACAGAATGATAAACAATCGCATCGTCGCAGTTGCTTGCGCGCTTCTTTACAGTGTTGTTCTCTACTGCATCTTATCCAGGACTCGATACTTTGTCTCTTGTTGCTCTTTCGGCGGATGCACTTTGTCTAGGAACCACTTTCTCTTATTAAGTATCAACGGATGGAACAGGGTCTCCCTGCGCTTTAGATAGGGTCAGAGCTCGAAACTCCCCAGCGAATGAGGTAAAGATAGAATGAATAGTTGGTCAGGAAATGATTCCGGTTGAAGTGGATCTGTCCTATGCCTCATCAGTCTCTGGCACGCGTTGAGCTTTTTTCTTCCTTTCTGTCTTTAAACCCACCTTTTCATAATGAGTTGAAAAAGCACTAGAATGAACACCATCTGAAGCTATGTCTGAAAGTATATTCATGTAGGTACGCTTAGCGCTTGGTAGGTCAGAAGCAGAGGTTGTAGTATAGATAAGAAGCACCCCTTAATCATAGATATACAACGAAGATTCCTCCCCTTACGAAGAAGAAAAGAAAATGGCTTTTGTTGAAGGCTTCTAGAGTGAGGAAAGGTTCTTAGCCACCGGTGCCCCCCAAATATGAAAACTTTTTATTTGAAAAAACACTTTTTTAGGATTAGATCCATTATATATCTATATATTAAATCTAATATATTAAAAGATATGAATTATACCTCTTGTAGTCTATCAAGTACCCTTGCAAACAATGAACTTGTAATCTCACGAACAACAGACTGCGAGGTCGACACCAAGATCTTCCAAGCCAATTCTCAAACACACTAGGACATGTGTGGGCATGTAGAATAAATCAAAGATAATTTTCTGTCTCTAGATGTACTCAACACATGAGGTCTAGAAAATTTGGAGAAGGACTTTTATGAGACCAAACTCTAAGAGAATTAGGAAAACTCTCAGAGCTTTTTTATTAACATTTAATCACACAGTTGCACACTAATTATAGTTGCAGCACTGAGTCTAATAGAATAATATTAATATATATCTTTCATGTTAAGGCTCATTTGATTTTTTACGGATTCACATAAATTAATAAATTAATTACAAATGTGTCATTACATTAGGACCCAATGCAATTGAGCAATACTGCAGTGTCGTGTACTGTAAAGAGCCACAGTGCCTCGTGGCATTAATGACTCTTGGCACCATTGTAGTACCGTGAGGCACTACAGTGTTCTGCGTGCCCTTTGTAGTGCCACGTGACACTACAGTAGTCCATATCAATCTCTAATTCAAAATCAATAATTGACATGTGGTAATCCAATATGACACGTGAAAATATTCTAAATTAATTATTTAATTTAATCAGATAAATATCTAGATATCAGTTAATTTAAAATTAACTTATCTAATCTCTCAATCAATTATCTAATCTGTTAATTAACATATTAGATAAACTAAATCAAATCATTAACTTATAATGATTTAATATTATTTAATTTCATAAATTAAATATTATGTCTTACTTATCGATAATCAATAAAATTATTTAATTATAATTTCTAAAACTTACATTAAATAATTTAATTAAAAGATTACATATAATTATCTTATAATTATATAATTGCCCTAGAAATGTAATTCCTACCGCAAGTTAGTCATTTTGTCATGTCCTGAAATATTCAAACCCTAAATTTTGTAGTACAAAGGTGACTTGAAGACCATGGACCCATAATTCTAAGCAACAATAAACCAGATTATTAATTATATTATTTAATTAAATAATCTTATTTATTAATTCTATTATTACTCCACTATAAATATAAAAAAAATTGTACTCTTAGTAATTACATAATACATTTACAGAGTATTCTCTTACAGTCCATTGATATATTCACTTCATATAGTTTTATCTTCCAAGTATTGGCTACTTAATTAGAGCTGGTCAAAATTATCATTTTACCCTTCTAATTTTCTCGTGATCCTTAAGTACCATTAGTTTACAAGTGAATGGTCAATTTATAATCGTATTATAAATTTGAGCTAAATAATCTTTCAGTTTCAGAATTAAAACTTAAAGAAACCATATTATGATCCATTAGGAAATCATGGAATTCAAATCTTGTAAGATCATTTTCCAGCCATCCATGTTATTGAATCTCCAAAATAAAAGTCACTAGCATGTTTTACAAACAAATTTTAACGAGTGAATCAAAAGATCCAGGAGACTTGCGTAGGAGTTCATGATTACCCTGGATTCTGACTGATCTGTTTATGATAATCAGTTTTAATGTGTTCATAAATCTTTATGATAAATCGTAAGTTAATAAAGATATTAATCCACATCGGTCATGTCATATATAATCTAATTATATAAAGTATATTCACTAAAATGTATATCCACATCAATGATTCGGATCTAGATCACATGCATTCATAATACTTAGTGAACCGTATTAGTAACCATTCATTAAAGATTTCATTATTTAATATGTTGCGGACTATTTTATTCANAGTTAAAAATTACACATGACATTGTAATAGAATTTCATACCCAATTTATATATATATATATATATATATATATATAATTTAAGAGAACAATTATAAGAAAAATGTAATTTCATATTAAAAATGTCTAAACATGTGTTTTGAGGGCACTATGCCCAACAATCTCTCACTTGCCCTAAATCAAATATGGCATCTCTCAACTCCATATTTCACACATGTCCCTCAAACGACTTGGCAAGAAGTTTCTTAGTAAAAGGATCACCCAGGTTTTTATCTGACTCTATCTTCATAACAGTCACATCCTCTCGATGCATGATTTTCTAATGGATCGTATATTGGTTGCCCCCTCTCAATGAGCTTGTCCCTCTTGTGACTCATTGGTTCTTTAGAATTAGCTAATGCCCCACTGTTGTCACAAGACATGATCAGTGGCTTGTCCATACATGGAACTATTTTTAGATCAATATAAAACTTTCTGAATCATACCACTTCTTTCGCAGCTTTACAAGTCACTATGTATTCATCTTTAGTGGAATCTGTAATACTGAATTATTTAATACTTCTCCAGACTACAGCTCATCCACCTAGGGTGAGTATTGATCCAGACATCGACTTCCGACTGTCACTATCTGATTGAAAATTAGAATCAGTATATCTAGAGGGGTTCAGGTCTCCACCTGAATAAACAAGCATATAATTTCTTGTTCTCCGAAGATACTTGAGAATGTGCTTTACTGCAATATGATGTTCTAAACCAAGATTTGATTGATAACGATTGATAATTTCTACTACATAATAGATGTCTGGTTTTGCGCATACATGAGACTACCAATAGCTGAAGCATAAAAAACTTTTCTCATATCCTTTTCCTCTTGAGGTGTCTTAGGACACTGCACCTTGGAAAGGATAATTCCATATATGGTGGTAGTATAAGTTTCTTGGAATTTTTCATAGAGAATCATTACAGCACCTTATCAATATTAGATGCCTGAGAAAGTGTCAAGAGCTTGTTTTTTCTATCCCTTAGGATTTGGATGCCTAGAACATAGCTCACCTCTCTCAAATCTTTCATTTGAAATTTCTCAGCTAACCACTTCTTTGCCTTCGACAAAGTTTCTACATCATTTCCAATGAGTAGAATATCATCAACAAAAAGAACTATGAAAACCACTATCCTACATTTGATGTATTTATAAACACAAGTTTCGTCAATATTTTGCTCGAAACCATATTATTTAATAATTTCATCAAAGGTAAGATTCCAAAATCTAGATGCTTGCTTGAATCCATAAATGGATTTAAGCAACTTGCATACTTTCTGATCTTGCCCCTTTTTCACGGACCCTTTTTGTTCCATCATATAGATGATTTCTTCAAAATAGCCATTCAAAAAAACTATATTGACATCCTTTTCCATATTTCGTAGTCTATACTAGCGGCTATGGATAAAAGGATGCAAATGAATTTTAGCATGACAACGGGAGAGAATTTCTCTTCATAATCGACCCCTTCCCTTTGTGTATAGACTTTGGCTACCAACTGTACCTTGAAAGTCTCTACTTTCTCATCTGCACCTCTTTTCTTCTTGAATATCCATTTACATCCAATGGGCCATACATCTTGAGGTGGATCTACAAGTTCCCAAACATAATTGGAATACATCGATTCCATTTCTTGGTTCATGGCATCTTGCCATTTCTCCTTTCCAAGATCTTTCATAACCTCTTTAAAGGTTAATGGATCGTCCTTATCAGTATCAGAGAAGAGGGCATGTTCCTCTAGTTTATAGTTAATAGTTTGTCTTATAACCCTCCCACTACGACGTTACACCGGGGTTTCCTAGAACAGGAACAATGATTTCTATAGTTTGTCGTTTATCAATTAATGATGAAGGTGACCTGATCTCATCGGATGCTAATGATTTGAGAACCACTTTGCTCCTTTGTATTTTTCAATATAGTCATGTTCTAGGAAAGTGGTATATGTTGATACAAACATCTTTTAATCTTTGTGACTATAAAAGTACCCACTTCTTGTTTCTGGAGCTTAACTAACAAATATACACACTTCAGACCTTGAGTCTAACTTTTCAATAGTGGGTCTAAGAACGTGAGCTGGACAACCCCATATATGGAAATGATGCAAACTGGGTTTGGAGTCATTCCATACTCTAAAGGCGTCTTGCTTACAAACGTAGAAGGCACTACATTCAAAATGTATGTTGTCATGTGTAATGCATATCCCCAAAATGTAAGTGGTAGTGATGAACAGTTTAACATCGACCTAACCATATTCACTAAGGTTCAGTTTCTCCTTTTTGGAACACCATTTTGCTGTGGCGTTCTAGGTGTTGTGAGTTGGGATATGATTTCATAATCTAGCAAATAATCCTTGAATTCTAAATCTAAGCATTCACCACCTCAATCTAATTGAACGATTTTCAATGATTTACTTAATTACTTTTCAGCTTCATCTTTGAAGTCCTTAAACTTTCCAAAAGTTTCAGACTTCTATGCATTAGGTAAGTATAACCATATCTTGAGTAATCGTTAATAAAAGTCTCGAAATACTCATACCCACCTCTAGCTTTTGCATTGGTTGGTCCACAAACATCACTATGTACTAGCTTAAGTGGTTCCTTGGCTCTTTCACCCTTTCCTGTGAAAGGTCTCTTGGTCATTTTACCCTTTAGACAGAATTCACAAACATGAAGAGTTTCAACTTTTAGTTCTCTCAAAGCACCATGCTTTGTTAACCTATTTAACATATCTAGATTAATATGTCCCAGCCTAAGATGCATGCCAAAGATATGTGTTATCATCATGTTGGTTTCCATTTGAAGTGTTATCCCTAGAATGTGAGTAGTAGTGATGAGTAGATTAACATCGACTTAACCATATCCAATAGGGTTTAGTTTCTCTTTTCTGAAACACCATTTTACTTTGGCGTTCTAGGTGCTGCGAATTGAGATAGAATTCCATACTTCACCACCTCAATCTGATCAAAGTGTTTTCAAAGATTTACCTAACTGCTTTTTAGCTTTCAGCTTTGAAGTCTTTAAACTTTTAAAAATTTTAGACTTTCTATAGATTAGGTAAGTATAACCATATCTAGAGTTATCATCAATAAATATGATGAAATACTCATACCCACCTCTAGCTTGTACATAGATCGGTACACAGACATCACTATGTATTAGCACAAGTGGTACTTTGGCCCTTTCTAGAGAAAGGTCTCTTGGCCATTTTACCCTCTAGATAATATTGATAAACTGGAAGAGTCCCAACTTTTATTTCTCCTCAAAGAACCATGCTTTGTTAACCGGTTTAATCTATATAAATATCTCTCAACCTAAGATTCCATAGATACGTGTCATCATGATGAGAAACTCTTTGTCATTTGTTACTTTTAGGATTTGCTACTTTAAATAATTCTAAATTATTTAACACACGTTCAGTCAGTTTAAGCATATACAGTCCATTTAAAACTTTTGCATGACAAATATTGAATCCATTCTTCAAAATAATAAACTGATTATTAATAAGAGATATATCAAATAATTGTTCATGCAGTAACGATAAAGAAATTAAATTTCTTGTAAAATTAGGAATAAAATAAACATTGTTCAAAATAAGAAATTTATTTTCAAAGCTTAAATGGATTGTCCCTAATGTTTTTGCTGACACGAGCGCACCACTGTCAACTCTCATTATCACCTTGCCATTAGCCAGGTCCCTTGATGAATCAAGCATTTGCAAAGAAGAACATACATGGTTACTAGCTCCTGAATCCAATATCTAGGATGACAAATCATATTCGACTAAACAAATTTCAAGTACAAGTAAATCATATTTACCTCTCTTTTAATGACCTTCAACTCCATAATGGAAAAACTTTTCCTTGGTTTTGATGTCGCCTTTGTTCTTCTTGGCCATGGGTGACTTTTTTTTCTTTTTTCTTTTGTTCTTACTCTTGTCCTTACCATTGTTCTTCTTCCTTTGTTGTTCTTAACAACATTGGAATAAGGCTTTTGCTCAGCAACATTTACGTCGCCCTCTTTGGTCATACTCTTATTGAGTGACTCAAAGGTGTGCAACTCATTCAATAATTGGGTCATGTTAAATTTCAACTTGTTCATAACATAGTTGGTGATGAACGCAGAAAAAACATGTGTGAACGACTCATGTATATTGTTGACTTGAGTTCATTCATCAATGGTAGCCCCTTGTGCTTCTGCCTCATTCGTTTTGTTTATCATGTTCAAAACATGTTCACGCACAGAAGTACCTTTATTCATCTTAGTAGTCATGTAGCTCTTAGTAGCCTCATGATGACTTTGATCAGACTACTGCCAAACATTTCCTGTAAAGATGTTATAATCTTATAAGGAGTTTCCAAACTTTCATGCTTGATTCTCAGAACATCATTCATGCTCACAAGCATGTAGCACTTAGCTTTTTTGTTGGACGTAATCCAAGCATCAAACTTGTCCCTAACAATCTTAGAGGCATTGGCACCGCTTATCAGGACATTCCTCAATAAGAACGAACTTGTGGTTCACACATATTAGCATCAAATTTAAATTCGACTTCCATCTTATGATGCTATCATCATTAAGTTTTTCAAGAATGAGTAAAGCAGTAATTGGTTGCCATGGTAAACATAATAATAACTGAAAAATAAAAAATACATCATTCAATATAATTGAAATAAATATAAAGAAATATGGAAAGTAAATATGATGCAGGAATGAAACATATCAAACAGATTAACTTAACAATTACTAATACACCATAAGGCAAACTAAAAATTAATGTGCCACCTTAGGGTTGGTTAGATATTTTAATATGAAATTTAATGGAAATACAATTTTTTTTATAATTATTCTTTTAAATTATTGTTGAATAATTGATATAAATATATGAAAATTTCATATTCATTAGTGACACTATGATCTTCTATTAGGATTAAAATCATAGATAATGAATGAAATAATCAGTAACATATTAAAGTACAAAATCTTTAATGAATGGTTGCTAGTACGGTTCACTGAGCTTTATGAATGCATGTGATCCAGATCCGGATCATTGATGTGGATAGACATCTTATTGAAAGTACTTTATATAATAAGATTATATGTAACATGACCGATGCGAATTAATATATTTATTAACTTGCCGTTGATCATAAAAATTTAATACACATCAATCTGATGATAATTTAGTTTATTGGAGTTCAGGATTATAGGTTCATGGTCCTCAAGTCACCTCTGTACTACGTAGTCTAAGGTGTGAATATTTTATGACATGAGAAAAAGACTCACTTGCAAAAGGAATTTTTATTCTATGGCAAGTACGTAATTATGAGATAATTATGTGTGATTAATTAATTAAAAAATTAATTATATATATATATTTTAAAAATTACACACACACACACACACACATATAATTATATCGATTAATTTTATAATTATCGATAAGTGAGACAGAATATCTAATTTATGAAATTAGATAATTATAAATTATTATTAGATAATAATTTGAATCAACTAAATCTGTTATTTGTGAACTAACAGATAAGTTAGTTGATAGAAATAATCAAATATGTTAATTTTAAAGTAACTGATATCTAGATATTTATCTGATTAAAATAAATATTTAATTCGTAGAAATTGTCACGTGTCAATCACTGATTGAGAATCAGAACGAAACAGATGAGGAGGAAAAAGAAAAAATAGGAATTCCTTGGGAATTCCCGCCCCAGCACCGGAAATAGGATTTCTGGTTCTGGAGCCGCTGGAAAAATTGGCTGCAGTGGTTAGTCTGCTAGAAAATTGGCGGCGGCACCGTGTCAGGTGGTTGGCGGTAGTGATGGGTGGTGGTGGGAGAGTCCTATCATTGGTGTCAACTGTTATCACATCTAGAGAAGTTTCGCAGAAACCTTGATATCAACTTACCCTATCATTGTATAATTTATGTTAACTCTAACTATATCTATATCTATTATCTTTTAAGTTTTGAAATGAATGCAATTTTAAAATTAATTTTTAATTTTTAATTTTATGAAAATTAAAGATTAATTAATTGATTGAGTTTGACTCAAGTTTCATCAAATCAATAATTATAGAGATAATTTTTTATTGACTAAGTCAAATTTAATAATTTTAAAAATAATTATAGAGATAATTTTTAATTAAGAAATATAGTTTTTCCTAATTAAAAAGATTTTGGTCGAAGCTTTAAGATTGTAAAGATGCACATCAGGTGGAGAAGGAGATATGTTGAAAATATGTAATCTTGAAGTCCTCTTTATAATTTCATTTTTTTTATTTTAATGGTTGTAATTTAAAAATATTCAATAGTCTCTTGATCCATTATTATTTTATTTAATTTTTAAATAAATGTTTATTGATATGATTGATAACATGATCATGCATTAGTCGATCGCATGCTGTACATGAAACTCCACACAGTTTTATTTGATCATGCATCTCATCAGTAGAAACATGATTTATTAGGATTGTTCTAATATGTTTAGATGAATTATTTTGAGAAATCAATTACATGTAAAATGCTTGGTTTTATTTAGTTAAAACATGGTAATCACACCACTCTAAAGACTATAGTATTCTTTAGGATAACCAAATTTAGTAAAAGATTTTTATTCATTTTTTTAATATAATTAATTAGTTAATCTAAGTTCACCAAATTATGACTTAGGCTCTTTAAAAGGTTAAATGAACTTAGAACAATGAGATTGGATTAACCGTTAATTTCACATTCATGGGATTATTTTTTGAACTAGTAATTAATTTAGAATTAATTAATTAGTTAAAATAGGAACACATTATCCTAAAATAGTGAGTGAGAAAAGGTTGACATTTAATGAACATATGATCTCCATTATTAGTACAGCACCGTGAGATACAGTGAGGGTCTCGAGATGGCTTTGTTTTCATTCCCCTAGGGAAGATTTCAAACTATATCAATACCAATGTTGGACTTTTTAAGAAGATGGGAGGAAGTGATATAGTTTAGTTTTGACAGACCCTAAGGCGGCATATTCTAAATCAAGTCATGGAATATGAAATACTGGGTTACACTCACAAAATCAAAATTAAGCTTTCATGTCGATAATTGTGACTTGACCGAATAAGCGATACATTATTGTTAAAAGAGAGAATATGAGATATTTTAACTTTTAATTAATAAGGATGAAAATATCTCGTAGACATTCTAAGATTAATCTGACCGACCTTAAGGTGGCACATTAATTGTTAGGTTGTCGTATCGTGGATTAGTATATGATAAATTTATGTGTTTAATATGGCATATTCATGCATCACATTTACTTTCCGAGATCTGGATATTTATTTCAATTATATTAAATTATGTATGTTTTATCTTTAAGTTATTATTATGTCTACCATGGAAAACCCTATTACTATTTTACTTGCACTTTAGAAACTGAATTGTGATAATTTCATAAGATAGAAATCAAAGTTAAACTTGATGCTAATTTGTGAGAACTACAATTTTGTTCTTACTGAGTTATGTCCTGAGGCGCCCACTGCCAATGCCCCTAAGAATGTTAGAGACAAGTTTGATGTTTGGATTCAATCCAACAATAAAATGAAGAGCTATATTCTTGTGAGCATGAATGATATTCTGAGAACTAAGCATGAGAGCATGGAGACTGTCTTTGAGATTATAGAATCTCTACAGGAGATGTTTGGGCAACAGTCTGATCAAAGTCATCATGAAGCTACTAGGAGCTACATGATGACCAAGATGAAGAAAGGTACTTCTGCGCGTGAACATGTTTTGAACATGATCAACATAATGCATGGGGAAGAAGTACATGGGGCGACCATAGATGAACAAATTCAAGTCAGAATTATACTTGAATTGCTCACACCTATTTTTTCTGCATTCACCACCAACTATGTTATGAACAAGTTACAATTCAACATGTCGCAATTGTTGAATGAACTGCAGACTTCTGGGTCACTCAATAAGAATATGACCAAAGAGGGCGAGGCAAATGTTGTCCACCAAAAGCCTTCTTCCACTATTGTTAAAAGTAACAAGATCAATGGTAAGGGCAAAGGTAAGAAAAAGAAAGGGAAGAAAGCCAAGACATTGCCAAAAGTCAAGAAGAAGAAGAAGAACAACAACAAGGCTATTGTGGGGTTGAAGGTCATTGGAAGAGAAACTCTAACTAGTATCTCTTCGAGCTGAAAAAGAAAAGTAAATATGATTTACTTGTACTTGAAGCTTGTTTATTGAAATATGATTTGTCATCCTAGATATTGGATTCATGAGCCACTGACCATGTATATTCTTCTTTGCAGATGCTTGATTCGTTAAGGGAACTGACTGATGGCGAGATCATTATGAGAGCTGGCAGTGATGAGCTCGTGTCAACGAAAGTATTGGGGACAGTCCACCTTAATTTTGGAAACAATTATTTAGTTTTGAACAATGTTTATTATATTCCTGGATTTTCAAGAAATTTGATTTCTCTTTTGTTATTGCATGAAATTTTTTTTGAAGTTTCTTTAATTAATATTGAGTTTATTATTTCTAAGAATGGATTCAATATTTATCATTCAAAAGTATTGAACAGACTGTATATACTTAGACCGGTGAATGCACTATAAATAATTTTGAATTATTTAAAGTAGCAAACCTAAAAGTAATAAACAACAAAGTGTTTCTCATGATGATGATAACATATATCTTTGGCACGCATCTCAAGTTGGGACATATTAATTTAGATATGCTAAATAAGTTAACAAAGCATGGTGCTTTGAGAGAACTAAAAGTTGAAACTCTTCCTATTTGTGAATCATGTCTAAACGGTAAAATGATCATGAGACATTTCACAGGAAAAGGGTCAAAGAGCTAAGTAACCACTTGAGCTAGTGCATAGTGATGTCTATGGACAGACCAATGTACAAGCTAGAGGTGGGTATGAGTATTTTGACATTTTTATTAATGATTACTCAAGATATAGTTATACTTACCTAATGCATAGAAGTCTGGAAAATTTGGAAAGTTTAAGGTTTTTAAAGATGAAGCTGAAAAGTAATTAGGTAAATCAAGCGTTATACACAAAGGAAATGAGTCGATTATCAAGAGACATTCTTCCCTGTTGCATTGCTTCGCATCCTTTTGTCTATTGCCGCTAGTTTGGACTATGAAATATGGTAAATAGATATCGAGACAAATTTTATGATTGGCTCTCTTGAAGAAAGCATCTATATGATGCAACTAAAAGGGTTCGTGAAAAGGGGGCAAGATCAGAAAGTATGCAAGTTGCTTAAATCTATTAATGGATTAAATCAAGCATCTAGATCTTGGAATCTTACCTTTAATGAGATTATTAAATCAGGCTTCGAGCAAAATGTTGATGAAGCTTGTATTTATAAAAACACCAAAGACAAGATAATGATTTTCTTAGTTTTTTATTTTAACGATATTCTACTTGTAGGGAATGATGTAGAAATTTTGTCAAAAGTAAAGAAGTGGTTAGCTAAGAAATTTCAAACAAAATTTTTGGGAGAGGTGAGTTATTTTTTAGGCATCCAAATGCTAAGGGATAGAAAGAACAAGCTCCTGGCCTTTTCTCAAGCATCTTATATTAATAAGGTGCTGAAGAGATTCTCTATGGAGAATTTCAAGAAAGGTCAACTACCGACCAGACATGGAATTGTCCTTTTCAAAGACAATGTCCTAAGAAACCTCAAGAGGAAGAGGATATGAGAAAATTTCCTTATGCTTTAGCTGTTGGTAGTCTCATGTATGTCATGTTGTGTACGAGGCCAGACATTTGTTATACATTGGGAATTGTCAGTCGTTATCAATCGAATCCGGGTTTGGAGCATTGGATTACCGTAAAACACATTCTCAAGTACCTTAGGAGAATGAGAAACTATATGCTTGTTTATTTAGGTGTAGACCTGAACCTCATTAGATATACTAGTTCTAATTTTCAATCAGACAGAGATAGTAAAAAGTTGACGTTTAGATCAGTATTCACCTTAGGTGGAGGAGCTGTAGTCTGGAGAAGTATCAAACAATCCAGCATTACAGATTCCACTATAAAAGCTAAATATATAACGGATTGTGAAATTGCGAAAGAAGCATTGTGGCTCAGAAAGTTCTATACTAATCTGGAAATAGTTCTAGATATGGACAAGCCACAAATCCTATACTGTGACAACAGTGGAGCAGTAGCTAATTCCAAAGAACCGAGGAGTCGCAAGAGAGGCAAGCACATAGAGAGGAAATATCATCTTGTAAGAGAGATAGTGCATCGATGGAATGTGGCTGTTATAAAAATAGCGTCAAATCAGAGTCTGGCTGATCCTTTTACCAAAACACTTTCTACGAAGTCATTTGAAGGTCATGTGCGTAACATGAGGTTGAGAGAGATACCGCATTTTCTTTAGGACAAGTGGGAGATTGTTGGGGGTAATGCCCTCAAAGCATGTGTATTGACATTTTAATATGAAATCTAATGAGGATTACATTTTGATATGAAATTTAACGAGGATTACATTTTTCTTAAAATTGTTCTTTTAAATTATTGTTGAATACTTTATATAAATATCTAAAAATTCCATATTCATTAATGAGACTATGACCTTGTATAATACGACATGATTAAGATCATAGATAATGAATAACAGTGTCAGCAACATATTAAAGTATGAAATCTTTAATGAATGGTTGATAGTACGGTTCACTAAGCTTATGAATGCATGTGATCTAGATCCGGATAATTGATTTGGATAGACATCTTAGTGAATGTATTTTATATAATAAAATTACATATGACAGGAACGATGTGAATTAGTATCTTTATTAACTTGCCATTTATCATAAAGATTTAATGCACATCAATCTGATGATCATATGTTGATCAGTCTGAATCTTGAGTAGTCATGCACTCCTATACATGTCTACTAGATCTTTTGATTCACTCGTTAAGGTTGGTTTGTAAAAAAAGCTAGTGACTTTTGTTTTAGAGATTCAGTGATATGGATGGCTGAAAATATGATCTTACAAGATTTGGAATCCAAGCTTTTTTAACGAATCGTATATTGGTTCCCTTAAGTGTTAATTCTGGAAATGAATGATTATTGAGCTCAAATTTATAATACGATTATAAATTAGCCATTCACTAGATAATTTTGACCAATTTTAATTTACGAACCAATAATTAGAGCACAAAACTACATGAAATATTTATATCAATGGACTACACTGTTGGATCAGTGGTTTTAAAATTAAAGAAAAATGAGTTTGAACCATGAGCGGTTCGTGGGCGGAATATCAAGTCTTTTCTAAAACTTATTTAATCGAATAGAATAATTAAAAACCAAAACAACAAATGATCACGCATATATGATATTTAAACGAATAGAAAAATGTTCAAACGATTTTTACTTTTGAAAGGTATCAGAGATTTTCTGAGTTAGTGGAATCCTTGTATTCGTTCTTCACGTTCTTCAAATTTTAAGATCCAAATCTCCAAGTTTGATCTTCAAGAACCAAAATCCAAGTATGATCTTCAAGAACCAATTTCCCAAATTTTATTCACACTAATACCACTTATTAGTTTCATAAATATATCTCATGTGAATTTGTTTAAGAACTGAGTGTGGGCTCTCAAAATGATTGAATAAGAAAAATTAAAATTTTCTTCCTTCAATTTGAAATTTGGCGTCAACATGTGAGGGGGCAAGAAAACTTTTTTTGTCTCTTCATGTAATTACACACTATGTTGATCAGTATCAATTATTGTGTTCTAGAGTTGTGTTGTATATAATACAATTCATTTTTAGCAATAAATTGCTGTCACAGATATATAGTTATTAATTTTAGGAATTTGTAAATATACCCCTATACTTCAAATTTTGAAAAATAACCCGAATATAACCACCGTGGCCGAATTTTGTATATATCCTCTTAAAGTTTGTGTTGTATCGAAATTCATCAATCCAATTGATAAATCTAATTGTTCTCAATTAATTAATTAATTTTTTAAATTTTACTAATTATCCAATAATTATAAAATAATAAATTAATTAATTTCAGTATGATTAATCACACTTAACTAATTAAGTGATAACACCCATCACACATGAGTGTAGGAAATACCCTTTGGCACCAAAATACATTCTGGTCCAACGATATCATTTCTTCTATTCCCGTTCTCATGAGCTATTCCTAATACCGAATGGATCCACATGAACAAAGTTATAAGATTCAATATCAAGCCTGGTTTATTTATTCACACATCTATCAATAAAGCATAAAGGGATATTGTTGCTTTCATAATCTAACCACGGATTTCCATTTCTGTAAATCACGTAACTTCAATATAGTTGAATTATGATCCCAACAGTCGAGATATTGTCCGCCAATTCAAACTCATCTGT
The DNA here is from genome assembly GCA_003255025.1 of Datisca glomerata. NCBI lineage: Eukaryota > Viridiplantae > Streptophyta > Magnoliopsida > Cucurbitales > Datiscaceae > Datisca > Datisca glomerata. The sequence continues at coordinate 670,119 of QANY01004331.1, read as the reverse complement.
TTGACATACCAAAGTTCACAAGTAACTAAGTCAAACTACGTATTCACCTCAGGATTAAGGTAATTACAAAAGTATTTTTAAGGTGTAACAATTAGATTTAGAGCTAGTTAAACAGTTTTTGCTCTAAACTAATTGTTACCGGTGTATTCAACATGTTTCATAAAATGTTTATGTGAACCGTTTGAGTCTTCACTCCCATGCCCCAAGACTGGTATCCATTGGTTCAACCTAACAGTCATAATCAGATTCTATTGTGCACTCGATCCTAAGACTACTAATAACGTTCTAAACTATTCGAGAAGAGTTTGTCTGGAAGATTCTTCCATCTTTACTCTTCTTATGTTGATAAAAGTTTCAGGACTTGAATAAGTAATAAATACACTTTAATTAAAAGAAATTTTTATTTATTCATTAAATTCAGTAATACAAAATGTCTAAGAAATAATTAAATACTCATAAATAACTATTAGACCCTATTTTATGAACATAATTCGAAAAATCTCTTACTTGGACTCAAGTAGGCGTGTACAATCTCGTATCTCCGTGCCCTCCAGATGACCATAAAAAACTTTACTACTTAATGTTTTCGTGAATGGATCTGTCAAGTTTTTGACCGTCAATATGTGTGTTACTACAATATCTCCAAGTTGAAAAATCTTTTTAATCCGGTGAAACTTACGCCTTATGTGTTTGAATCTTTTAAGGCTCCTTGGTTCCATCAAGTTTCCTACAGCCCCATTGTTATCGCATTAAAGTGTCTTGGGCTTGTTAGCTTCTGGAACAACCACTAGAGTGTTCAAGATCTTTCTAAGCCATACAACCTCCTTAGCAGCTTCACAAGCTGCCACATACTCAACTTCCATGGTAGAATTATCTGCTTGATACGTCACCATACAACTGCTCCACCATTTAGGATGAACACCGATCATAAAATGGACTTCCTAGAATCCTTGTCTTCTTGGAAATAGGAATCATTATACCCCTTCATATTCACGTCAGTACCTTAATACACAAGCATGTAGTTGTTCTCCTCAGATACTTAAGGATATGCTTGACGAAATTCCAATGCTCGATTCAAGGATTATATTGGAAACGACTCACCACGCCCACGACATAGCCAATGTCTAGCCTAGTGCAAATCATCGCATACATGAGACTTCCTACGGCTGAGGCATATGAAATCTTTCTCATGTTTTCTTCTTCTTGAGGAGTCTTGGAAGACTGCTCATTGGAGTCTTGCATACTGAAGTGATTCATCATCTTATCAATATAAGATGTTTAAGACAATGCTAATTGTCTTTTCTTCCTATCCTGAGAGATCTAAATACCTAGGATGAAGGAAGATTCTCCAAGATCCTTTATATTAAATTATTTTGCAAGACAAACCATGACATCGATAATTTTCCTAAATCATTCTCAATGAGTAGAATATCATCTACGTACGAGACTAGAAAAACCACTTTCCCTTCTTATATCAGATTATACACACAAGGTTCGTCCACTAACTGTTCAAAACCAAAGTTATTGACTGTTTGATGGAATCTAATATTCCATGACTGTGACGCGTGCTGAAGTCCATAACCCATCTAGTTGAGCCATATAAATACGTTCTTCAAGATTGCCATTCACAAAAGCAGTCTTGACGTCCATGTACCAGATTTCATAATTATGGGCAGCAACCATGGACAGGAGAATTCAGATGGATTTAAGCATGGCTACTGGTGAGAATGTATCCTCATACTCTATACCTTCCTTTTGGGTATAGCCCTTAGCTACTAGTCTAGCTTTGAATGTCTCCGCATTCCCATCCGGACCTCTTTTTTTCTTGTAAATCCATTTACACATTATGGGTTTTTCCCCTTCAGAAAGATCTATAACCTATCTCAATGTTCATGGCTTCTTGTTATAGATTTGCTTCAGGACCAACCATGGCCTAAGAGTAGGAGACAGGTTCATCATGATCCTTATCTAAGACTGTTGTTAAGGTATCTCTATAAGACATGTACCTGTTAGGCTGTCTCACAACCCTCCCACTACGTTGAGGCTCCATAGGCTCTGACCCCTGTTTTGGTTCTTCCATTATTGAATAAGAAACAATTCATGATTAGGGAGTCAATGTCCTCCCACTCAACAATTCCTCTAGCACAAGAGTGTTTCTCAGCTTCACACTTCTTATATAGTCTTCCTCAAGAAAACGTGTATTTGTGCTAATGAATGTTTTTTTGTCAGTTGGAAATAAAAGATGTATCCTTTCATTCCCTTGGGATATCCTAAAAACATGCATAATTCTGATCGAATGGTCAACTTGCCTGTCTTCAGTTTCAGAACATGTGCTGGGCACCCCCATATTCTAAGGCGGTTAACCGATGACTTTAATCCATTCCATCTTTTATATGGCATGCCAGGCACCGTCTTCTACGAAACTTGGTTCAGAATATATACTGTTGTTTCCAAGGCATATCCCTAGAATGAATCTGGGATAGATGAGTAACTCATCATGCATCTAACCGTATCCATCAGAGTTTGATTCCTTCTCTTTGACACACCATTATGTTCTGGAGTGCCAAGTGCTGTAAGCTGAGAAAGAATACATTCTTCCTTAAGAAAGTCTTTGAACTCTCCTAGCAAGTACTCTCCACCACGATCGGATCGTAGTGTTTTGATTTATTTTTCTAATTGCTTCTAAACCATAGCGTTATTCTCTTTCAACTTTTCAAAGATTTCAGACTTTTGGCGTATTAGATAAACATTACCAAAACATGAGCAGTCATCAGTGAAGGTTAAGAAGTATTCATAACCTCCTTTTACTTGGACATTCAATGGCCCACATACATCACTATGTATGAGTTCAAGACATTGAGTGGCTCTTTTACCCTTTGTTGAAAAGGGTCTTTGTAATTTTACCTTCTATATAGGATTCACATGTGGGTAGTGATCCCACAGTGAAAGTTTGCAAATGACCATCCTTCGCAAGTCTTTTAATGTTATCCAAGTTAATATGCCCAAAGCGTAAGTGTCACAAATAAGTTAGATCGGTTGAGTCAAACTTCAACCTTTTATTATCTCTTTGTTAATCAACATTCACTTCACTGTCACATATCATTGGAACTATTGATTTTACGTAAAACAGTTTATTTATCAAATGTGCAGTAGTAATTAAGCAGACGTTTCTACCAATACCAATATATTGATCAATGAAATTTAAATTGAATCCTTGCTCAATTAAACTTGCTACTGAAATAATGTTCTTCCTAAAAACGAGATATAATAAGCATCATGTAAAACCATAAAACTATAGTCAAATGACAATTTAATAGTTCTTATAGATATAGTCAATACTAGTGCTCAATTTCCCCAACGGAAGTTGAACTCGCCCTCGTCAAGCCTTATGATTTTCTTGAGGGAACAACATATATGGTTAGTGATTTTCCTGAGTAGTCTGGGCAGTTGCGTTTCCAATGACCAGCGACCCTATAATGATTACACTTGCCTTTTGACTTTTCCACTTTTACAGTGCCCATTCCTTTCGCATCTTTTGAGTTCTGTTTCTTAGCCTTCTTGGTACCTCTCGTATGTTTATTTTTGGCATCATAGGTGGAAGGCTTGCTTTCACTAAATTTTTCCTCCCCATCCTTCCTCTTGTAGTTCCTTCATCATATCAGAAAGTGAGTACCTCAACTTATTCATCTAATAATTAAGTTTGAAGTTCTCAAAAGTGTCAGACAGAGTCTCAAGGATCATATCAACTTGTGTCTCGCCATCTACCTCAGCACCCATGATCTCCATCTCATTCAAATAACTAATAATCAATAACATTTGTTCTCTAACATGAGTTCTAAGTTTTATCCTACAGTTCATGATCTTTCACACAGCTTCCTGTTTGGCTTGACGACCCTGATCTTCAAACATTTCAGTGATGTCCAACATCATATCAGTGGTAGTTTCTATGTTCTAATGTTGTTGTTGCAACACATTGCTAACAGAAGCCAAGATGTAGCACATGACGATCTCATCAGTACGCAGCCAAGAAGCATAAGTATCATTTTCCTCTTGAGTCGATTCAGTAATTGGCTCAAGGGGACAAGGGGTGGTGAGCATAAACTTGTGCTTTTCTACTATCAGCACGATACCAAGATTGTGTTTTTCAATCTATGTAATTTTCACTAGTAAGTTTATTTGCGTTTAAGATAGTTGAGAGTAAGGATAACGACATGATTACTGAAAAGAAAAATAAAGTCGTGTAAATAAATACTCAATCATTTAGGAAAGTATGATGAATGATGAATGATGAAAATACTAAAATATTTATAAATCCAATAAAAATATTTCTTCCATGATGTTACGATCAACAACGATAGCTTGTCTCATCTAAGGACAATGTCCAATCTACCTCATATCGCATCGAGACAAGACTAGCCTCTATGAGGGATGCCAACGATAGCTTGTCTCATTTGGTTAACGCTTCTAAAGATCTCACTACATTTAGCTTTACTATCCACTAATGGTTTTGGTCTCCTTAACCCCATTGTCTAGTCCTTATGAGAGATTCCAATGTGCTTCGGTCTAAGTGGTTAAGGAACTAACAATCTGTTTAGGGACGGTCCTGCCTCACCACTTCCTTTAAAAGCTTTAAGTTCTTAAGCAACTCGATGACTCAAAGTGACACGATTCTAAAGTTTCTCCCACTAAAGATAGGACACTTAGGGTGGCTCTAAACCATTCATCATGCCACGATCAAGTTTGCGTTAGAGACATTGGGAATGCTTCAACGTAAACGACCCTCCTACTTAGTTTTCAGAAAAATGGATTTTTCGTTGCTTTTTAGAAAACATAACTCTTTATTAATTTGAAACAACAAGTTTCAAAAAATTATAAAATTTTATAAACAATAAATCCCGATTTAAAATTTATAACTTTTATAAAATTTGCATTGTATTTAAATTATAATCCATTATAAATTTAAATTACAATGGTGCATGTACATGCTACATGGCATTTTGATATTGACATATCATTATTTCTATATGGCATGTTATATGATGATACAAGATTAATAATAAATCATTCATTCAATGGCATCTATAATTGTCTCATTGTCCTTCAGTCAGTCTCATCAATTTGTAACTCTTTACAAAAGTCATTCCCATTTTAAAATTCAAATTTAAATTTCAAATTTCAAAAATTCAAAATTTAAATTTTGATCAAATCCTTTTAGTTTAGGAAAACTATTTTCCTAATTAAGTAATCTCATTAATTATCCTTTTAAAATTAAAATTCAAAAGATAAATGGATAATTATCTTTTAAATTTAAAATTTAAAAGATAAAATAGATAAAATGGATAATTGGTGGAATCCTTGTATTCGTGACTTCAAGAACTATCAAGAGATTCTCTTTCCAAGACTTAATGTTTGAGTCATTTAATACTGAAATTAAGTTGATGTTGGTAGTAATTTTAGTAGGAATAACTTTACATAGAACAATAAACAATCTAAACAGGCTCAAATATAGTCTTAAAACATAAATAAATTCAAATAAAGTTAAACACCATCTCAAGAGACCAAGCACTCCTTACATAGTTTGACTTTGGCCAAAGTATTAACTTGTAACTAATGTCTTGGTGTAGTAATCAAACATTGATAATAAAAACATGTCAAACAATAAATCTTCTTTTAGGTTGATTTGCTACTCACCTGTAAAACCAAATAACCATCATCGTTTATTACCACAGATGCACATGTGATTGTGTCAAATATTACATCCTTTAGATCGATTAATATTTGCACATTACATGCACATAATAGTTCGTATTTCAAAATAAAACTAATTCGAAAAAGAGATTTTCACCTTTGTGATGTATCAGAGATTTTTGAATTGGTAGAATTCTTATATTTGTTCTTCACGTTCTTCAAATTTCAAGATCCAAATCTTCAAGTTTGATCTTCAAAAACTAAAATTCAAGTACGACCTTTGAGAACCAATTTTCCAAAATTTTCTTCACACTAATAACCACTCGTTAATTTTAAAAATATATCTCATGAGAATTTATTTAGGAACTGAGTGTGGGCTCTCAAAATGATTGAATAAGAAAAATAAAAATTTTCTTCCTTCAATTTGAAATTCGGAGGTAACATGTGAGGGGGGAAGAAAACATTTTCTCTCTCTCTCTCTCTGTGTAATTACACACTGTATTGATCAATATCAATTACTGTGTTCTAGATTTGTGTGTATCTAATACAATTCATTTTTGGAAATCAAATTGCTATCACATTTATATATTTATTAATTTTAGAAATTTGTAAATTATCCCTCTATTTCAATTTTGTTTAAATTAACCTCAAAGTAACAACCATGGCCGAATTTTTTATATATGCTCTTAGAGTTTGTGTTGTATTGAAATTCATCAATCTAATTTATAAATCTAATTTATCTCTATCAATTAATTAATTAATTCTTCTATTTACTAATTATCTAATAATTAGAAAATAATCAATTAATTAACTTCAATATAATTTATCACACTTAACTAATTAAGTCACGACAAACATCACACATGAGTGTAGGAAATAAACCTTAGCACCAAAATATATTTTGATGCAACTGATATCGTTTCTTCTATTCCTGTTCTGATGACCTATTCCTGAGACTGAATGAACCCACGTGAACAAAGCTATAGGATTCAAATACCGGGTTAATTTATCTTTATAAATTTCTGACCTATTTAATCCTGATATCGTACGACTCCACTATAGGTTCGATGCCAAATCAACTCTCGATTCATGCACGCTACATTTTCTGTTGGTGTAAATAAACTCTTTTATTTCACAGTCCAATGGATATTTTAACATATTACCTATCGTGAATATCAGTAACAAGAGTGAGGATATAAAAGTACCATTTTACCCCTCTTGTTATTATTTCCTTAACTCCTTTATTGACTGTGAATAAGAAAGACACAATAGTAAATTGTCTTATACAATTCACAAGTCTTAATCAATGACTCAATTCATTGAATACCGAGCTTGATTTATTTACTCACACACCGATCAATAAAGTATAAGGTGATATTGTTGCTTTCACAATCCAACCACGAATTTTCATATTTGTGAATTACGTAACTCTAACATAGTTTAATTACGATCGCAACTGCTGAGATAATGTCCACCAATTCGAACTCACCCATTTGACATATCAAAGATCGCAAGTAGATAAGTCAAGCTACGTATTCACCTCAAAATTAAGTTAATTATGAAAATACCCTTAAGGTGTAAGAATTAGATTTAGAGCTAGGTAAACATTTTTTGCTCTAAACTAATTTGTTAATGGTCTATTCAACATGTTCCATAGCACGTCCCGGTTAACCATTTGAGTCTCACTCCCATGCCCCAAGACTCGCATCCATTAGTTCAGCCTAACAGTAGTAATCAGATTTGATTACCCAGTCGACCGTAAGAATGCGAATAACGTTCTCAACTATTTCAGAAGCGTTTGCTGGAAGATCCCTTTGTATTTACTCTTCTTATGTTGATAATAGTTTCAGGACTTGAGTAAATTATAAACACTCTTTAGTTAAAGAAAAACTTTTATTTATTCATTAAATTCAGTCATACAAAATGTCTGAGAAATAACTAAATACTCATAAATAGTTATTACACCCTACTTTCTGGACATAATTCCTATAACCTCTCACTTGGACTAAAGTAGACGTGTACAATCTCGTATCCCCATGCCCTTTAGATGACCATAAAAAAGTTTATTACTTAAAGAATTCGTGAAGGGATCTGTCAGGTTGTTGACTGTCAATATGTGTGTTACTACAGCATCTCCACGCTGAACAATCTCTCTAATCAGGTGATACTTACGCTTTGTGTTTGGATATTTTGTGGCTCCTTGGTTCCTTCGAGTTCGCTCAGCCTCATTGTTATCACAATCAAGTGTCATGGGCTTGTCAGCTTCTAGAATAATTTATAGAGTTTTCAAGAACTTTCTAATCCATACAGCCTCCTTAGGAGCTTCACATGCTGCCACATATTCAGCTTCCATGGTAGAATCATCAATGTAAGATTGTTTGATACTTATCCATACAACTGCTCCTTGTATGTCTTAGATTTAATATATAAATATATAATGGATCCTGATTGAAAAGAGTTTTTTTTAATTATTTTGAAAACCGTTGCGTCGTGATTTTTATTTTAAAAAAAATATCCATTTTTAATAAAGAAATTTAAAAATCCATCGCGCAAGCGCGTCGTTTTCCAACATTATCTTCTTAAGAAGTTCTACATCGATATTGATACAATTCAAAACATTCTTTCGGGGGATGAAAACAAAGACATTTGGAGGCCCTCTCTGTATTTCACGGTGTTATACTAATAATAGAGACAATAGATTACATTGACATGTCAACATTCTCCCACTCACTATTTTATAATTAATGTGTTTCTATTTAACTAATCAATTAATTTCAAATTAATTACTAGTTAAAATATCCTATGAATGTAAAATTAATTACTAATCCAATGTTATTGGTCTAAGTTCATTTAACTTTCTAAAGAGCTTAAGTTAAACTAGGTGAGTTTAGAAAACTAATTAATTATATTCATCAGATTTTAATAAAATTCCTTTAATAAAATTGATTATCCCAGAGGTTATTAAGGCTTTAAGAGTGGTGTGATTACCATGTTTAACTAATTAAAACTTAGCAGTTTACATGCAATTGATTTCCCATAGTAGTTCATATAAACATATTAGTAGAGTCATAATCAATCATGTTTCTACTAATGAGATGTATGATTAAATAAAATTGTGTATGGTTTCATGTAAGACATGTGATCGACTAATGCATGATCATGTTATCAATCAAATCAATAAATATTAATTTAAATAAATACAATAAATGAATAAAAAAAGAATGATGAACTGAATGACTATGGGGTATTTTTAAATTACAATCTTTAAAAAGTAGAAATAATTATAAAGAGGACTATACGATTACATATTTCTAAAATAGCTCCTTCTCCACCAGAGGTCAATCTTCATAATATTTAATCTTCGGTAAAAACTTTTTTAATTAGGATAAACTATTTTTCTAGATTAAATAATCCTATGAATTATCATTTAAAATTAATTGAATTTGATTAGTAAAAAAATCGGATGACTCATCAATCTTGGGTCAAACCCAATCAATTAATTAATTTTAATTTTCAAAAAATTAAAATGTATAACTATCCTTTTAAAATTAATTCAAAATTTTAAAAATAAAGAATAGGATTAGGGTTTTCATGAAGCATCGCAGGGATAGGACAACACGGTATCAAAGATCTGTGAAACATACCCTGGCAATCACAATGATTGTCGCCGCTGGTGGAAGTGGGACACTCCCACCGCCGCCTTACCTCCCCCGGTAGTTCAACCGTAGGCGTCCCTCACGGCAGCTATTCCACCACTGGAAAGCCGGCGGTGTGAGTGTCGGCAACCACTTTGCCGATGCTGGCGCTAGAATTCTTAATTCCTATTTCTCTTTTCTTCTCCTCGTTCGTCTCGTGTGTTCTTTGTATTCTCGCATACAAATTTTTACATCATAATATACAAAATATAAAATATAAAAATTTTGAGGCCCCAATTGGCTTACACAAGATCTAAAGAAAAATAAAGAACAAAGCCTAACCCAAAAGTCACTATACAATTTACGATTCATCATCATGCAAGCATTAAAAATATAACCATCAATTGATTCATACATATCAACATATATAAATGAATAATGCAAGAATCCCACACAATATTTAATGTATACATATATAAAGACCGCTCTGATACCAATTGTTGGAATCTGCGGTGACGCACGACGGAAGCCGTCGTGGTATTTAAAAAATTGAATTTATTTATAAAACAATAAACAATCGTATCATCGCAGATCCCAAAGATGAAAACTTTTTAATTGGAAAACACTTTTTCGAATCAGATTCATTACATATATTTACATTAAATCTAAGACATACAAATATATGAATTTTATCTCATGTATTCTATCAAGCATCCTTGCAAGTAACAAACTTGTAATCTCGAGAACAATAGACTGTGAGATCCACACCAAGATTTTCCAAGAAAATTTTCAAACATACTAGGATGTGTGTCGGTATGTAGAATAAATCAAAAACACTTTTATTTCTCTAGATGTACTCAACAAATGAGATTTAGAGATTTTGAAAAATGACTATTGTGAGACAAAACTCTGAAAGAATTAGGAAAACTCATATAGATTTTTTATTAACCTTTAATCATACTAATTGTAGTTGCAACACCGAGGCCAATAGAATAAATCAATATATATTTTCTAGGTCAAGGCCCATCCGATTTTTTAGGGATTTACATAAATTATAAATTAATTATAAATGTGTCATTGCAGTGTGACCTACTGCAATCGAGCAACATTGTAGTACCACAGGGCACTGCAGTGGTGCCTCATGGCACCACTGCAGTGCCGTGAGGCACTACAATGTGCCACATGTCCACTGTGGCGTGAAGAGCCACAGTGCCTCACGACATTGATGACTCACGATACCATTATAGTTTTGTGAGGAACTACAGTATGTCACGTGTCCACTATAGTATCACATGGAACTACAGTAGTCCATGTTAATCAATGATTCAAAATCAGTAATTGACATGTCCCAGTCCAATATGCCACGTGATAATTTTCAAATTTATTATTTATTTTAATTAAATAAATATCTAGAACTCAGTTAATTCAAAATTAACTTATATGACATCTAAATCAATTATCTTATCTATTAATTAACAGATTAGATAAATCAAATCAAATCATTATATCATAATGATTTAATATTATCTAATTTCAGAAATCAAATATTTTGTCTCACTTATCGATTAACACAAAATTAATCGATAATATTATTTAATTGTAATTTTCAAAAATTACATTAAATAATTTAGTTAATTAATTACATATAATTATCTCATAATTATATATTTGCCTCAAAAATTTAATTCTTATCGTAAGTTAGTCATTTTCTCATATCCTGAAATATTCACACCCTAAACTATGTAGTACAGAGATGACTTGGGGACCATGTGCACATAATTCTAAGCTCCAATAAATTATATTGTTAATTAAACTCATTAATTAAATAATTTATTTATTAATTACATTATTACTCCTCTATAAATATGAAATTGCACTCTTAGTAATTACATAATATATTTACAGAGTATTCTCGTGTAGTCCATTGATATAATCACTTCATGTAGTTGTGTCCTCCCTTTATTGGTTCGTAAATTAGAGTTGGTCAAATTTACCGTTTTACCCTTTTAATTACGTCTTGATCCTCAAGTACCATTAATTCACTAGTGAATGATCAATTTATAATCGTATTACAAATTTGAGCTCAATAAACATTCAGTTCTAGAATTAATACTTAAGAGAACCAATATACGATTCTTTAGGAAAACTTAGATTTCAAATCTTGTAAGATCATGTTCCTAATATGTCACTGAATCTATAAAAAATAAGAGTCACTAGCCTGTTTTACAAATAAACCTTGACAAGTGAATCAAAAGATCCAGTAGAAATGTATAAGAGTTCATGACTACTCATGAATCAGACTGATCTACATATGATCTCAGTTTTGATGTGTATTAAATTTTTATGATAAATGGTATGCTAATAAAGTATTAATCCACATCGATGAATCCTACTAGCAATCATTCATTAAAGATTCCATAGTTTAATATGTTGCGGACTATTTTATTCATTATCTATGATTTTAATCTTATTGTACTTATACAAGATCATAGTCTCATTAATGAATATGAAATTTCATATATATATATATATATAAATTATTCAACAATAAGTTAAAAGAAAAATGTAATTTCATTAATTTCGTATTAAAAATGTCTAAACACATGCTTTGATGGTATTATGCCCAACATCATCATTATTCACATCAATTAGGTTTCCATAATCGGCCAAGGCCCAATAAAATACTACAAATGCACCAACAAGATATTAGTCAGGTCGATCAGAATCAACAGAGGAGTAGGAAAAATAAAAAGAAAGCCTAATATGATCTAATTCCAATGTCAGGCACATAACTTTTACTATAGTTGATTAAGAACCGCCAGTTGGCGTTGGTTCCTCTTGATCATATTCATCCTCCATATCATAGATGGTATGACCCAAACACTTGATGTGATTATCATGTTGTGAATATCTTCACATGACGAAGAAACAAAGTACATAAGATGACATAGTGAATATTTTTTTTAATGGCGATCCCGAGCATAGATGTTTCCAAGCCACATTGATCATGAGTTTAGCATATGTCACCAAGCTGTTATTACTTCTTAGGGACTTTCAATAGTGATGATCTATTGCCAAATTCCTTTCACTTTTTTAGGTTCAATCCTATTTTGTTCAATTTTATTTACTCATTTATGTGTTAATAAATGTAATTCCAGTTTTACGATAATTGATATCAGACTAACGCATCTTTCCTTCCTTTTACCTAATAATCCATCTAGAATTAGGAAAGATGGTTTAAAAAGTAAAAGCATAAACAATCTCACTTGTAGCTTTGACAATCCCATTCTTAGTGAAGACATGTGAAAATGAAGAAAAATCATTTTCGTATGAATCTATACACTACAAAAGATATTATTCTTAACCAAGGTACTTTTATTGAATTTTCATCTGGCTACAATTGATGGAAAGGCATTCTTTCTGCTATCCCCACTTGAAAGTAAACAAAATAGTTTTTTAATTGTACTCAATCAATGATCATCCCACACTGGGGCAATTTTTACAAAAATGATTTTTGTCATCGCATAAGTTGCAAAACTTTTAAGTGTGTTCCACACTCATGTTTTAGACACTGTTAGCTTTAATTTTTTTGTGCTTTAAGATTTATTGTTTGATTTATATTTTTTTTTATTTTGTAGATAAGATATCCAAGTGCAGTTGAGGTGATTTTGGAAGATTGGGAATGCAAAAGGAGAATAAAAAGTGATAAAAGGACAGATCTGGGCAGAATGCTAGCTCCCACCATCGTGATGTTGGCACACCATTTGAAGGGCAGTAGCGATGCTGGTGCAACAACAACAACAAAAATCAGATTCACCAACGTCAAGATGCTAGCTCCCACCATCGCGACGCTGGTGCGAATTTAGATATTTTGTGCAATTTTTTTACTCCAATCTATTTATGAAACCCTAGTGTATAAATAGAATATTTTAGGGTTCTTTGAGACGTTTTTGGATGTGAGAGGCAAGGTAAGAAGCTCTTGGAGAGGAGAAGAAAAAGATCCAACCCATAAATGAATTTCAACTTTAATTTCCTCTTTGGGTCCAATCTTTCATCTCTCTTTTCTCTATGTTCATTAATATTGTTAGGATGGTTTCTTATTTTATTATGTTTTAATTTTCCAATTTAGGGCTGCGATGTAGCCAAACCATGATTGTTCCTTAATTTTGATTTTCAATCTATTCCATGTTTATTCATTATTGCTGAGTATTATGATCTATTCTTAATGCGTGTAATTGTCTAGTCAACTATTGCATGATTTGAGATTTAATTCTGAGACTGAGAAGTGATAATAAAATTTTTCCTTTGTTCATGATATCATTAAAATTTCAAAAGTTAGAGATAATTATGAATCTAGTGTAGCAAATATAATTTCTCGTGATAATTGAATTTCGATATATTTAATTTTGACAGAGATGTGAGATTTGTATACTTGAATCATTATTATCGATGCTTGAGAAGATTGATAACTACGCTAGAGAAATTCACACTCAGGATTATAATTAACATTGATTGATTGAGATTTGAAATTTTGAGCATGATCGGTTTGGTAAAATCAGAATCCATAGAAATTTTAATCATTCAAATTCATATTGTTTTTACTTAAGAATCTTAATTGTTTTAGTTTGATATTACATAAAAATCTAATTTTTCGATATCCTCAATTAAAATTAAGGTATGTTTTATTTTAATAGTTAATAACAATCAATAATATTCATAGAATTTTATTACTTGACAACTATATTGTACACTTGCACTCTTCAAAAATCATAACGCGTTTTTTACGCCGTCGCTGGGGATTGATTTTGTTTATTAATATTGAAATTACATATCCTTAATTTTACTTTGAGTTTTTATTTTCTGTTATTTACGGTTGCTTCATGTTTTGAATTTTCAGGTGTTTTCTTAGGTGTAAGAGATAATTTGGAAACGAAAAATTGACTCCTCTTAATTTGAAAATTAAGCAAACGCGTCATCAAAATAGAAAAGTGAGGAGACAAGCTCCTAGGGATCCTCAAGAAACCATGGATGACATTAGAGAAAATCCCGAAGTTGTGAACAGCCAAAATAATCGGACAATTCGGGACATACCATGCCAGTAGTCACTGAGGTTGCATCTGCCATCCAATGCCCCTTTATTAATGCCAACAATTTTGAGATTAAGCTTGCTATTATTTAAATGGTGCAAGCTAATCAATTTAGTGGTTTACCTAATGATGACCCAAATGTTCACATAGTGACTTTTCTCAAAATTTATGAGACATTCAAGCACAACAATGTCTCAAATCATGCAATTAAGCTGAGATTATTCCTATTTTCACTTCGAGATAAGGCTAAGAGTTGGTTGAACTCTTTGTCGGCTAGATCAATGACTATATGGAATGGCCTTTCTAAGAGATTTTTGGCCAAGTTCTTTTCACCAGCTAAAACAGTCAAGATGACGACTGAGATCACTACTTTTGCCCAATATGATATTGAGTCTCTTTATGAAGCTTGAGAGAGATCTAAAGAGAAGTTGAGGGGATGCCCACATCATGGGCTCCCTGAATGGCTACAAGTTTAAACTTTCTACAATGGATTGGGGAATTCAACAAGGACACTAGTGGATGCAGCAGCAGGAGGTGCTTTGATGAGTAAAACACATGAGGAGGCCTTTGCTTTACTAGAAGAGATGACTGCTAAAGTCTATCAATGGCCTTTGCTTTCACGGCTCAAGTAGCTACATTGTCCAACCAATTGATCTATTTCACCACCAATGCTAGTGGTATTCGTGCTACACAGGAAGTTTGTAACTTATGCAATGGACCTCATTCTAGTACTGAATGCCTAGTTAATAATCTCTTTGTTCCTTCTCAGTCAGAACATGTTAATTTAGTTAAGAATTACAATAGGAAGAATAACAAATTCTCCAACACTTACAACCAAAGCTGGCGAAATCACCCTAATATCTTTTGGAAGAATAGTCGGAATGTGATTCATCCACTAGTTGTTACTCAGCCTCAATTTCAACCTCAACAACTTAAATTTTCCTTTGAAGATGTTCTTGCCTAGCTCATAGTCAATATTAATCATTTTATGGTAAGAACATATGCTAGACCTCATAGGGAAGAAACTAGTATTTAGAGCCAAGCTACGTCTATTCAAAACTTGGAGCTTCAAATAAGTCAACTTTCAGAAATACTCACTCAAAGACAACAAGGTTCTCTACAGAGCAACACTAAGAGGAATCCAAAAGAACAAGTAAATCCCATTACCCATCATAGTGGCAATGAGTTAGCAGAACCGAAGAATGCAACAGTTGAAAGTTATCAACCAATTGAAGCACAAAATGAGATTGTAGGTGATAATTTTATCGAGAATTCAGAAAAGAAGGAAGACAAGCCTAAGTCAAAGCTCTTTCCCAATAATCCTCCACCTTATGTCCCACCTATTCCATACTTTCAAAGGTTCCAGAAGGAGAAATTGTACAAGCAGTTTTCCAAGTTCCTTGATGTGTTTAAGAAACTACATATCAACATTCTTTTTGCCAATGCTTTGGAACAAATGCCAAGCTATGTAAAATTCATGAAGGAAATTCTCTCAAACAAGAGAAAGCTAGAGGAGTATGAGACAGTTTCACTTACTGATGAGTGTAGTGCTATCTTGCAAAATAAATTACCCCCGGATCTAAAGGATCCTAGAAGTTTTTCTATTCCATGCACCATTGTCAATTCTTATTTCAAAAAGGCTCTATGTGATCCTGGAGCTAGTATTAATTTGATGAATTTCTCAGTTTACAAGGAGTTAGTTCTTAGAGAAGTTAAGATGGATCAATTTATCTTCCTAGTTGATTTTATTGTTCTTGATATGGAGGAAGATCGCTCCAATTATTCTTCGTAAACCATTCTTAACTACGCGGAGAAATATAGTTGGGGCTATTGACAAGGAAGATTCGTAGATTTTGGAATCTGTGAATCAGTTGGAAGAGACCCCACCAGTATTCACTAAGAGGCCTTTTAAAGAACTATGAAAAGGTAAACCTAGACAATTTCCAATTGAAAAATCATCGGTAATAGAACTCAAGCAATTTCCAACCCATCTGGTATGCTTATCTGGGAGAAACCTCTACTCTTTCTATCATTGTTTTGCTTCATTAAATGGTGAATAAGAAGAGAAACTTTTGAGGGTGTTGAGAGAGCACAAAACTACCCTAGGGTGGTCAATTTTTGAATTAAAGGAAATTTTAAGAAGATAGGCAATGAGTGATGTCATATTGGTTGATCAAATTGATTAAGAAAATACCACAATCCTGTTGGTTTCGCTTTGATCATATACATTACGTCTGGTTGAAGACACTAAAGCAAGTGCAATCGGGAGAGAACCCGATTTTGTTTGTGTTATTTATTTATTTATTATTAAAAGCCTCCACTTTATCCGTTTGATCTCTTTCATTAGATCTCAAATATTTTCTCTCCTCCTCTCATCTCTCCATAGGCATTGGTTTTTCTCACGCAAGTCCAATTGATGATCTAATAAACAACACTACTGCCTATGATGATATTGATTTTGATTTATTGATAACTCGAGAAAATGATGAATTTGTGTATCTGTGTGTGTTTGAACCATTTGTTGATTTTCATTTCACTAGAGAATCTCGACATGTTGAGCATCTAGTCGTAAGCGTTTGATTGTCATTTTTATTAGAGAATGTTTAAGTGACTTAAGAAATCTTTATGATCCCATAAGAATTCTAGAACTAGTTTGATTGGTACTCAAGGTGAAATCCTAGGCTACACTATACTTAGGACATGATTTAGGGCATCTTTGGACCGTTTGAGCTTTTCAAGCCAACCTAGAAATAGTTATTTTCGTTACCACCCATGACATTTGCCAAACCTTATAAAAAAATTTCCAAAGTAACCCTCTTTACTCATAGTATTTTGATGTTTTAGGGAAATACTTGGAGCTATGACAATTTATGTTGATGTGAGGAGTTTTGATATATTTATTTAAAAAATTGTGAAGAACTTTGAGTTTGTAGCCTCTTGGGCTTGAGTGACTAAGCTCGAAGGGGTGTCTCAACACCTAATACCCTAAGACTGACTTGTTTGGGAGCTATTAGCTAAAAGCTCATTGAGGAAAAGAGAATCTTAAGAAAATCAAATTAAAAAAAAGAATGGTTGGGTGTGGTTGATAATTAAAGAGGTGGAAAGTGACAAGTTTGGAGGTGTGGCAAGAGAAGTTGTGTTAAGCTCATTGATTCCTAAAATGTATGTGTGACTATGGGTAAAGATTGAGCTGAAATAATAATATTTATCTTACGCTGAACCCTAGCCATACATTACAAGCCTACGAAAGTACTACTGATCCTGAGTGTTATGGTTTGCCTACATTAGTTTAGTGTGACATGAAAAATTGGCCTATCGAGTTCTAATCTATTTATAGATTAATGGATCCATTTTTATAATACTTGGTCGCATAAACCTATTTGAGACTAAGAAGTAGGACGACTTAAAGTGACACAAACACACTCAAGATTTTACAAAATTTAATGCAAGTTGGTATTTATCTTGAAATTTGACATGATCACAATTCAAAAGTTTTATTGGGTTATCGCTATTTTAAAATCTGTGAGGCTTGACTAGTTAATCAAAACATTTCATCATTTGATCTGTAGTCTTCCATAATTAGAGTTTAGTGCTTACTTGTTTGACTTATGGTTTTGTTTTGCTCGAGGACTAGCAAAAAAATAAGTTTGGGGGTATTTGATAAGTGTGTTTCACACTCATGATTTAGATACTCTTAGCTTTAATTTTATTGGTTCTTTGAGATTTATGTTTGTTTTTGTTTTTATTTTATTGGTAAGATATTCAAGTGCAGTTAAGGTGATTTTAGAAGATTGGGAATGCAAAAAGTGGAATAAAAAGATATAGAGGACGGATCTGGGCAGAATGGCCAGCATCGCCAAGCTGGCTCCCACTGTGGTGATGCTGGCCGACCATTTGAAGGGCAGCAGCACCAGCTTTACGACGCTAGGGCACAAAAAAAAAATAGATTCACCAACATCGCAATGCTGGCTCCACTGTCACGACGCTGACACGATTTTAGATATTTTATGCCATTTTTTTGCTCCAATCTTATCATTGACAAACTCTACTGTATAAATATAATATATTAGGGTTCTTATAGACATTTTTGTACTTGAGAGGCAAGGAAAAAAGCTCTTGGAGAGGAGAAGAACAAGATCCAACCCAGGAACAAATTGTAACTCCAATTTCCTCTTCAGATCCAATCTTTCTTCTCTCTTTTTTCTATGTTCATGAATATTGTTATTATGTTTTCTTATTTTAGCACATTTTAATTTTCAAATCTAGGGCTGCAACATAGTGAAACCATGATTGTTACTTAATTTTGATTTTCAATCTAATCGATTTGTATTCATTATTGTTGAATGTTATGATTTGTTCTTAATGCGTGTGATTGTCTGGCCAACTATTGCATGATTTGAAATTTAATTCTGAGACTGAGAAGAATGATTAAATTTGGCCTTTGTTCATGATACCATTAGAATTTCATAAGTTAGAGATAATTATGAATATAGTGTAGCAAATATAATTTCTTGTGCTTAATGAGTTTTGATATATTTAAACTTGACAGAAATGTAAAGGAGTAGAACCAGCAGGAACAGAAATGACAAAATTAATAATAGGGAGGAAAGAAGGATACCTGAAAGTATAAGTGTCAAAACCAGTGTGCTGAGATGCAGTTTGCACAAGTTGAGTATCAGAGGCAAAGGGAAACTATGTTAATCAAAATAAACATGTCTAGAAGTATAACATTTATGTGAAGTGATATCATAACATAAAAATATTTTTTGAGCATTCGCATAGCCTAAGAAAACACACTTATTAGATTTAGGACAAAATTTATTTATCATGTAGGGTCTCAAGCCTGGATAACAAGCACATCCTATAACTCTATGATGTGAATAGTCAAGCAATTTTCCAAAAAATCTCTCATAAGGGGAAGCATGTTGTAAAACAGGAGTATGCATACGATTTATTAAATAAATAGAGGCAGCAAAAACATAATTCTAGAAGGATGGTGGAAGGGAAGCATGATGCATCATGGTGAGACTAGTCTCAACCAGATGGCGATGATTTCCTCTAAGCAACCTCATTTAACTAGGGAGTATAAGGGCATCTAATTTGATGCACAGTGCCATGTTAATGTTGATAAGACTAAAATTGTAAACTATTAAACTCACCACCCCCATCTGTTCTAAAATTTTTAATTTTTATGGAGAACACGTTCTCAACAAGGGTTTTAAACCTCTTAAAGACAATAAACACATCATATTTGTGGGCTATGGGTAAGAACCAAGTATACGTAGATATGTCATCAATAAATATAACATAAAATTTATGTCTAAGAGAAGAAGCAATAAGGGAAGGCCCCCGCACGTCACTGTGTATTAATTCTAAAGGAGATGAAGACATAGATGAACTAGCTTTGTTTAATATCTGTCTAACAATAGTAGGTGTCGGATTCCCTAATCTATTATGTCAAAGAAAATTAGAATGCTTAGAACCAAAAAGAGCAACATGTGACTTAGGTAAAGAAGGAAAGATAGGGTAATTTCCATTTTTACTAGGCCATTTATGCAGAATTAAGCCTGTAGATTTATCCTGAATCCAAAAGAAAGAAGTATCAAAGACAAAAAGACAATTATTATCAAGACAGAATCTATAAAGCAGACAATAAATTTGAAGATAAAGTAGGAACACAAAAGACTTGTTTTAAGGGAAAACAAGAATTTTAGGTTTGAAGATTGCCAGTACCAGAATGACTAATGGGTAAAGACTTCCCATTTCCAATGGATATGTTGCCATCCCCAGTGTATTCAATAGAAGATAAGATGTTGTTGAGGTCTAGTGTAAGGTAAGAATTGCACCTTGTGTCTATCAACCATACCTAAAAATTTGTTGGTTGAGAGTGTTGTGACATTGCGGTCATAGCAGGCAAGTTAGATTGTGGGTGCCTTTCTTGGTAAGATAAGTTTAACCTGTGATAGTAGTCAAGGGCATTTGTGCCCTATCTTGTGGCAAATTTGGCGCTAGATCCTTCCATTATGAGGGGTTCCTTGACTATCTTAAGGATTGTTGGTAGAGTTCTTGAATTGTTGATGGTCGTGGATTGGTGGAATTACAAGAACAGATGGTTAAGTGGAGGAGTTCCAATTTGGATTTCTTTCTCCTCCTCGATTAGGGTTGAATCTGCCAGCACCTCTATTGCCTCTATAATTACGTGAGCCTCGACCCTTGGGAGTACCTCTATTTGAAGAGGATGCAAGAAGAGCAATATTCTAAAAAATTGAGTCTTGATTCTTCTGTTGTCACTCTAGACAATGTTCTTTAGATTTGAGAAGAACATGTAATTTTTCCAAAGAGAGTTGTTCAGCTCGATTTCGAATAGAAGTTCTGATAGTGTTGAATTCTGTAGGTAAACCATTGATTGTGAAAATGAGCACGTCTTCATCATCAACACTAATAGATATTGCAGCTAATATGTCTTTTATCTCCTTGATCCTTTGAATGTAGGAGTCGATGATTTCTGAGGCTTTCTTGGAGACCGACTGTAGATCGGACTTGAGTTGAAGAATATTCGCTTTGGACGTAGAGGAGAACCTGCGTGTAATAGAGTCTCACTTCCTTCGACGATGTGCACCTAATAACATAGGACAAGGTAGTAAGACAGACAGTTGCATTAATCAAGGTCATGGGAGTTTGATCGTGGGCAACCCACTGATCAAATTTAGGGTTTCTTGAGCTAGTGTCGTCACTCTTCTTAAAGAAGGGGGGAGGGGCTCGATTGGTTCCATCCATGTAACCGAATAACATGTGGGCTTTTAAGATAAAGAAAATTTAGTATTTCCATAACATGAAGTTAGTGGAATCTAATCTGATTCAGATCAGATTGCAAATGTTGGAAATGAGAAATATAGGAGAAGAAGAGAGAGAAACAGAAGCAGGAGACGAAGTTTGGGTGAAATTTTGAGTAGAGGGAAAATTTTCTAACGAAGGGTTAGTCTGAGAACTCATCTAAGAATTTGTTTGGAAACCATCTCTCAAAGTCGTGGTTTCTTGATTTTCAGAAGTGAGATTTTTTATTTCAGTCATAGATCGTTTGACGTGAGTCAATGAAGCTTTGATACCATGTAGAATTTCCTGTTGAGATAGAGACTAGGAAGGAAAGGCTGAGAGAAGAAAGAGAGATCGAGAAGAAGAAGGATGAAGAAGAAAGGGTTTTACTGGATTGCATTAACACACTCATCAGAAAGGGAAAAATAATATAAAACCTCTCCCATAACAAGATGAGAGGAAAAGACCAAAACAGCTCCTAGAATACTAACAACAGACACATAAAGAAAATTACATTTAATCCTTTATTTTATCAGTAAATGCACATATGAATTATTTTTGT
The DNA here is from genome assembly GCA_003255025.1 of Datisca glomerata. Lineage (NCBI taxonomy): Eukaryota > Viridiplantae > Streptophyta > Magnoliopsida > Cucurbitales > Datiscaceae > Datisca > Datisca glomerata. The sequence continues at coordinate 648,334 of QANY01004331.1, read as the reverse complement.
TTTAAGTATTAGAGAAAATTTGTTTGACAAATGAGACTATCTTGTTAATTTAAATATCTCTACCTATTTCCTAGAAAAATAGGTAATGCGTCTAGAAATATAGATTTTGAGTCAGATTGTGACTCCCCTGAATGACAATGTAACTTTGAAACAGAAAACCTGTTTAATTAGCAGCTCTCAAAATCAATTAGAATTAGAAACGTGTTGTTGCTTAGCTTATTGTTGAATCTGATTGTATAAACAAAACTTCAAGTGAAACAACACCAAAAATACGGCCTGAAAATGTTTCGCTTATATTATTTCATTTCGTATCACAAGTCTTTACCCTTGGACCAAACCAGCAACCAATAATTTTCTATGATATCAGCAGCCAATTGGCTACTCACACATATTCCAACAACTACATACATATAATATTGATCAGTCATAATGTCCCTACTATGACACAAAAAGCCAAGTCGGACTTTCTGTGCGTATTGATCTTGTTAATTAGTTTCCTCTTCTTTTACACCCAAATTACTCATTTTTTCTATGTAAACCAAAGAAAATGAGGGATGTCATGACTTTCAAATGACATTAATAGCAAAGATTAGAAGGAAAAAATAATAGAAGATCAATATAAGCCAAACATATTTAAATTTTGTAATTCATTAATACAAGTTTTAGGCCAATAGTTGATCAAAAGCCCCAGATTTGTTTTCTATATATACAGTAACGGGTATCTAACTGAAAACCCTACTTAACTTTGAGGCTGATGAATACCATATTAATTAGCTAGAAGTAAAAAAGATCATCATGAATACTAGTTTTCTAATTTTGATCCAGCTTTTGATAGTACAATGCCTATTAGGTGTTTGTTACTCGAATCATTTTGATCTCTTCTACTTTATTCTTGAGGTAGGCTTTAAGTCATTGACCTTCTTTGATGAGATATGTTATCCGATGGAATATTTTCATTCTCCTAAATCAAGTAATCAATATTGAAAGTTTATCTTAATTTATTTATTTTTCGTTGCAGTGGCCAGGATCACGTTGCAATAGAAAAATTGGTTGTTGTTATCCTGAAACAGGAAAGCCACGAACGGATTTCATCATTAATGGTCTGCAGCCCGCTAAGATATTTTCCGTCCAACCAACTTTTTGTGAACCGAAAATTGCTTTTGATCACTATGAGGTACTAAAATTTAACTTAGAAATTCTCACAATATTGGGAAAAAATGTTGGAAGAATATTTTAGACTTGATCAAGGCTTACTAAGAATGTGATTGAAATTACTTATAGCTGTCTGTGTTTGAAATTATATAAGTTAAGAATTGTGTAATAAAAGAGAGAGACATCAGATTTAATTAATTATGGTCTAATATTTTGTGGCTTATACAAATGTAGTTTAACTCTCATATATAGTTGTCATTATCCGTAGTTTTCAGAACTTACAAAAGATATGGAAGAGAATTGGCCACCACTAGCTTGTCCTGTAAGAGATAACATTTTTGATTGGGCACTCCAATGGCAAAAACATGGTACTTGCTCTCTGTATGTCTTTAACCAGCATCAGTATTTCAAAAAAGCTCTCGATCTGAAGAATAAAATGAACCTCCTTCAGTCTCTCAAAGAGAAAGGTAAATTTATTGTTACTTAAATTAAAGATAGATATTTTTACATAAATTTCTTATTTTATGTGTTTCCTTCCAAAAAAAAACATAAGTTATTCTGCACTAATCTCTAAATATTTTTGGAAAAAATGTACAGGAATAGAACCCGATGGAGATTATTACAGTTTGCACAGAATTGTTAGCATCCTAGAACATATTGCAAACCATGTCCCTCAAATATTTTGCAATACGGATAAGTATGGGAATCACCAGCTTCATAAAATTAGATTTTGCTTGAACACCTCAGCATCAAATTTTATTACATGTCCGCCAGTCAAGATAAAGTCATGTCGTCCGAGCATAAGATTTCCTTCATTTTAAGTCGTGACAGATGATTAATAGGGTCTCCCTTCTCTCGACCTCTATTTCAATAAATAAGCGAGTTTTGCTAGTCTCGCTTTTCATGCTTTTGGCTTCTAATAGTTCAATCACAGTGTTAAGTTAGCTTTCTAAGGATAATTTTGATAGTAAGTACATGACCCATGTTCTAGTTCTTTTAGGCACTCAAGACTACCATGCTTTATATTCTTTTCTTTTTCTTTTTATGTTCATGCTGAGTTATTTTTTTAGAGAAATTATAACTTATGCATACAACTAATCTTTAATTATTATATCTACTATATTAAAAGGGATTTAAAGAGGAGAAACTTTTGATTTTCCCTTTATGGCCTCCTAAAATATAGTACAATTTAGATATTTCAATTTTTGCTCATTTAATTCATATAATGAAATTATATTTTCTAATTAATGATAATTTCTTTTTAAATTGTTAGTAAAACTAAATACTTTTATAATATTATGAAGTTAGAAATGAATATCCGTCAAGATAAAATTCGAGATTTTTTGTACAACGAATTTTCTTTTTAAATCAAATAGTAATTTTTTGTTAGAAATTTATAAATTAAACATGTTGTGATAATTATGATATCAGAAACATGAAAAATTCATATAAATTAATTTAGAGAAAGACATTTTATATTAACTATCTCCTAATATGATAGTTCTTTTTTAAGAATATGAAAAATTGATGGAATAAAATTATTTTCTATAATATTCAAAGAATAGTGTTATATAATATAATTTAAAGATCATAAACAAGCTAATATATTCAAAGCTTACAATAAGTTTTAAAGATAGTTAATATTATTATCAAATTATAGTTAATATTATTAGTTTAACTCATGGGAAGTACGTATTTTTATTTTTCTACTGGTATATTAAAAGGTACAATCAATGAAAAAACTATTTTACAGTTTTGTCTAACAATTATTCTTACATTTGCCAAATGATCTCAAACACAACAATAGTGATGTATTATTGGTTATTTTTCATAAATTAATTTAAAAAATTTACGTATTACTTTTGGAGATTCATACCTCTTGGGCGATGGATTGTTGGACGTTGTTTTTCATGAATTATCAATAATATATTTGTGTATTATTTTTTGAGATTCATACCCCTTTATGAAATTCAATATCATGAATTAATAAAAAATCTAAGTGAACCTATTAATATATTTACATATTACTTTTTAAGATTCACACCCCTTCATTATAAGTTTTATGGTTCTATTTATGTGAACCTATTAGGGTTTATCCATCTATTTTATTTTTCTCTAAATATGGAAAAAATCTAAGTAAAACTTACCATCTTTGAGTTGTTGTGTATAGTAGATTTGAGTCTTTAAATATTAAAAAGTCTTTACAATGTATTTAGATTAAATTTTCGGTAAATAATTTTAGTTATATTATAATTAATAATGTTCATTATTATTACTAGAGTTTTATAGCTCTTCAATTTTTATTTAACCAATTACATTATATAAATAAAATTCATAAGATAAAGAGTAAACTAAATACGATCAAGTCAATATAATATATTACATTGCAACGTTTAGAAGAAAAGAGGGTTACAAAATATAAATTTTTTGGATGCTTACTTTTTTGAAGGATGAAGATGAAATTATTCTAAAAAGTTAATGCACAGTGCATTCACTATCGTTAGGATTTCAACTACGCAATATTACACTTTTTTATGGAGTGTTCGCATCATTTTTTGTGTCTTCTTTTAGATTTGCATTTTTAGGGAAAATTTCTCAAAACTTGAATATCTATAAGTTTAAACTAACTCAAACAACATAATTGAATATAAATTTCGTACCATGGTCATGAGATTTTTTTATCTTATAGCATTGTCATCGATATTTTCTTTTAACTAGCAAAGTTTACTTCAACATTTTACTCTCTTTACATATATTTTACTAATCCTTCTACAATTTTGTTTTTTACTTGAATGTCAAAGATTGGAGAAAATGTTAGACTAACTTAGTTTGTTTATTAGTGATTCAAGTGAAAATAAACAATATTATTATATTGGTTCTTTAGTAAAGTATTTTAATATTACATACTTTAACTATTTATTTTCTTATAAATATTTAACCTTTAGAAATTTAAATAAGTTCTATAAATATATCATAGTTCATGTACATCACACGTGTGGTGTGACTAGTATATTGAAAATGGGATGAGAAGTAGAATTATTTTTAGATTATTTTATCCACTTCTTATTTTATGATTTCAAAAATATCTCTAGAGCCTATTAATGGTGCATCATTAATTGTTAATTTTTCTTCTTTTCGTATTTCTCCAAATGATGTATCTCTTGACCAAACTTTTCATTTATCATTTTTAATTTAAAATTTATTTGTAGACATGAGAACATATTTAGTTATTTCATCGTTAATATATATATTAAAAATTTGAATCAACCAATAAAAGAATAAAATATATTTTTAGTTCAATTATCACATAGAGATAAAAGAAATCATAACTAAAAAATCATTTCTTCTAGCACAATTAACTGAATTAAAAATATTTTAGTGAGCATGACTTATGAACAACATAAAGTATTAAAAGTCAGATGAAAAAGAGAATCATTTTTAGATAATTTTGTTTACTCCTTATTTTACTGTTTCAAAAATACCCTTAGAGTCTACTAATGGTGTATCATTAATTGTTAACTTTTTTCTTTTCTTATTTCTCCAAATGATGTAAACTTTTCATTTTTTTATCATTCTAATTTTAAATTTATTTTTAGACATGAGAACATATTAAACTATTTCGTCGTTAAATATTAAAAAATTGAATAAACCAATAGAAAAATAAAATATATTTTTAGTTCATTTATCACATATAGATCAAAGAAATAATAACTAAAAATATCATTTCTTCTAGCACAATTAACTTAATTCAAAATATTTTGGTGAGTAAGACTTATGAACAACATAAAATATTAAAATTGGGATGAGAATGAGAATAATTTTTAGACCATTTTATTCACTCGTTATTTTATAATTTAAAAAATACCCCTATAGTCTATTAACGGTGCATCATTAATTATTGATTTTCCTTCTCTCTTATTTCTCCAAATGATGTATCTCTTGAATAACCTTTTCATTTTTTTTATCATTTCTAATTTAAAATTTTTTTAGACATGAGAACATATTAAGCTATTTCGTCATTAAGATATATATTAAAAAATGAATCAATCAATAAAAGAATAAAACATATTTTTTAGACCATTTATCACATAGAGATCAAAGAAATAAGAACTAAAAATCATTTCTTCTAGCACAAACAACGTAATTAAAAATATTTTAGTGAACTTATGAACAATATAAAATATTAAAAGTGAGATGAGAAAGAGAATTATTTTAGACTATTTTATCCACTCCTTATTTTACAGTTTAAAAATACCCCTAGAGTCTATTAACGGTGCATTATTAATTGTTAATTTTCTTCTTTTCACATTTCTCCAAATGATGTATCTCTTGAATAAACTTTTCATTATCTTATCATTCTAATTTTACATTTATTTTTAGACATGAGAATAAATTAAGCTATTTCGTCGTTAGGATATACATTAGAAAAATTGAATCAATCAATAAAAGAATAAAACATAATTTTGGTTCATTTATCACATAGAGATTAAAGAAATAACAAATAAAAAATTATTTATTCTGCCACAATTAACTTAATTAAAAATATTTTAGTGAGTAAGACTTATGAACAACATAAAATATTAAAATTGGGATGAGAATAAAAATTATTTTTAGACAATTTTGTCCACTCCTTATTTTATAATTTTAAAAATATCCATAAAGTCTATTAATGTGCATCATTAATTGTTAATTTTCTTTCTTTTTTTATTTCTCCGAATGATATATCTCTTGAATAAATTTTTCATTTTTTATCATTTCTTATTTAAAATTTATTTTTAGATATGAGAACATACTAAGCTATTTCACCGTTAAAATATATATTAGAAAAAATTGATCCATCAATAGAAGAATAAAATATATTTTTAGTTCATTTATCACATAGAGATCAAGAAATGACTAAAAAAATTATTTCTTTCTAGTACAATAAAATGAATTAAAAATATTTTAGTGAGTAAGACTTATGAACAACATAAAATGTTAAAAGTGAGATGAGAAGGATAATCAATTTTAGACCACTTTGTCCACTCCTTATTTTATAGTTTCAAAAATACCCTAGAGATCTATTAATGGTGCATCATTAATTATTGTTTTTCTTCTTTTCTTATTTCTCCAAATGATGTATCTCTTGAGCAAACTTTTCATCTGTTATCGTTCTAATTTTAAATTTATATTTAGACTTGAGAACAAATTAAGTTATTTTTGTCATTAAGATATATATCAGAAAAATTGAATCAATCAATAAAATAATAAAACATGCTTGTATTTCATTTATCACATAGAGATAAAAAAAATAACAACTAAAAAAATCATTTCTTCTAGCACAAATAACTTAATTAAAAATATTTTAGTGAGTAAGACTTATGAACAACATAAAATATTAAAAGTGGGATGAAAAGAAGAATCATTTTTAGACCATTTTATGCACTCTTTATTTTATAATTTCAAAAATATCCCTAGAGTCTATTAATGGTGCATCATTAATTGTTAATTTTTCTTATTTTCTTCTTTCTCCAAATGATATATCTCTTGAATAAACTTTTCATTATTTATTGATTCTGATTGTTTAAACTCTGAATTTTTGTTGTTTTCTGAGAATTTGGACTTGAAACCCCCTTCCATCTCTCTCAGGTCTTCTTTTTCTTCACTATCTGTGAATGAGATCTGAAAAATATTGTAATTTTTAGTGTTCTCGCTGAAAAAAAAACTGTAAAAAGCCGATTCTCACTGTAGTAAGGAATTGTAATGAAATGTTCTTAATTTCATTAGTTGATTGTAGAAGATAAGAACAGTACTCTGTTTTGGTTGATCGTAGAAGAATCACTACTCTGTTTGGTTGAATTCCATCTGTTTTCTGTTTTTCAACACAGCAAAATTTTGGGTATTGTATTGTTAATTCTATTTTGGGTATTGATTGATAACTCTTTTTTTGGCCATTTGTTCATGTTATTATTTGCAATTTAGTCTCCTTTAACTCTAGCGTAGTGTTGGTAAAAACACGTATAATACGTGTATATGTCAAAAACTATAGTTTGAATTTTTTCATTTAATTCTGGATTTATTTTCTGTTAATTTTAGATTTGGTTTATGTTAATTCTGAAATTGGCTTAGTTGATTCTAAATGATATGAGCTTTGATTATGCTTAGGTTTTGTTGATTCTAGCTTAGCATTTCTAAATTTGGTTAATCATGGTGAGGAAAATGATAAGTTTTGGGATTATACTAAACAGTTAAATAATTATTTCAAATGTAAATTTTGTGAGAGAATTTTGCTGGAAGAATTTCTAGAGTAAAATCTCATTTATCTGGAATAAGTGGTCGTGACATTGATATATGTAGTAAAGTAACGGAGGAGATTCAAGTTAAAGAGTTCTTTTTTATTGGAGATTCAAGTTTTAGTAAGAAGAAAAAATGACTCAGTTAGTGAAAGTAATCAGGGATCGAACGCTTTCACTTTGTGTCTATCTACTCAGACTCAAACTACAATCCCAGAATTCTTTGCTAGGAAAGAGATGAGCAATGTTGACAAAAAAAATTGCTTAGTTCTTCATCATGAACAACATAGCATTTAATGTTATTCAGTCTAAGTCATTTATTGACATGAGTAAAGCTTTAGGTGATTTTGTTGGTGGTTATACTGTATCTAGTTACTCAACGCTTCGTACTAAAGTAATACCTGAGACAAAAATAGATGTTGAGACTTATGTTGTAAGTGTAGAAAAATCATTGATTAGTACAGGTTGTACTATTATGTCAAATTCATGGATAGACATAACGAGACGGTATTAGGTCAATATTAACGCATGCTCACCGTTAGATGCTATTTTTGGAATCATTTGAATGTTCACATGATAAATTAACTGGTGAGTATCTCTATAACATTCTATCTTGTGTCATTGATGAAATTGGCCTCAAACATATTGTGCAAATACTTACCGATAATGCTTCTAATTATAAGTCAGCTGGTTGTATGCTTATGGGAAAATATCTTCGACTATATAGAACTAATGTGCAGCACATGGTATTAATTTATTGTTGAAGGATCATTATAATCAAATTGGTTGGGTGAAAATTGTGATTGATGATGTGAAAAAAAGTAGATTACGTGTATAAGTATCATATGGTGTTGCAATTGATGAGAAAGTACACAAATAATAAGGAGTTGAAATCTTCATGTAAGATTAGGTTTGCTTCGAATTTTTTGATGCTCCAATCGATAATTGATCTGGAAAATAATTTGAGAAACTTTCTTACATCTTCTAAATGGAGAAGTTTGAATTTCATTAAGACTATACAAGCTAGGGAAGTGACTTCAATAATTCAGAATGATTATTTTTAGGTACGAAAGATTATGTGAACGTTGTTGAGCCTTTTGTGAGAGTTTTTCGTTTAGTAGATGATGAGGGGTCTACAGCGGGATACTTATGTGATGCTATGGAGTGGGTAAGAGAAGCTCTTGATCAATTTTGAATGAAAGATCTCTCTTGTTATTCACTTATGATGAAAATATTTGAATAGAGTAGAGAGAAGAACATTCTCCATAAGGTACATGCTACTTCTGCACTTCTTAATCCAACTTATATGATCAATGAGAAATACAAATAAGATAACATGATAATAGAGAAGGGGTTGAGTATCTTGTTCAACAGTTAAGTTCATTAGATGAAAGAGATGAGCTAGTAACTAAGCTGGTTAAATATCGTCTGAAGTTTTCACTATTGTTCAATTGTATAGCCACCGCTATGATAAATACCAGCCATCCTCGTAAGTATTTATTCATTTTGAATTATACAGGTTTTTATGCTAGTTTCATTTCTAATAAAAGTACTTTTATGTATAGGTGTTTGGTGGAAGCTAATGGTTCGATCTTCCATGTATTGTAAAATATAGCAATTAAAATTTTGAGTCAAGTGTATCTCATCAGCTTGTGAAAGAAATTGGAGTTCAGTTCTATGTGGAAGTGATGATCGATCTCCTCCATTAACTCCTTGACAATCTCTGTGAAGGTTAATGGCATTCTACACAACTATAGTATTCATAGCGATCTGGGTCTTCCAATGGTAAATAAAGCAATAAGCTTCATCACCAGTATTCATTTCGTAAAGGAGTAACGAATAATCAGTACTATGAAAGGAATGCTATAATCCATCTCTCTTGATTTTTGTAAGAGATTCAAAGATCTCAAAGAGCTGATTGTCAAGGTCTGATTGGTAACATAAATAATAGGGATTGTAAAAGGTTTAGTCTCTACCCTTACAAAGATCATGAGAGAAAAATCTTCAAGGAGGATCCTTGAAGCGTGGATATATGGATAAGCTTTCTCAAACCACATCAAATATCATATGTCATTATCTCTCTCTTTCTACTATCTCTATTTTTTGCATGCTTTTATTTTCACGAGTTTATATTGACTTGCTATTAATATTTCGCATTTGTTACACTTAGTTAATATTTTTACTTTTCTATTTAATATTTATATTAAGTAAATTTTATTATTAATTTAAGTGCGGGAATTTCTAAATTACACATAATCACCCAATTCATCTCATCACCCCCCTCTTGGTTGGCCATATTGATCCTTCAGAATTATCCCATCCTTCTAGCTCGAACTCCCAATGACCTTCCCTCGACGTGATTTTTACACTACTCTTAAACGAGCTTAGTCAATACATATTAGGCCTCTATTGGATAGAGGTATTTGAGGTATGAAGCCGAGAATGATGTTTTATAGATCACTCTATTCAGAATTGAGTATCTTGTCTCTTGCATCCGCATCTTCCTAGTCACACTGTAGTCCTCGTGGAATGCTCCATGTGAAATATAATGGATAAAGGCATCCATCCAACTTGGTTCACTTGTCTAAGGTATCAAGGGATGAAGATATTGGACATTGATCCTAACACAACCAACACTCAGGTTTGGGTGGAAGTCAACATGCATTGTTCTCCATATAATTATAGTTGATGCTAAACTTGCCAATGCTTTTAAGTTACTATTTACTATGGACATTGAATAGTTAAAACTCTGTCTTACATGTGGCAAAATCTGGATCGAATGGAGTATGATCGTATGGGAACCATTAGATAAGTTTGACAGTTACAAAAGGGATCTCAAAGAGGAATATTCCTTTGTAATGGCCAGATTGCTATCTTAGCCACTCTGCAAGGCTTGCAACAGAAAGAGTTTATTGTCATTTAGTTATCATTTTAATCTGTAAATGAGAGCATGTACAACCTTGAAAGGCAATCAAATACAAGCTTAACTTTTCTTTTAGCTCATTATCTCATTATCTCATTCTCTCTTTTAAATTATTTTTCGTATTATTCTTATAGATTTTCTTGTTCTGGAAAAATCTGTTACAATTTACTACTTTCCCTGAGAGTGAGAGAAAACTTATAAATCCCTTCCAAAATGCCCAGAACCAGAACAAACGCTGACCTCAATGAGGAAATAAAAATGGAAATGATCACGTTAATCAACCTACACCGCCAATAGAGATGCTCCAAACCATTCTGATGGGAATGTAGGAGAGGGAGAGGTGTAACAGTGAAGCACTGTAGACGGTCCAACAAACAAACAATGAAGAATGGGAAAACCGTTTAGAACCAGACAGACAAGATGCCAGACGGGCAAACCTTGAGCCCAGTCAGAAAGAAGTGATGGGCGGGAAGAGAGTAAATAGGAAAAGACTAAGAGAAGGGGAAGATCCACATATAGAATTCATCCTAGGGATAAAGTCTACACGCCTCTCACCATACATGTGAATCAAATTCTTGAGGTGATCAAGAATATGTCATAGTTGAGGAGACCAACCCTGTTGACGAAAGATCCAAGCTATAGAGACAAGGGCAAGTATTGCTCCTTTCACAAAAGCTATGGGCATTACACAAAAGATTGCTTCCAACTCAAGGATTATATTAGTGGTTTGGTCAAGGATGGGTACCTCTAACAATATGTCTAGAAGGACGGGAAAAAGTGAAAAGGGGAAAAGGAAGTTTAGGATAAAGGGAACCAACCACACAGGATTGTGGACACCATAATCATGTTAACCGGGCAAGAGGGGACCGGTAGGAAAGAAACAAGATGTACTGTAAAAATCCCATGTTTACGGGACACTGGGAGAAAATTCATCGCGTGACAACAAAAATCTGTCATTGATCTTCGATGAATTATATTTGGAGGAGCACAATGAACAACACAATGACACTTTAGTCATAAAAATTCAAGTTGGAAACTGCCTACTGAGGAGGGTGTTGATCGATGATGGGAGTGCCGTCAACATTCTACATCAATCAACCCTTAGAAAAATGTCCATGGAAGATCAAAAGTTGCAAGGCCCATCACAGCCATTGATAGACTTCCACCAGACAATAAGATACCCTAAGGGAATGATAATTCTCCGGGTGAATGTTGAGTCGTTCAATGACTTGACGAAGTTTATAGTTCTAGAAACTCCATCGATGTACAATGCAATCTTGGAAAGGACGTGGTTGCACAAAATGAAGGTCGTTCCGTCCACATATTATTCGGTACTGAAATATACATCCCTAGAAGGGATAAAAATGATAAAGTGAGATCAATCACTGCTCGTATTTATGATGTAAAGAAGCTAGAAGGCCAAAAGGCCAAGGCAACAGAAGAATAACAATCAATAGAGGACGGGCAAGATGGTCAGCCGAACCTGAGGTATGAAGTAGGAGAAGTCACCGAACTTGTGTACCTTGAGGAAGGAACTCAAAAGACAACAAACATCAGGGGCCCAACTTCAACAAGCTGAAAAGGAGAGGTTAAAGGATTTTTTGAAAAATAAAGGAGACATCTTCGCGAGTGCGGCACAAGAAATACCAGATGTTCTAAAAGATATAATATGTCATAAGTTGAAAGAGGAAGTGTATAAGCTTTTAAGGCCGGCTTCATCCTGGAGGTAGACTACCGATAATGACTTGCAAACATAGTTTTAGTAAAAAAGAAGAATGGAAAATAGAGGATTTGTGTTGACTTCATAAATCTAAACAAACCCTCTCCAAAATATGATTATCTGCTGCCGAGGATAGACCAGATGGTGGATACAACCTCGCGGCATGAACTCCTTAGCTTCATGGACACCTATTCAGGATATAATCAAGTAAAAATGTTCCAACCTAATCAAGAAAATAATTCATTTGTCATTGAATAAGGTGTTTTCTATTATAAAGTAATGTCATTCGTCTTGAAAAATGAACGTGTAACTTACCAAAGGTTTGTAAACAAGATATTTCACTCAAATTGGAAGGACAATGTAAGTTTACGTGGATGATATGTTGGTTAAGAGCAGCAAACGACAAAATCACATCAAAGATCTTGATGAAGCTTTTTCGATATGAGAAAAAGCTCCATGAAACTTAACCTAGAGAGTTGTACTTTTGGAGTGGCAGCGAGAAACTTTTTGGGGCACGTAGTGACACAACAGGGAATTGAAGTTAACCTAGACCAAGTGAAGTCCCCAAAACCCATAAAGAAGTACAAAGTCTGATGGGAAAGTTGGCATCTTTAAACAGATTCCTTTCAAGGTAAATGATAGGTGTAAGCAGATCTTCGTGAAGCTCATGAAGAATTACGTTGACAGTTGCGATGAAGAATGTTAATAAACCTTCAAGAAAATCAAAAAATACCTTAAGACTTCGTCATTTCTTTTGAAGTTCTTCTTGGTGAAGAGTTGCTTCTTACGTGGCCATCTCACAAACAGCAGTAAGCGCCATTCCAATCGAAGAGGGTGACAGAAAGCAAAAACCCATTTACTTCGTAAGCAAGAGTTTAGTGGCTGCCAAAGTTAGATATAAAAGGATGGAAAAATTGGTGTTGGATTTTGAAGTTGCAGTGAGAAAACTGAAACCATAGTTCCATGCCCACATCATAAAGGTGTTAACAGACTCACCCATCAGAAGTCTATTACACTCACCAGAGGTAACCAAAAGGATGGTAAAGTGGATAATTGAGCTTGGACAGTATGGAATCCATTATGAGCCAAGAACGTCAATCAAAATGCAAATATTGGCTAACTTTGAGAAAACTTCACTCACAATGAAGCGGATGAAATCAAAGGGATGCAGATGAAAATAGAGAATAGATCCTGGAAATTGTTCGTTGATGGTGAATAACAAAGGGACCGGTGCAGGAATAGCAGTGCAAACCCCGTTTGGAGAAACTCCCGAGCATTCCATCTATTTTGGGTTTAATGCATCCAACAATGAGGCAAAATATGAAGTCTTGATAGCAGAAGTCAGCATGCTGCTAGAGCTTGAGGTAACGGAAGTAATAATCTTTTGTGATTTCATGTTAACTATGAAATAGGTAATGAGAGATTTTATGACAAATGATACAAGGATATAGAAGTCAAGGCGGAGCCTAGCTAGCATGATGACATAATCCGTTATCTAGAAAAAGTAGAATTACCCGAAGATGGATATTTGGCCAGAAAAGTTCAGCAACAAAGTATCAGGTATTCTCTAATCAATGGAATATTGTATAAAGGTCTTTTTTATGTACGTATAAAAAATGTATTAGGATGAAAGAGACCCAATATGTGTTGTCAAAAATTCGTGAGGGCATAGTGGAAATCACACTAGGGGAAGGTCATTGGCACATAAAGTATTGAATAAGGGTTATTATTAGCTTAAGATGCATCAGGGTGCCAAGTAAATGATAAAAGCTGCGACAAGTGCCAACACTTAGCCCCCATAATAAAAATGGCACATGGAGAGCTCAACACATAGATAAGCCAGTGGATTTTCATGTAGTAGGCCATGTACATTGAGGGTCACTTCTCATGGCACCATCTTAGAAACATTTTATGTTTATCGGAATGAATTACTTTACAAAGTGCATTAAAGCTTAAGCATATGCAAGGATTTAGGAAGAGGAAGTAAAAGGTTTTTCATGGAAAAACATTGTATGTAGATACAAAATCCCTTGAGTACTCGTCTCGAACAACGGATTTCAATTCATAGAAAATAGTAAAAGCTTTCTATGAAGGGTTAAGAATTACCAATCTATTTTTTAGGCCATACTACCTGCAAGGAAACGACCAGGCAAAAAGATCAGATCATATTTGAAAGTCTGAAAAAGTGGCTAGAATCAACTAAAGGAAATGGGTGGAAGAACTACCAGTAGACTATGGGCATACAGGACCACTCCTAGAGAGTTTATGGGCAAAACCCCATTCGCTCTGGCATACGAAATGGAAGCGATAATACTCATTGAGATTGGAAGCCCAATTATGAAATCAAAGCTGAACAAGTCGCAGAGTAGGGAACTCATGAAAGAAAATCTTGACCTTTTGCAGGAAAAGGGAGAATCGAGATTAATTCAAATGGCAAACTATAATTAAAAAATGAGAACTTACTTTCGAAAGCAAATTTGAAAATAAGGATTTTGGAAAAGGAGATTTAGTGCTGAAGTAGATTTTTTAGGTGGAAGAAAGTGGGGGCCAAATTGGGAAGGACCATACATTGTCAGCAGAATTGGAGGCAATGGATATGATTATCAAACGATGGAATATGCACAAGACTTGGCCAAACCTTGGAATGCTGCACGTCTGAAAAGATACTTCATCTTACATGTAAAATTTATAGTGAATATTTTTCCGTGGTTTTTTCCCGCAAGGATCTTGCACAAAAAATTTGTTGGTGTCAACCTTCTCTCTCCATCAACAAATAGCAAATGGAAAGTTGCGGAATGGTTCTATAATGACCTAAGTCTTTGAGAACGTAATGCACTACAATAAGCAGCTATTCTCAAAAGGAAATCATGGTCATGGTTCAATAATGAGCCTAAGTACTTGAGAAGGGACTGCACGGGCAGTCGTTCTCTAAAGAAATTCAGGGTCATGGTTCTGCAATGAGCTAAGTCCTTGAGAACAGACTGCACCACAATGGGTATCCATTCTCTAAATAAAATCAGGGTCATGGTTCTACAATGAACCTAAATCCTTAAAAATAAATTGCATTACAATGGGCAACCATTCTCTAAAGGAAATCATGGTCATGGCTCTACAATGAGATTAAGTCCCTGAGAACATATTGCACTACAATAAGAAGCCGTTCTCTTAAGAAAATTAGGGTCATGGTTCTACAATGAGCCTAAGTTCTTGAGAATAAACTGCACTACAGTGGGCAGCCATTCTCTAAAGGAAATAGGGGTCATAGTTTCATAATGAGTCTAAGTCCTCTTAAACGGACTTATATAGGTAGTCATTCTCTAAAGGAAATGGGAGCTAAAAAAAATTTTTTGAGAACGGAAAATACTAGCTACAAGGAGTGGCCATTCATGAAAGGAAATTGAGATTAAAAGTGCAAGTCCTTATGAACAGAAGAAAAATATGCATTGAAGAACTTTAGCAGGAGAACGCCCAACGGGAAAAGCTTTACAATTAGAAATAAAGAAGAGATACTACTAAGTCATGAAGGAAAGGAAAAATCTTTTCATTAATGGGAAAGAAAGAACATTTGAAGCAAAAAAATGAAGAAAAGAAAAGTACAAAAATAAAATTACATAAAAGAAAAGATACAAAAAGTTAACTGATAACAATAGTTTCATCAGTAGCAACATCCTCAATATGAGCATTGACGATAACATCCTCAGTTGAAGGGTTGACTTTGGCTGGAGTCTCTACAACGGGATTAGCCTCGGGAACCGAGACAGGGAGTTCGTTAGAAAGGGGTCGTCTGGGGGGAATTTCAGCCGAGCCATCTCTATAGCCCAAGCTATAAATAGCATGTTCAGCTTCATCAAAGGATGCTTGGAACTCAGCTTCCACCTCCTTCTCTTTCTCTTCCACATCCTACACCTTAGCGAGATCAGCCGCCTTTTTGGACTCATCGAGTTTGAAGTTCTCCACTTTCAAAATGACTTCTTCTTAGGCTTGTTTCTCCATAATTTCCTTTAGCCTAGAGTCTAGAGAATAGGTCATGACTCTCAGCAAGCTCCATAAAAAGATCGATCATGGCCTGTTCACAGAGGATGTGATACTCCTGAATAGAATTATGATGGATGATGTCTTGAAAAATGGAGAAAAATGAATGAGTATGAGAAAACGGAAAAGTTTTTTAAAACAAGAGGAAAGAAAATGACTTACCCGGATTAAGTCATGACTTAGTAAATTGATGAGCTCACCAGTGTTCATGTTGTGGGTGGTTTGTGTAACCGCATTTCCTATATTGCCATGTGAAATTATATGGGTGGCCTGAGCATCATTCAAGAAGCTCATAGAAGTTGGAATGGGTGGCGCAGCAATGAACCACCTCAACCCCAAAGGAATTAACTCCTCAGTATTTTCCTGAGGAGGATCCAGAATGGAAGTGGTTTTTCGTTGAGCAGCCGAAGGAGGAGTGACAGAACAGGAAGAACCATATTCACACTAGACAGCGGGAGCATGAGGAGCTTGAGATGGATGGGAAGCATCTATTTTCGGACAGACATTCCTCCCTCCAATTTTTCCCAGCATGGTGCGAAGCTACTTCTTCATCTTTTGGGCAGTCTCTCGAGTTCCTCACTGGAGAGGAGCATAATCATCTTCTTCTTCTTCAAAGTCTGTTAACTCATAAGAACTTAAGATATTAGGGAAAGGAGGAGATGCAGAACAGAAAAGGGGAATTTGAATACCTCTAGTGAGAGAAGCAAGTGAAGCGGGAGACGATATTAAAGCAACGGGAGCAGGCACGAATGCGGCAGTGACCTCACTTCTGGGATCAAGAAGTTGATGCGAACTCTGAGAAATCAGCTTTTATTCATTCGACAAGTGCCTTTGTCGGAAACGGTTTTGTGTTGGCTCGCTTGTTTAGATCGCACAAAAAAATAATATGTTAGTAAAATGGAAATATTCTAAAAAAACATGAAGAGAAAAGGAAAGGAAAATGAGCTTAGGCAGGGTACTTATTGAAAATTTCTCATCTCCCAGGAATAATCCAGCGGCCATCACCACTCTAATTCCCGTCGATGTTCAAAATGCCAAGTTCCGATCCTTTGTCCCCTTTGGGGAGATCTCTTATGAGTGGCCCCTTCTTGTTCGATCTGGGGGCCAGAAATAACTTTCCTTTCAGAATCTGATGACATAAGTTAACCAAAGCTCAGTTAAACCTAAACCTAGGTTGTATCACTAATTCACAGCCTCAAAACAGAGAATAACCCAATATGAATTAGGGGTGAAATGAGAAAGAGCAGACGGTAATGGGAAAAGAATTCTTGATAAAGAGGGGAAACGGGAAATCTAAAGCCTATGGTTATGTATGGTAATTTTCTAAAGGGTTCTACAAGGAACACCTAATGCACTACTTTCCCCAAGATAATAGAGGACATAAAAAGGAAACACATCTTGCTAAATGGTCATGAACTCCCTAAACTTAGGCTCGATCCTAACCCTAGGAACAGTGGGGAGAATATGGTTTCTTCCTCCATGTTTCTGAAAAAATGGAGAAAATGCAAAGAAGAAGATGAAAATAAAAATATGGAAGAGGAAATGGAAAGAACTTACAAGTTTGAAAAGGAGAAATGATGGAATAATGAAGATGAGGGCTTTGATTAAGCCACAGATGTGAAACAGAACTCCAATTCACTCCAGAAATGTCAAAAGCCATAATGAAAAGACAGCCAAAGTGCGAAAAAAAAAACTCACTGAAAATGTGTGATAGAAACAAATCGCCACGATAGCTGATGAAAAAGTGGTGGCAGTCTGACGAAAAGGGTAAATGCGGTCTGCCAAAATTTGTCTGGCAAACAGCGTCGTGTATTCTTGAGAAACACACTAAAATTGACAATGGGAAGAAAAATGTCATAAAAAAATGAGGTAATCATTACACATCGATGAATGAATTTATCGAGTGTAATGAGCGCTAATGAATAGTCAAAACTCTGTCTTACACTTGGCAAAATTGGGATTGAAGAATTGATAAAGAAGTATGATCAAATGAGAGCTGTTTGATCAGTTTGACAATTACAAAAGGGATCTCGGAGAGGAATATTCATGTGTACAAATTGCGATCTTAGCCACTCCGCCAGCTTGCAGCGGAAAGAGGAGTTTATTATCATTTAGTTATCATTTTTATGTATAAATAAGAGTATGTACAACCTGGAAAGGCAATTGAATACAACCTTAACTCTACAATTGGCTCATTCTCTCTTTCAAATTATTGTTTGTATTATTCTTATAGATTTTTATGTTCGGAAAAATCCTTTACAAACATCGATCATAACACAACCCTCTTTTATACTAAAATCTGCGAGCAACTTGATTAAAAAGTTGGAAAAAGGCTTCTTGTCTATAAAGTGACCCAAAAAAAAGTTTTCCAACTGAAATGAACCTTCTAGAATAATTCTAGTTGAAATAGAAAGAGAAAACTTATCAGATCCATGCTTTTTCTGGGGTTCGTTAAGTTTCAGTGGAAATGTGAGTTTGGAGTCAAATATGACTATCAACTTAAGTTTTTGGTGGTGGAGGGGGAGGGTTTTGGGCTACGGGAGTGGGGGGACAACCGAAGGAAAAGTTAAGGTTCTCTAGTTCCATATGCAATCATGAAAATCTGCTTTGACTAATGCATCATAAACTTTTTTGTTGAAAGTTTAGGGTTGAGAATAACAAAAGCTGATGAGGAAGAATGAGATTGTATTCTGGGAAATTCTCTTTACCTCGAGCTACCCCAATATACAGCTTGGGGGATGTTCACAACCCTCTGGAAGGCACATGAGAAACTATAAAAAGTAGGTTATCCTCAGCTGCTTGGTCCTTGTGGTGACAAAAGTGTCTTTTGCTTAACTTTTGTTATTGTCTAGCACTTAAACCTATGAAGCTTGTCTATTCTGGGTAGGTCATCCCCTACCACATTTGACAGCCATGTAAGGCTTGTTAGGCTTCTTACAAGGCTAGTTACACTGCTTCTAACCTAATAAGATCTAGGCTAAGCACTAATATGAGATTCAGGCCCTGAAACCCCTTGTAGAAACTCCTCAACTTAGTTAACACATAGAGTTCCATCATTTTGCCTAGTTCTAAAATAGCCAAGGTCTTCATAATCAGAAAGACCATGGACTTTAAACAAAGTTTCATAAAAAATATTTAGTGTATTTGCTTAATAGTTAAAGATTCTTGATAAATGTAAAATTAATTAACTAATATTTGTAATGCCCAATGCAATTCTAACCATACAAAAACTTTCAACACTTAATATAATTGTGAAATTATCTGTAAGTTGATTTGTCATCTCCATAAGCTCTAGTGAAATATCTTTTTTTTGCATTTGATTTCAAACAAAATAATGTTTAAGATCTATATGCTTAGTACGAGAATGTAAAATGAGGGATTTCAGAAACATTCATTGCAATAGTATTATCTCATCCACATTTTTCAAAACTAAACCAAAATCTTTTAGAGTTTTTATCGTCCACAAAATTTGTGCACAAGACCTACAAGCCGAAATGTATTCCACTTTGATGGTTGAGAATGCTACTAAATTTTGCGTTTACTAAACCAAGAGATAAGTGAATGTTTTAAGAATTGACAAGTACCATTGTTACATTTGCTTATTCAAAATATTTTATTTTGGGTATCAAAAATTAAATTTAGTTGTTCCATGTGAATATTTAAAAAAAAAGTAATAGCTTGTAAATATGATTCTTTTGGACAAGTTTGAAAGAAAGCACATAAGCATAAGTGACATCTAAAGTTATATCAACTACATATATTTGAACAATTAACATATCAATGCCTTCTTTATTTTTAAAAGTGGGTGATTTTTATTTTTCCACGTTAAAACCATCATCAACAAGAAATCTACTTAATCTATGGCACAAATCTCTAGGAGCTTGTTTTAGTCCATAAAAAGCCTTTTAAGTTTATACACATGATTTAAAAATTTTAAACTTTGAAAACCAGGAGGTTATTCTCCATAAACATCGTACACAATGTATCTATTTAAAATGACAATCTCAAAAATCATTTGATATAAAACAAAAAAATTTGAAACACGCAAAGGCTTATAACATTCTTATCAACTCAAGTCTACCAACGGAGTGCTGGTTTCATTATAGTCTATATCTTCTTCTTCATTATACCATTGTGCCACTAATCTAACTTTATTTGTAGTAACAAATCCACATTGTTCTTAAACACCCACTTAGTACCAATTACTGAGTTATTAGAGGGTCTAGAAATATGTTCTCATATCTCACTTCTTTCAAATTAATTAAGTTCTTCTTACACATCAATTATCTCATTCTCATATTTTAGAGACTTGAATAATTTATGAACACACATTAATAAAACTTTCAATTTCTTCATAAGAATTCAATAATATTAATGTTTAAGAAATAAATAAATACAACTAATAGTTACTACACGCTACTTTATGAACATATTCCAATAGATACCTCATCTTCAGAAACCATGAAACACGTGCTTGCTACTTCTTCTTCGGCCTTAGATTCGCTATCATTGTCTCATCTTATGTGGGCTTGAGTGCTCTCCTTTTGAATTTCTTTGAATCATTTTTCATATTGGACAATTGGCCTTGATATGTTAGGGCTTTTTGTGTTCATACCACGTTAAGATATTTTCTTAGAGGATCTAAAATCTTTTAAAGAATTTTCTTGAATTTTATAGTAAGAAGAGCATTGTAATATTGTACATCAAGCTCGTCTTTGTCATTATTAGATTGTTCAACGGTTGACTTGAGAGAAAACTTTAAGGACTCTCTTGGTCATTTCCTTTTAATCTTATCTCATGTTCCATTAGAGATCGAATGAGTTCTTTCAGCATAAGTGTACTAAGCTCTTTAGCTTCTTGGATGGTGCTCACCTTGGCTTTCCAATTTTTGGGTATACACTAACAATTTTCCTCATGATCTCAACGTCAGTATAAGTTTTATAAATAGATTTTAACCTATAAATAGGTTTTACAAACAGAACGTTATTCGCAGCCTTAGGATCAACTAGACAATCCAATCTGATTATGACTGTTAGGTTGAACCCTTGGATGTCAGTCTTGGGACATGAGAGTGAAGACTCAAACATTTAATCTAAACGTGTTATGGAACATGTTGAATAGACCGGTAACAAATTAGTTTAGAGCAAAAACCATTTACCTCGTTCTAAATCTAATTGTTATACCATAAGGTTTTTTTTAATAATTACCTTAATCCTGAAGTGAATACGTCTCTTGACTTAGTTACTTGCAATCTTTGATATATAAAATGGGTAAGTTTGAATTGGCAGACAATATATCTGTTGTTGGGATCGTAATTCAACTATGTTGGAGTTCGTGATTCACAAATATGGAAATCCGTGGTTGGATTGTGAAAGTAACAAGATCACCTTATGCTTTGTTGATGGGTGTGTGAATAAATAAACCGGACCTGGTATTCAATGAATTGAGTCATTGATTAAAACTTGTGAATTGTACAAGAAAATTCACTCTAATGTCTTTATTATTCACAGTCAATAAATGAGTTAAGAAAATAATAACAAAAGTGGTAAAATGGTAATTTTATACCCCGCTCTTGTTACTGATATTCACTATGGGTAATATGTTAAAATATGGACCGTGAAATAAAAGAGGCTATTTGCGCCAACAGAAAATGTAACGCGTATGAATCAAGAGTTTATTCGGCATCGAACTTATTGCGGAGCCGTACGATGTCAGGAATAAATAGGTAAAAAATTTATGAAGATAAATTCGTCGTGTATTTGAATCCTAGTGCTTTATTCATGTGGGTCCATTCGGTCTCAGGAATAGCTCATGAGAACAGTAATAGAAGAAACGATATCAATTGGACCAAAATGTATTTCCTACACTCATATGTGATGGGTGTTTTCACTTAATTAGTTAACTATGATTAATTGTATTGAAATTAATTAATTTATTATTTACCAATTATTATATAATTAATAAATTAAAATTAATTAATTAATTAATTGATAGAGTTCAGTTAGATTTATCAATCGGATTGATGAATTTTGATACAACACAAACTTTAAAACGATTTATATACAAAATTTGATTACGGTGGTTATTTTGGAGTTAATTTTCAGAAATTTGAAATATAAGGGTATGTTTACAAATTCCTAAAATTAATAACTATATATATGTGATAGCAATTTGATTGCCACACGAAAAGTCGCCGGATAGTCATTGGAAAGTCGGCGAAAAAAGTCACCGGAACGTTGTCGGTCACGGCTGCCACCACCCGCTGTCGTGCTGAACCGCCTCCTGCTGTCCGTTGCCATGCCCTGCGCGGTGACTAGGGTTTATGAAACTGTAAGCGATAATAATTAGGGTTTAGAAAATCATGTTATGTTTCGCAAAAACCCTAGTCTCATCTTTTATCTTTAAAGTTTTGAATTTTGAATTTTGAATTTTAAACGGATAAAAGATAATTTAAGTTTTAAAAGATAATTATCTAAATTTATCTATTTATCATTTGAATTTTGAATTCAAAAGATAATTATCTATTTTATCCTTTTATCTTTTGGATTTTGAATTCAAATAAATAATTATCCATTTTATCTATTTTATCTTTTGAATTTTAAACGTAAAAGATAATTATCCATTATCTTTCTTGCTTTTGAATTTTTAAATTTTAAAAGGATAATTAATGAGATTATTTGATTAAAAGAAGAGTTTTCCTTAATTAAAGGGTTTTGATCAAAATTTAAATTTTGATTTTTTGAAATTTTAAATTTTAAATTTGAATTTTAAAATGGGAATGGACTTTTGTAAAGAGTTACAAATTGGTAGGACCTCCTGAAGGATAATGAGACAATTACAGACGCAATGAACACTAGTATTTAAATTATTATAGTTTTTTTTCTTTTTATAAGTTTTAATTAGAAATGAGCCAATAGAGAGGTTAATTTTGAATGAATGATTTATTATTAATCTGATATCATCATATAGCATGCCATATAGAAATAGAGATATGCCAATATCAAAAGGTCATGTAGTATGTACATAGATCATTGTAGTTTAAATTTATAATCGGTTATAATTTAAATACAATGCGAATTTTATAAAAGTAATAAATTTTAAATTGGGATTTTTTTTAATAAAAGTTTATAATTTTTGAAACTTATTTTTTCATATTAATAAAGAGATGTTTTTTGAAAAAGCAATGAAAAATCCATTTTTTTCAAATACTAATTGGGAGGGTCGTTTACGTTGAAACGTTCTCAAGGTCCCCAATGCAAACTTGATCGTGGCACGAAGAATGGTTTAGAGCCGTCCTACCAGCCTCTCTTCAGTGGGAGAAACTTTGAAATCGTGTCGCTTTGAGTCATCGAGTTGCTTAAGAAGCTAAAACTTGTAAAGGAAGTGGTAAGGCAGGACTGTCCCTAGACGGACTGTTAGTTCATAACAACCATTAAAGTTGGTGCGTTGGTTAAACACTTAGGCTAGAGCACATAGGAATCCCTCATAGGGGCTAGGTAATGGGGGTGACCAAAATCATTGGTGATTAGTTAAGCTAGATATAGTGACATCTTCAGAAGCGTTAACCAAACGAGAGGAGTCTCAAAATACGATAGGAGGTAGCTTAGACGTTGTCCTTTGATGAGACAAGCTATCGTTGTTGATCATAACATCATGGATGAAATCTTTTTTATTGGATTTTTAAATATTTAAGTATTTGCATCATGCATCATACTTTCCTAAATAATTGAGTATTTACTTACACCGCTTTATTTATTCATTTCAGTATTCATGTCATTATCTCCACTCTCAACTATCTTAAACGTGAATAAACTTACTGGTGAAAATTACGTAGATTGCAAACGTAATCTTGCTATCATGCTGATGATAGAAAAGTACAAGTTTGTGCTCACCACCCCTTGTTCCCTTGAGCTAATTGCTGAATCGACTCAAGAGAAAAATGATGCTTATGCTTCTTGGCTGCATTATAATGAAATTGCCAGGTGCTACATATTGGCTTTTGTTAGCAATTTGTTGCAATAACTGCATCAGAACATGAAAAGTGTCGCTGATATGATGTTTAACATCACCGAAATGTTTGGAGATTAGGGTCATCAAACCAAACAAGAAAATGTGCTAAACTTCATGCACTACAGAATGAAACCTGGAACTCCTGTCAGAGAACATATGATGTTGATCAATAGTTATCTGAATGAGATGGAGACAATGGGTGCTGAGGAAGATGGAAGACACAAGTTGATATGATCCTTAAGACTCTGCCTGATACTTTTGAGAACTTCAAACTTAATTATTCGATGAATAAGTTGAGGTACTCACTTTTTGAGCTGATGAAGGAACTGCAAGCTACTGAGACCCTATTTCTGAAGAGCAAGAGGAAGACTGGAGATACAAACTTTATTGAAAGCAAGACTTCCACCTTTGATACCAAAAAGAAACTCAGGAGAGGTCCCAAGAAGGCTAAGAAGCAGAACTCGAAAGCTGTGAAAGGCAAGGGCACTATAAAAGTGGACTAGTCGAAAGACAAGTGTCATCATTGTGGAGCCGTTGGTAATTGGAAACGCAACTGCCTAAACTATCTCAAGGAGTTAAGATCTAAAGGTACAATACTTGTTACTGAGGCCTGTTATGTGGCTAACTCCACTTTTTCTTGGATTGTAGATTCTGCATCCATTAAACATATATGTTGTTCCCTTCAAGGATTCAGGGAAATCGGAAGGCTTGACGAGGGTGAATTCAGCTGCCGTTGGGGAAATGGAGCACTAGTATCGGCTGTATCTATAAGAACTATTAAATTGTTATTTGTTAACATTTTTATGGTTTCACATGATGTTTCTTATATCCCAGTTTTTGTGAAGAACCTTATTTTTGTAGCTGCTTTAATTGAGCAATGATTCAATTTAAATTTCGTTGATAAAGATATTGGTATTTTTAGAAATGAGTGCTTAATTACTACACGTTTGATAAATAATTTTTTTACGTAAAATCAATAGTTCCAATGATATGTGACACTGAAGTGAATGTTGATTCATAAAGGGATAGTAAAAGGTTATAGTCTGACTCAACTGATCTAACATATTTGTGCACTTACACATTGGGCATATTAGCCTGAACAGGATTAAAATACTTGCGAAGGATGGTCCTTTACAAACTTTAAGTGTGGAATCACTACCCACATGTGAATCTAATATAGAAACTAAAATGACCAAGAGACCCTTTTCAACAAAGGGTAAAAGAGCCATTCAATGCCTCGAACCCGTACATAGTGATGTAGGCGAGCCGATGAATGTCCAAGCAAGAGGTGGTTATGAATACTGCATAACCTTCACTCATGTTTTGGTCATGTTTATCTAATACATCAAAAGTTTGAAACCTTTGAAAAGTTCAAAGAGTATAAGCATATAGTTGAGAAGCAATTAGAGAAATAAATCTAAACACTACAATTCGATTGTGGTGGAGAGTACTTTCTAGGAGAGTTCGAATACTTTCTCAAGGAAGAAGATATTCTTTCTCAGCTTACAGCACCTGGCACACCACAGAATGGTGTGTCAGAGAGAAGGAATCGAACTCTAATAGATATGGTTAGATCCATGATGAGTTACTCATCCCTCCCAGATTCGTTCTAGGGATATGCCTTGGAAACAACATCATATATTCTGAACCAAGTTCCATCAAAGGCGGTGGCTGGCATGCCATGTGAAAGATGGAATGGACGAAAGTCGTCGGTTAACCACCTTAAAATATGGGGGTGCCCAGCACATGTTCTGAAACTGAAGCTAGGCAAATTCGCCAGTCGATCAGAATTATGCATTAAGATATCCCAAGGGAACGAAGGGATACATCTTTTATAATCCAACTAACAAAAAAACATTCGTTAGCACGAATTCACGTTTTCTTGAGGAAGACTATATAAGAAGTGTAAAACCGAGAAGCACTCTTTTGCTAGAAGAATGGTTGAGTGGGAGGACACTGACTTCCCAATCAAGAATTATTTCTGATTTAATAATGGAATAACCACAATAGGGGCCAGAGCCTATGGAGCCTCGATATAATGGGAGAGTTGTGAGACAACTTGACAGGTACATGTCTTATGGAGGTGTCTTAACAGTAGTCTTAGATAAGGATCATGATGAACTTGTCTCCCACTCTCAGGCAATGGTTGGTCCTGAAGTAAATCTATGGGAAGAAGCCATGAACTTTGAGATACAATCAATGTACTCGAACGGAGTCTGGAAACTTATAGATCCTTCTGAATGGATAAAACCTGTAGGGTGTAAATGGATTTATAAGAAAAAGAAAGGTCTGGATGGAAGTGTGGAGACATTCAAAGCTAGGATTGTAGCCAAGGGCTATACCCAAAAGGAAGGTTTTGACTATGAGGATAACTTCTCACCGGTAGTTATGCTTAAATCCATATGAATTCTCCTATCCATTACTACTACCCTTGATTATGAAATCTAGAAGATGGATGTTAAGACTACTTTTTTGAATGAAAATCTTGAAGAGCACATTTATATGGCTCAACCAAACGGGTTCATGGAAAAAGACCAAGAGGGAAAGGTTTGCAAACTGCTAAAGTCCATTTATGGACTTAAACAAGCGTCACGGTCGTCAAGAACTTTGGTTTTGAATAGTTAGTGGACGAACCCTATGTGTATAAGCTGATACATTAAGGGAAAGTGGTTTTTCTAGTCTTGTACGTAAATGATATCCTACTCGTTGGAAATGATATCAAGATTTGGCTTGTAAAAAAATTTGATATGAAGGATCTCGAGAACCTCCATTTGTCATAGAAGATCTTTCAAGATAGGAAGAATAGACAATTGGCAATGTCTTAACCATCTTATATTGATAAAATGATGGATCACATCAGTATGTAAGACTCTAAGAAGGGATATCTTCCTCTCATACATGGAGTTAGTGTCTCCAAGTAGTAGTCTCCTAAGACTCCTCAAGAAGAAGAAGACACGAGAAAGATTCTCTATGCCTTAGCTATAGGAACTCTCATGTATGTGATGCTTTGCATTAGGCTAGACATTTGCTATGCCAAGGGCATGGTGACTCATTTCCAATCAAATCCTAGAATCGAGCATTGGAATGTCGTCAAGTATATCCTTGAGTATCTGAGGAGAACAAGGAACTACATGCTTGTGTATTCAGGTACTAACCTAAATATGATGGGGTATACTGATTTCAATTTTCATGCAGACAAGGATTCTAGGAGGTCTACTTTAGGATCGGTGTTCATCCTGAATGGTGGAGCAGGTGTATGAAGAAGTATAAATCAATCTTGCATTGTTGATTCTACCATGAAAACTGAATATGTGGCAGCTTGTGAAGCTGCTAAGGAAGTTGTATGGCTTAGGAAGTTCTTGAAGACTTTGGAAGTTGTTCCAGAAGCTGAGAAGCCCATGACACTTTATTATGATATAGTGGGGCTATAGCAAAATCGAAGGAACCAAGGAGTCACAAAAGATCCAAACACATAGAGCATAAGTGTCACCTAATTAGAGAGATTATATAGCGTGGAGATGTTATAGTTACACACATATCGACTCTCAACAAGTTGACAGATCTATTCACGAAGACTTTAAGTAGTAAAGTTTTTTATAGTCATCTAGAGGGCATGGGGATACAAGATTATACACGCATACTTTATTTTAAGTGGTGATTGTTAGAATTATGTCCATAAAGTAGGGTGTATTAGTCCAAGTGGGAGATTGTATTACTGAATTTAATGAATAAATAAAGTTTTCCTTTACTTAAAGTTTGTTTAGAGCAAAAACTGTTGAATAGATCGGTAAAAAATTACTTTAGAGCAAAGTCCGTTTACTTAGCTCTAAATCTAATTGTTACACCTTAAGGATATTTTCATAATTATCTTAATCCTGAGGTGAATGGATCATAATTCAATTATGTTGGAGTTACGTGATTAACAGATATGAAAATTCGTGGTTGGATTGTGAAAGAAACAATATCACCTTATGGTTTATTGATGGTTGTATGAATAAATAAATCAGGCCTGGTATTCAATGAATTGAGTCATTGATTAAGACTTATGAATTGCACAAGATAATTCACTATTAGCTCTTTCTTATTCACAGTCAATAAATAAGTTAATGAAATAATAACAAGAGAGGTAAAATGGTAATTTTACATCCCCGCTCTTGTTACTGATATTCACGATGGGTAATATGTTAAAATATGGACTGTGAAATAAAAGAGTCTATTTACACCAACAGAAAATGTAACGCGCATGAATGTGCACTACTACAAAAGTGGGCTACAATGGCAGCCATAATTTTTTTAATGATAGGTTTGTTAAAACTGTCAAGAAAAAAGACTCCTGGAGGATGAGAATTTACTTTTCGAAGTAATATGACAGTGTTTACAAACATTGTCATCAAATGTTTATCTATTATGACAATTATTCTTTAAGATGTCATAAAATGTTTTTGCTTTTTTAAAGATGCATCATGATAATAAATATTCTATATTCATATTTCCTTTTAATTATGAAAATTCCATCTATATAAAGCTCAAATTTCTCACAACCCTAGCTTCCCTCTCATCTCTCTCATCTCTCAAACAATCAAAGCTCTCATCTCTCTCTCTCTCTTTCTCTCTCTCTCTCTCTCCCTTTCTTCATAGTAGTTGAATCTCTGACCTAGGGTTTTGAATATTTCTTTTCTTCTCATTTCCCTTTTCAGGACCTAAGGTTTTATATTAATCATAACCAAAGCTAAGGCTTTGAGGTGGGTTTTGTCCCTCTTATGTTTGCTGTTTTGAATTTCACGGTGGTCAACCTAAGGTAAGGGTTTCAATTTTTGTTGTTTTTTATTAAGAGTCTCTTTTATTTCAGCTTCCAAGATGTGGAGGAACTTGTTTGTCTTGTTAGGTTTGCTATGGAGGCCATAAGCCGTTCATGATTTGACAGTGCTAGAGATGTAAATCAATCATGTATATAGTGTGTTTTTCTGATTTATTTCTCCAGATCGGCATTGAGATAGGGGAAAAAGATGCTTACCTAGATTTGTACGACCTGACTTCCGAGATGCACGAATAAATTAAGTATGTTAGTTCGTTCTACTTTTACTATTATAGAAACAGTGAAGGTAAAATCTATCCTGCATTAAGGATTTTAAAAGATCGCATGTGTGGAGGATGATTAAAGATGGGAGTAGGAGTAAGATTGGTGTTAATTATGCGTTTTGCTCTTACGAGGAAACTTAGGATTTGATTCTGCCTCCTATTTGATATTAGACACTCTTAACTGGACTAAACTCTAAAGATTATATTCTGCTATGTGAAGCACTTAAAAATGTATGTAGACTGGTGATATATCATAAGGCGGCAATGATTGATATGGTGTAAGTCTAACGTGCTTACTTGGTGATTTAATATGGGCTCTTTATATCTTAATAATGATTGGTGTTTTTCTTGTTTTGATATTTCTTTATTTTTAGAAATGAGAGTAATTATCATCTGTTTGATTATTTTGGTGATAGGGAGGATATGATATTGCTTTTGGTAAGGTCTTTGAAAAATCCTAGAAGCGATCTGCAAACCTGCAACATAGGGTGGAAACTGAGATTTCTCACATCTATGGTGTGCATTATTCAGTGTTCCCCGCAGGACCCAGACGTTAATGTAAATAATTCAGGGTTTTCTCATATTCCCAATTGTTTTCTTTACTTGTTAGTGTTTTGGGCTACGTAATTGGATGATTGATTATTTTTTCTTTAATCGTACATGCCTCCTAAATCAATTGAGTTCATGTTTCTGATTTTCTCATGTCATAGGTTGCCCATATATGTAACTGATTTCTTTGTGTTCTATGCAACTATTTGTCTTCTTGTTGCTTTTGCCATTGGATTCTGCACTCAATTGCTTTACTAGACAAGTCTCTTGATCATGAATTTAAAAGGAGAACTATTGGGTTTCTTGAACGTTGTCAGGTACGGACTTTCCTTCAATTGAAACTGTATTTTTTGTTGCTTCGAGATTTTTCAATTGCTGACTAGAAATGCTAGTTAAAAACTTCAATATGATCTTCGACTCATACATTTTAGCATTGTTCCTTCTATTTTATACTTCCAGGACCCAAATGGTGGATATGGAGGCGGACCTGGGGAGGCAAGTAAAAATATTCCCCTTTTTAGGAATGCACTTTTCAATTGATAACATTTTCAATTTTTGGATTAAGTTGGTAATAGTAGTGATGATTTTTATTTTTTAAGGAGGAAACCGGATATGATGTCCAGTTTGCAATGTAACCTGAAATTGGTTTACTGTTCCTTTTTCGTATTTAACTGAATATTGGTTATTGGTTTTTAAACAATGTGACACTAAAAATGGGCTTATCTTAGGTTAGAAAATGATCATGACTTTTATTTTCTATAATATATTTATCTTGGAAGTTTTTTCTGTTAATTTTCTCCTTGGAATCTGTGTGCATCTACAAAACAACACCTAAAGTTGCTTCATTTAGGAATTTCGACATCTCTTGTTCATGATGAAGTGTTAAGCTTATCTTGTTTATGTTTTTCCACTAACACAATAATTAATATGTATATATTTTTTTCCCAGATGCCTCATCTTGCAACAACTTATGTTGCAGTTAATTCTCCTATTACTTTGGGTGGTCTTAAATCTTTGTCATAAATTAATAGGTGGTCAGTTTATATCACTTTAAAACAAAACTTTCACAATGCATTGAGTAGGTTTCGCGGAAATTGACATACTTATTAGAACTTCCTCAGACAGAAGCGTTACGCGTTCTTGCTACGAATGAAACACCCAAGTGACGGCTATAGATCTATCATTTTGTTCTCTCTCTCTCTCTCTTCTCCCTCTCTGTCTCTCTCTTTCTCTCTCTCTATCTCTCTCTCTCTATCTCTGTCTCTATCTTTATCTCTCTCCCCATGTCCAAACCATTTCTTTTGCAGCTCCAGGGCTATGATTTCATTTGTTGATTTGATTGTTTCAATTTTTTGTGCAATTATTCTGAGCAACTATATGTGCTTCTAGTAGTTCAATTCTTCTAGGTCGCATGAACCATGGTGCGAGCAACATGCCAATTAGGAAATATCAATTCTCATTAGTCCCTGAAATACTTTAATGAAAACATTTTGTGAGATAGAGTCATAGACTAATAAATTTTTTTTCTACTTTTGAAGTCATCTTGATGATAATTATGCCATCGGTTATCTCAGGATGCATGATGCGCGAGCTTGTTATAGTACCATTTCTGTAAGTTGTTATCTATGTCCCAGAAAGCATTACACCCTTATACACGCATCAACATTTTCTTCAGGACTATCCTTTGGTGTACTCATTAATTAAATGGTGGTACACTCTCCCATGAACAAAAAAAATTCAGATCTCAAATATAATTGTCATAGTTTTCTTATGCGCGTTAGTCCGGCCATTACTAGCCGGTTAGAGAAGATATTACAAATGATGTGATTGTAGGTACACATTGTTTCCTCTCGCTATTTATTTCAATGTAATTTTTTAAATATAATACTTTGTTTCTCCTATTATGCATTAATTGCACTGAGAAAGTGGTTGATTTGCTAGCAAAGTTACAATCACATGTAAAATATTTGCATTCATTAAATTTGTACCTTTTCTTCACTCACATCCATACCCGGTATGTAATTAGGTACTATTGTCATGAATTCGTGCCAATAATTATGTACTGCTTCTACTGCTTAAGTTTTACTTTTATTATAGGCTTTCTGGTATAGTAGTTTTAGAGTCTATACTATTTAAGTTGGAATAAATTATTCGTCTCCTCTCCAGGTTGCTAGTATTCTGAATATTTTGAATGAAGAGCTAGTATAGAATGTTGTGGATTACATCTTGAGGTTGGTTGCAAGTATATACCTTTTTTATTTTCTCTCTTGTAACCACTATAATTACATATCTGTAAGTGTGTCTGTGTGTGTATATTTTGATGAGGACTTTTTGTTTTTTTTCTAGAGGTAGATATATCGAGCAACTTCTTATAAAGCTAATGCATGATCAATGATTTGGGTTCTAACTGGTGATACTAAGCACATATGTGCGAAAACTTAAGACACTCTCATGGTGGTTTAACAAAGAAGTTATGTGGATGTCCGAGTGGATGATGCATGGATTTATGGCAACATTTTTTAGAATTAAAGGAAGAAACAACACATGTTTGTTTTCTTTAGATGATTATAACATGAAAATTTAGGATATTGCAACCACTATCATATAAGAAAATTGATATTTTATTGAAAGTTATCCGCCTATGACTTAACATGATGTTGTTGGTCTGAATAGTTTTATGCAATTTCTTCTCTGCAGTTGCCAGACTTATGAAGGTGACATTGTTGGAGAACATGGATCTGAAGCTCATGGTGGGTAGGTTTCACACTGGCCTGGATTTTTTCGTTTCCCTTCTATTATCTGCTTAGACACAATAAATAGTATACATGATGTAATTGTTGAGTTCTTACCTCCAACAATCATACCCTTGTGGTTATGCTTTTTGAGCTCATCATGGGTACATTTCACACTGTCCTGGATTTTTTAATTTCCTCTTCTATTCTGATTAGACACAGTAAGTAGTATATATGGAACTGTTGAGCTCTTACCTCCGGAAATTATTTCCCACTATGCTTATCCTTTTTTTCTTAGGCAACCTCTCACATATTTGATAATTCTTATTCTTCAGGTACACCTTTTGTGGGTCGGCTATAATGATTCTAATCAATGAGGGTAATCGTTAAGATCTAGCAAAGTTAATTGTAAGACATTTCTTCTCCTTGGGGTCTTTTATCTTTTATTTCATTTTTGCGGGCTCTAAATAAATAATGAGCCTATTATTTTCATATTGGTTACTACATATTGATTGCTATTCCTTACAGATACAATCTTTGTAGAATTTCTTTTATGCTTATTACTGTGAAAATATTTTCTACTCCCCATGTCCTTTTATGCCTGTCATTGCATTAAGAATAGGTGGTGTTTCGACAAAGTGAGAAAGAGTTGGGATTTCAAGGAAGGATCAAATCTTTTTTGGTTATGCAGTTTATCTGTTTGATAAAATTGGAAAGAATGGTTGTCATATTAATGATGATAATATTGAGGGGATGAAGGATTGTCATTGAAAGGCAGGTTATTACCTTTCCATCACAGATTTTTTTTAAAAATGACCTTTTAATGATGGCGATTGCCCGTCATTATAGGCGACACCTATAATGACGGGAAATACCCATCATTAAAGGTGTTTTTACAGCACCTATAATGACAGGCAATACCATCATTAAAATTATTTTTTCGTCACCTATAACGACGAGAAATCCCCGTCATTAAAGGTGTTTTTCTGGCACCTATAATGACGGGGATTCCCCTTCATCAAAAGTGTTTTGGAGGCACCTTTGATGACCATTTGATGAGAATCGCATCGCGTCATTAAAGGTTTTGATGATGGTTTTTCACCATCATCTAAGCCCCATTTTGTAGTAGTGCGAGAGTTGTTTCGGCATCAAACTTATAGTGGAGTCATACGATATCAGGATTAAATAGGTCTGAAATTTATAAAGATAAATTTGCTGGGTATTTGAATCTTATAGCTTTGTTGATGTGGGTCCATTCGGTCTCATGAATAGTTCATGAGAATAGGAATAGAAGAAACGATATCAGTTGGACCAGAATGTATTTTGGTGCCAAGGTGTATTCCCTACACTCATATGTGATGGGTGTTGTCACTTAGTTTAGTGTGATTAATTGTAATGAAATTAGTTCATTTATTATTTTCTAATTATTAGATAATTAATAAATTAATTAATTGATAGATATCAATTAGATTTATCAATTGGATTAATGAATTTCGATACAACATAAACTATAAAAGGATATATACAAAAGTTCAGCCATGGTGATTATTTTGGGGTTAATTTTCAGAAATTTGAACTATAGGGGTATATTTACAAATTTCTAAAATTAATAACTATATATATGTGATAGCAATTTGACTACCACGCAAATTGTATTAGATACAACACAACTCTAGAACACAATAATTGATATTGATCAATACAGTGTGTAATTACACATAAAGAGAAAAAGAATTTTCTTTCCTCCCCCCTCACATGTTGCCACCGAATTTCAAATTAAAGGAAGAAAATTTTGATTTTTCTTATTCGTTCATTTTGAGATCCCATACTCAGTTCCTAAACAAATTCTCAAGAGATATATTTCTAAAATTAACAAGTGGTTATTGGTTTAAAGAAAATTTTGGAAAATTGGTTCTCGAATATCGTACTTGGATTTTGGTTCTTGAAGATCAAGCTTGAAGATTTGGATCTTGAAGTTTCAAGAACGAAAACAAGGATTCCCCCAATCAGAAAATCTCTTATACATCGTAAAGGTGAAAATCGTTTCAACCTTTTTCTATTCGTTTAAATATCTGATATGCATGATCATTTGTTGTTTTGTTTTTTAATTATTCAAATCGATTAAATAAGTTTTAGAATTTTTTTTATATTTCGCACACGAACCGTTCGTGGTTCAAACTTGTTTTTCTTTAATTTTAAAATCATCGATCCAACAACACATAC
This sequence comes from Datisca glomerata, assembly GCA_003255025.1. Classification (NCBI taxonomy): domain Eukaryota; kingdom Viridiplantae; phylum Streptophyta; class Magnoliopsida; order Cucurbitales; family Datiscaceae; genus Datisca; species Datisca glomerata. Next base: position 613,642 of record QANY01004331.1, on the reverse strand, counting down.
CCGACGATTGTGACTGGAAACTTGCACACCACAAACAAACGAACCCAAAGATCGAGGGTGACCAGGGGTGGTGTCCTCGTCTATAAGTATAGTCGTATTTTAGCAGGGGTTCCTTAGGTGGAGAGTCACTTACATCTTCTCGGGTAGGAGGGGAGTATTATACCTGAAGTTTGCAGTGTAGAGACGTGCGGGGTAAGCCTCAACAATGCGATGTGTGACTCTTATTTGACAGTAGGAGATGATACTTAATGTCTTTGTCCCCCGAACTGACAAAAAGATACGCGCATTAATTGCTGACGTGCCACAAGCAGACTTGAATAAGGGTGAGGTGACTAAAAGGGGGCTGATCTGGTGTGCCATTTTGGTGATTGGACCTGATGAGTGATTGGGCCAGTGAGGGGAATGCCACGCAGGAAATCTCTTTCGGCGAGCTCCCTTCGTTGACTTCATCCCTATTATTCATGCCTACTCTAGTCAGTGTGACAGGTCAGGTCAGCTTTCTCCTTCTGAGCATTTAGACCCTACTGCCTTTTCCTAACGTATCTCCTCAATATAACAAGACGTGTGGTGCCACGTTATTGGTTGTCTAAAAATGCCCATAATAGTTACACTTAGTCAAAGATCCTGCGCAGGCTTTCTCTGTCTAGATCTGAAGATTCATTTCCTTCCTGTCTAACCAGGTTCCTTCTTTGTCTTACGCTATCAACACTTGAGTGGACTAAACGCTTGTCATGTTGTGAGTGCGCTAAGTGTCATCTCATGCCCCGGATCAGCATGAACATGTGCGCATGTCGTGTACCTTTTGTGTTTTGACCATTGTTCCTCAAACGTCATGCCAATTATGGTGTATGGCGTGTGCATTAGAGATGCAAGCACGACATGGGTTGAGTTACCAAAGAATCATCTGTCACATTGATAGATCTATAAAGCAACGTTTAGGTACCGAGTTAAACCTCATTGGCTTGCGAACTGATGGTCTTTCATTCATTGGATTATTCCAACAGTCCTGATCCTTTTTGGAGATGGGACTTATAAATAGGCCACTTCCTTCTCTTCTTCTTCCAATTAGCCCCTACTGAGAAACGAAAAGAACCTTTGCCTTAGAATTTTTGGCATTTTCACCTTTCTCTTTCACGATTTTCATCCAAACGGAGATTCATTTCCCCTCAAACATTCTCCTTTTTTCCTTTCCTCCTTCGTCTCTCCGACTACCTAGGTTATTTCTCTTTTGGTTTTCCTGCCACTAAAACCTGTGATTTTATCGTCTTGCCACGTTCGAGGATCGTCCTTCAGGATTTGCCTGTTCTTACCATGAGATTCTCTTTCGTCGTCGCCTATTTGCATTATGTCTTTTTTTCATTCCTTGTTTCATGTTTTTCTCATGGCCGATTCTTTTTTCCTTCTCTCACTGTTTACACAGGCTTGGGGTTTAGAGAGCCTTTCTAATCATATGGATAATGTTAGTTCATCGAGTTTCCTGACGAGGTCTACTTGGTGGGCTCGAGCATGGAAAGCTGTGATTCTAATAAGCCCATGCTCCTTTCTTTAAACTGTATGAGATGGCCCCTCTCTTCAATCCTATATCTTTGTTTATCCATGATCTGATTGTTTGTTTCTCTTAACCTATATAGAAATGGCCAGAGACGCCCCTTCATCGAAGAAACCTCAGCAGGAACTGGAAGTCACCATGGTACAGAGGACGAAGTTGGGAAGGTCCATTCCGCATCTCCTCCTTCCACTCTACCACCAATAGTGTCAGGGACGCTACCACCATCTTCTCCTCCTCCACCATCCTCCACCCTTGTTTCTTTACCAAAGCTCATTCGTGCGATTCAAGTAAGCCTGCAGGGCCTGGCGCGGAGTGCCGGCAGGCTTTTAAGGATTTGTCAACTAATCTCAACCTTCTCTAACTCAGGCTCGGGTCAAGGTTGGTCATTCCCCATCTTCACCTTGTGGATCTGATGTGTTAGATTCTGACCAGTAGGGATCTCATGTTGTTCAAAGTGTAAGGCCCTGATTTCTCCAGACGGGGCTTCCGAGCAGTCAGATCCTCCTACCCGGACTTGTAGTGAAGTGGAGAGGTTGATCACGCGATGGGGGCCCTCCTTCTTGAGAAGTCGGGGATGGGGCTTCTTGATGCTTACATAGAGCATACTATGGACGTACGTAAACTACTTTTTCAAATTTTGGGTCCTTTTAACAGTCTCGTATTCCTACTTCATGTTTTTTTATAGGTCCTTGCCTATAACATGGCATGCTTGCGTGTTATGGTATTTTTAGAGATGTAGATGTTGGATATGTCGAGCTGCTTCAAGGATCGAGGCCATACTTGTGAGATATGATTCCCTCTTCCAATCCTATGAGCAGGTTATGGTAGAGTCAATGAGCTTCAGGCTGTCGTTGGGAGATCAATGAGCCTCGAGGAGGATTTGACCCTAGCTAGCTTAGAGGCCTCTCATGCCCATAACTTATGTCAAGATCTGGAGGCTTGGTTGTCTTATTGTGATAAGGTTATCTCGAGCCTTCAACAACAAGAGAAGCTCTTGAAGTAGACCTCGCTAAAGCTAATTTAAAAGGGAGGTCTGATCAGTTGACAGAGGCACATGCAAAAGGCATGAAGGACTTCAAGAAGTCTGCTAATTTTTAGAAAGCCTTGTTTTTGGAGTTTTCTATCGGCTATGATAGCTGTCGAGATGAAATGATTGAAGGCCATTTAGAGTGGGATATCAGCTTCCTCAATTGTCCTCTAGAACCTCAATCCTACCCCATCCAGAGCTCCTCTTCTGCTCAGCCGGAAGACTCCAGTCTCTCTTCTTTCGTGGTTCTCGAGCTTCTGGTTCTGATAGTTGCTTTAAGCCAGTAAGATATGGGGTCTCCTCTTTGACCCCTGGGTAAAACTCAGGAGAAGACTCTTCACCCTCTAGAGTCATCCAAAGCCAGTGCTTGGACCTCTGAGGTCGTCGAGACTCATATTGCTCTGTAGTTGTTTAAGGATTATATTTTTTGTTTTTATTTGTATTTTCTTCCTTCTTTTTTTCTTGTATATTGAAACATATTCTCATGAATACAATTACTTTCTTTCTTCCATCTATTATGCTCTCTTATTTGCTTTATTTTCCATGATTATTAATGAGCTCAAATTTTTAAAAACATGAGAGACCCTTTTCTTTTTGTTGTTTATACTCGGGTGTATCGAGTAGTTGAGCTCTATCTTTTCCACACCACTAATCCTTAGTTTTATTTATTCAGAATGCCGACACTACTATGATTTTCGCTCTTTGATGACGGGCATTAAAAAAGAGACACAACAGGACACTCAGATCCCATCATTTTTCACAATATGAAAACATAAAAACGATGGGCTTAGAAGCTCTATCGAAACTAAGTTGATGGGGTCTAATGACCTTGTTGTTTTGTACTAAACTAAAGAACAAAATGATGGGGTTTGGTGATCCCGTCGTAAGTAAAACACGATGGGGTCGTCATACCCCATCATTTTGTTCTTTAATAAGAAGAATACGATGGGGTCTTGACCCCGTCGTAAGTAAGTCCCTACTAAACACGATGAGACCCAATTACTTTACTTTCACTCCCGTAATCTTTCCATTTCATTATTTTCTCCAGACCTCATGCCCTAACCTCTTATTCATGCCCAACCTCATGTCTGTAGTCTCACTTCAAAGGTTTGCCCTTTGACTCTCTCTCTCTCTCTCTCTGAGTTTTGGTTTGGTGTTAGGGCTCAAACACATCTGTAGTGAATTCATTCAAGAATGAGTCTCTGAAGTCTCTGAATTCATTTGTGTTGGTCTTCTTATTTATTGATTCTGAGCATTAAACAAAGCTTGTAAGGTTTAACATTTTATATTCTTGAAACTAAAATTGTACGCATGTTTGATGTTGAGAGCTACTAAGTGTTTCACTACCTTATGCGGAGGCTGAGATAGGTAACGATCAACTTTTATTTTACAGAGGGTTGAAGAAAGCCAAGAAAAAATGAGGTTGGACTGGAGGTTTTAAAACTTAGTGGAGAATCTGGAGAGCTCTCAAAGTTCCGGTTTTCAAATTTTGGGATCCTTGACTTTCCTTGCTGGCATTATTAATGTGTAGAAGAGAAATTCCAGATTAAAAAATTTGGATTTTGATATCGAGTTGTATGATTATTACTGTTGGGTTGTTGGTTCGTCTCTATTTGGTATTTTTACACTGGTTAGTCTCTTTAGTAGTCTCTATTGCAAGCTCGTTAATCTTGAGAATTGAAGTTTTCGTTTCTGCCATATATATTCTTACCTAACATTGTTTATATATTTAGAGTTCCTCTTACCTAACTATGTTTTGTCATTTTTATTAGGTCTCAGGAGTTACTTAGTTAGGATAAAAAATTGGAGTCAATGATTTAAATGGTGATTTTGAAGAACGGTCTAGGATACCAATTGATTTATACATCTATTCAGGCCACTTTTGCTAGGTCAGGGACAAAGTCTAGCTAAAGATTGTGAAAGATTATCTCAAGCTACCAACATTTTTGTTTGTTGATTTATACTATGGTTTATTTTTCTATTCAGCCTCCTTTTGCTGGGATATGGAGAAAGTCTAGCAAAAGTTTATGAAAGATAAGATCAAAATCTACCATCATTTTTGTCAAATGAAGCACATTCTCTTTTAAATCATTCTTAATTCTTAACATGCTTCTTAGTCAAATTTTGGGTGATTCTTTTTTTCCTACTCTTCTTCTTCCCCTCCTGGAGAGGTTCTCATTATGGGAAAGACAAGTCAAATAATATGGTTCTTAGATAAGCTATTTTGTGTGTTTTGAGAATGTCTTCTTATAAGGATTTGAACTGTTGATAGTGTCTAGAAAAAGTCAAAATTGACATATATGATTTATTAAGTGATATTCATGTGGCAGTGAAGTAATCTTAGAACTACTTTTCCTCTCTCAATGAGGTATCTTAGAATTACTATTCCTCTCTTTATGTTTAACCATTGATTGATATGTTTAAGCCTTCAATCCAATGTGGTTGCATCCTTTGAGTTCTCTTGCTATTTTGGTGGATTTGGCATCAGAGACTACCAAATACATGTTTTCAAAGACGCTTGATTAGCCCAAACCCAAAGGAGTCTTTGATGTTATGTACTCTTTCTACATTAGTGATGATTCGGGCATTCAATTTTTTTATTGTTGGTGCGTGTTAATAGGTTTTGGGTTGCTTGTCTCTTCAAGCGTGAATTGGTTAATTTATTTTACTTGGTTAAGTTCATGGCCATATATGAGACTGTGAAGTTCAAAGTTTTGAGTAAGAGAGACTAATATGAGATAAGTGAAGTTAAGGTGTTGATTTATTTTCTTCTATTGTTTCTTTGAATTGTAATTATATTTATTTGGTTTTGGATGTTCTTTAATTTGTATTTATTCTCTGTAACTATTGCACAAGAAGTTTGAATTGATGTGATTGCTGTCAAAACAACCTTACTATGTAGCAGAGATAATCATGACAGGAAAGAAGGGATTAGATTTTAGTGTCCATCTCAGTTTTTTAATCTATATGATATTTTCTCCTCTGATGTGGCTGATAGTAATTTACATGTTTTACATATCACTTTTTCAGTGCAAGGTATCAACAATCTTAGTAATTTTAAGCCATCTTTTCAACGCAGCTATTAAGCTATTTCATCTATTGCTTGCTCTATACACTACAAGCGATTGTAGTTTCGAGGGGATTCAGTTTGGCCTTAGTTTAATAAAATGTGTGCAGGATTATAAACAATTGTAATTTCAGGGGTTACAGTGCTCTTTTGAGGGATCTTTCAACTCAATTGAATTTCACCACTGTTCCATCGTCTGGTAGGTGAGTGAGTGCCATACATCTCCTTTGGATACTTTTGGCTTAGGGAAATAGCTTGTGCATTTAATACTCATGCTGGAAATAATCACTTTTTTTTACTAAAATAAATCTTGAAGTGCTATGTGTTCCATGGATGAGCTAACACTCATCCCTCTAGGTCTTGTAGTTGGTAGGTTCATGGTCGTACTACCTCTATTACCATATATGGTCCTTCCCAGATGTGTTCAAGGGGCCATACTTCTATTTCCTTTCTTTTCCTTAGAACCAGATCTCCTATTCTAAATTGCCATATTTTTGTTTTGGAGTTATAGTATCAAGAGGCGAAAAGTTGGTGTGACTCGTTTAGTAGGTTGGCTTGATCTCGTAGCTCTCATAGGTCATCCAGGTTGTGCGTTAATTGGAATGTATTTTTCCCTGAATCATATTGCTTCTGAATTCTGTGGGAGGGTAACCCAATTTCCACTTGTATTATAGCCTTTGTTTCGAAAGCTAACTTGTAGGGGGTCTCTCATGTTGTTGTTCAGCTGGTGGTACAGTACGCCCAAAGGAAATTCAAGAGCTCTTCTACCCACAACCATATCCTACCTTCTAGTTTGGCCTTAAGGTTGTGTTATACGGTTGGATTGCGGGTGGGGCGGTGAAGATGTGAAATGCCTAATCCTAAGCTACTCACAAGTCCATCTGAACTTGGCATTGTCGAACTGCTTGTCGTTGACCGTGCTGATGGTGTGTGGTATACCAAACCTACATATCACATTTTTCATTTAAAGTATATGGTCATGTGCTATGTGATCGTGGCTAGAGGTTCCGCCTCTAGTCACTTGGTGAATTTGTTATATCTCTTCCTCATTGATTGGGGCTCGATCAAATCCACCCACACTGGGTGAATGACCACTGACTTAAAATTAGGGTGAGGGGCTCTAGTGGATAGTGTGTGATGTTTGCGGTCCTTTGGCACTTTTCACATCTTTGCACAAAGCTATTGGTGTTTAGGACCATGGTCGGCCAGTATTATCCTTATCTTTTTAGCTTGTGGTGTAGAACTCGTGCGCCACTGTGGTCCCCGCAAACTCCATTGTGGACCTCTCCCATGATGTATAGTGCATGGTTGGGGTATGCGAAATCTTTTTTGTACAAAGTCCCATTGATGATCACGCAGTTGGCGGACCTGAAGTGGAGTTTCTGAGCCACTTTCTTATCAAAGGAGGGTCTCGCTTTGCAAATACTCAAATATGGGTGTTATCCATAAGGGAATAACAGTCAGCTCACTTGTCTCAAGTATTTCTTGGTTGTCGATGCTTGGTGGGCGAGGAACTCCACTGACACCGCTACTGATATGGGTGTCATATGCCGAAGCGAGTTTGCCAAGGCATGTGAAATCATGTTCTAGCTTCGATGAATCTGTTGTTCTTTCCTAGGTATTTTTCCATGTTGTCTCCCTTTGTCTTGTACTCCTCATTGATCTAATTGACCACCAGTTGGGAGTCACTATAGATTTTCAAGGTTTTTACGCCCACAGTCTAGGCTAACTTCAAACTTATGTGCAGTGCATCATGCTCTACTTTGTTGTTCGAGGCCTTGAATTCGAAGCGCATGGCGTACTCAATCTGAGACTGGTCAGGTTATAAAAGCAGCATACTTGCTCCGCTGCCCTTTTCATTTGAAACGTCGCCTACATACAAGGTTCAAGGCTCTCCTTCTTTGGTCTTTGTTCCTGCCTAATGACTCGTGGTCATGTCGGTGATAAAAAAATTTTTGTCACCTGCCATTTGATAAGAAGTTCTAGGAATTAATTGGAGTTCGAATTCAGTAAGCTTGAATTGTCCACTTGGCTATTCGTCCCTGAAGTTTTAGGCTTTTAAAGATTATGTGTGAGAAATGATCTTGTAAGGACCTGGATGGAGTGAGCCTGGAAGTATGGTTGGAGATTCCTGGCAGCTATGAAGATGGTGAGGGCCATCTTTTCCAAGTCAGGATAACATTTTTCCACCCTCACCATGGCCTTACTTATGAAATAAATTAGCTGTTAGACCAAGGCGGCGCCAACGACCATTTCTAAGACTATAAAATATAAAGACAAGACAAGACTTCTCCAGGCACTAGTTTAGAGAGTAGAGGTGGGGAAACCATGTAGGTTTTGAGGTTTTGAAGAAAGGGATACACTTGTCCATAGCTTGGGAGATGATGCGGTTGAACGCCGGTACCCGACTGGTGAGGCATTAGACCTCTCTCACGTTGTGTGAGGGTTTCATCTTGAATAGTTCCCTTATTTTGTCAGGGTTTCCTTCGATCCCTCTTTGATTAACCATGAAGCCAAAAAACTTTCTCAAGCAAACATTGAAAGTGCACTTGAAGGGGTTTAGCTTCATCATGTACCTCCTAAGGGTATAGAAGGTTTTTGTAAGGTCCACGATGTGATATGTCAAAAACTTTCTTTTAAGGGATTATCATCTACATACATCTCCATATTCCTTGAGATCTTCTTCGCGAACACCTTGTTTACTAGCATTTGGTGGGTAGTCCCCACATTTTTTAGTCTAAGTGGCATTACCGTGTAGCAATAGATTCCTTGGTCAGACGGGTGCATTAGGATCTGGTTACATCTTGATTAGGCCTCCATGAAGCTAAGCAAGTCGTGCCCCAAGATGGCATCGACTAGTTTGTCTATGTTGGGTATGGGGGAAGCTATCTCTGGGACATGCCTTGTTCAAATCTGTAAAATCTATGCAGACACTTCACTTCCCGCTTTCCTTTTTTACCAACACAAGGTTGGCCAACTATTTTGGGTATTGGACCTCATTAATGAATCCCACGGAGAATAATTGTGTACTTCCTCGATGATGGCCTCATCCCTCAGGGAGTTTACGCTCCCCCTCTTCTACATGATGAGCCTAAATGTTAGATCAACGTTAAGGTGGTGGGCGATAACGTACCAGTCTACACCGGGCATGTCCTCATGGGTCCAAGCAAAGACGTCCTTGTTTTCTCGAAGGGATTGAGCGAGTTCCTCCTTGTGCTTGGGGGTAAGCATCGAACCGATCTGAACTGTCCTTTTGGGCTGCTTTGGGGAGATTATGACTGATTCTACCAGTTCCATTGGCTCTCCTTGGAGATGTTCTTCTGGTGGGATACCGATCACAGCCATTAGATCCTTACCCCTGAGGGTCGTTGCATAACCAGCCCTATGCCCCCAGGGATGGGAACTTCATGAACTGGTGGTAGGTGGATGGTACATTTTTGAACTTGTGGATGGCTTATCGACTAAGAATGACGATGTATACCTCGCTGCACTTCACCATCGTGAACTCAATTATCCTGGTGGTGAGCTGAAAAGCCCTACCCAAGGTTAGGGAGCTCAATTATGCCTTTCGGGATGACCTCATGTCCCCCGAACCCTACTAGGGAGTGGGACATGGGCGAAGCAGCTTGGGATTCAAGCTTATTTGTAGGAAGTCTAAGTGGCTCAAGAAGTCGTTTGTGCTATCGCCATCCACTAATGTTCTCCATACTTTGATACTGGCAATGAGGGGAGACGACCTGTACATCAGTGTGGGGCTGGTGGATCGAGTGCGCCTCTTCCTCAATGAACTCGATCACTTCTACTACCCTAGCACTCGGAGGCTGGGGGAGGACGCCAAAGACCAAGGGGTTCTCTGCTTCCCGAGCGAAGTTCCTCTCCCTGTGGTTGGAGTTCATCATGTCAGGTCCTTTGAAGATCATTATGATGTTTGGCGGGGGGTAGCGTGGGCAGGCCACCTTCGCTCAATTCGTTTCTCAGTTCGTCCTCTATCGGGGGCCATCTTCTCCTCTCCCTGGTCTTCCTCTTTGGTTCCTCGGGTGTGAGACGACTCCTTTGGCAAGGACTTTTATGATAGAGGAGTGACATCTGAGGGCGAATGGAGGGACTTTGTGTGTAGGACGTTGCCATAATTTGTGTGAGGGTTGTCATGTCCTTCCTTATCCGCCTGACAACTTTGGAGAGCGAGGAGACGGAGTCCTTCTTTTTCCTTCTGGTGATGCCTACAATGGGGGACAAATTTCTTCTTAGCGATAATGAATGTTGGTCTTCCTCGCTCTGAATTTCGTTAGAATGGGCGGGGATGGTGAACCCATTTCCTTATTGGTGGTTAAATGGAGGCTCCTAGCTGCTTTGGATAGGGAAACAATTTTGATGTTGTTCTCATAGTCGACGCCAACTGTTGAAGCTGATTTACGCAATAGTACATGTGACCGGGAGTGGTGTCCTCACCTAAAGACCTCTGATGCTTAACTTAAAAGTTTGGTCATATTTTAGTAGGGGTTCTCTAGCTAAGTGGAGAGTCATCTACTTCTTCTTGAGTAGGAAGGGGTATTTATACCTAAGGTTCACATTGTAGAAATGTACGGGGGAAGCTTAAGTGATCAGATGCCTAACTCCTATTGGATAGGTAGGGGCGGCATTTAATTCCCTTGTCTCCTAAGCTGACATAAAGGATGGGGCATTAAATGCTGATGTGCCCCGAGCAAACTTGAGTGGGAGGGCGAGGTGATTGAAAGGGAGCTAATCTGACATACCATTATAGTGATTAGACCTAATGGTTGCTTAGGCCAGTGAGGGGAACACCACATGGAAACTCTCTTTTGGCGAACAATGATGATAATGACGTGGAGGGTCGGCCGATCTCTCTTAGCTGACTTCATCCTTTCTACTCTTGCCTGCTCTGGCCGGTGTGACCTGAGTTGTCCGCGAACCGACTAGGTCAGGTCAGCTTTCTCCTTCTGAGTGACTAGGCTCTGCTTTTTCCCGACTTATCGCCTCAGCATAACATGACACATGGTGCCATGTTATTGATTGTCTAGAAATGCTCATAACAAATGTCTTTATGATCTTCAATCTTCATGCTTTGTATAATTTTATAATAGTCTATGCATACTTGAGTTATCATAAAAGACTATCTCATATAAAACTAACATTTTCCAGCAGTGGCTTCCCCTCCTCCATCAAGCCATCATTTATTTCCTCTAGCTTCTTGGACATGCCGTTATGCTACATAGACATGAAAATCCAGCTTCCTCAAAGGAGGGAGCAGCAAGAGAAAACTCAGGAAGAGAGGCTCTCACCTAGAGAGAAAGCTTTCATAGCTAATCAAAACTTTAAAAATACACTTCATTTCTCTTTGTTCATCACATAGTCTATGGCCAAGAGACTTGCTTCCAAAATTCTTCTAAAGCTCTATTTAATCTTTCTCAATATTTATTAAGAGTTATACTTGTAAATAGATTAGTGTTCATGTGAGTCAAGATTGTTTTCTCTTTGAGAGAGTTAGTATTGAAAGATTCAATTTGCACCTGTATGCCAACTAATATTGTAAAGTTTGATATTTAACAATAAGAAGATCACATGATTATAAATCTCCAAGGCGAGTCTTGGAGCGTGATCCTAGAGAGGTTTTCCCGAACCATCTAAAAACAGAATATGCTGATCTTCTTCTTCACTTTTTTACTTCTTATTGGCTATACTTATTAGCTAATAGTACAAAGGTATACAAGCTAAGAAAGTAACCCATACTAATTTTTTATTGAACTTTTAATAAATTTTGGGTTTTACCACCATTTTGTACCGTATTTGGAAACATAAAAATCTATTATTAAATTCTGCTTATAGTGTTAATATTGCACAACTTGCCAAAATTCAAATCGTGTTTAACGTTAATATTTTGGCGTAATTATAAGAAAAATTAATATTAAGAAACTTGTACCAAACATAAGTTAGCATCGATAGAGGTGCTCATTATATATGATCTTATGGTGTCATTCTAAAGTACAAGGGTAAATTCTTCTAATGTCACGCTTTTGATTTAAAGCACTCGCTTTTCCCTTCGTTTATGCCAAAAGCCCTTTTTGTTTTTGGTATATAAGCAGCCCAACCTTCTCTCTTTTTTCTTTATTTTTTTCTCTTTATTTGTTTTACAACATACACTCTTATTGTAACTAGCGATATCAAAACCATTTATGGGTCAACGAACTCGCTGAGAACCGTCCTTTATGTTTTGGTGAATAAAAAGATGTCGAATTAGGTATGAGATAAAAGGATACTTACGAAGCATATATAAATAAACCCCACGGCTTTAAGGCGGGTACGAAAATAATGATCAATGTCCCTTCCCCCGGCATTTCATTTTTTATATTTTTTTAATATAACATTAAAATTTATAACCTTAAGTCTCAATTGTTTTTTAAAGCCGTAAAAGAAAATCATTTCTTTATTCTTCTCCTAAATCACCTTCATTTCTTTCCCATCATCATCTCTCCTCATTTCTTGTCGTCCTCTCACCTCTATCATTATCTCGCTGGCTCTTAGAAGTTAACCACATGAGACAGGATTAAATGAAGTGTGTTTATAATTTACTTAAGTCCTGGAACTATTATCAACGAAAGAAGAGTAAAGACAGAGGGGTCTTCCGGACAAACTCTTCTGAAATAGTTCAAAACGTTATTCACAGTCTTAGGAACGACTGGACAATCGAGTCCGATTACGACTGTCAAGTTGAACCAAAAGCTGTCAGTCTTGGGGCATGTGAGTGGAGACTCTAACAGTTGACCTGGACATGTCATGAAATATGTTGAATAGACTAGTAACAAATTAAATTATAGCAAAATCATTTATCTAGTTTTAAATCTAATTGTTACATCTTAAGGGTATTTTCAAGATTACTTTAACCTTGAGGTGAATACGAAACTTGAATTAGTCACTTGCCATATCTGATACACCAAATGAGTGAGTTCGAATTAGTGGACAATACATCGGCTGTTGAGATCGTGATTCAATTACGTTGGAGTTGCATGATTCACAGATATGAAATTCATGGTAAGATTGTAATAGCAACTATCACCTTATATTTTATTGATGGGTGTGTAAAAAAATAAACCGGTCATGGTACTCGATGACATGAGTCATTGAATAAGACATTGTGAACTGTACGAGATAATTCACTGATATGTTTTTCCTATTCACAGTCAATAAAGGAGTTCAGGAAATAATAACTAGAGGGATAAAATGGTAATTTTACATCCATCTCTTTTTACAGATGTTCATGAAGGGTAACTTCATAAAATATTCCGTGGACTGTGAAATAAATATGTTTATTTGCATCAACAGAAAATGTAGCGCGCATGAATCAAGAGTTGATTCGGCATCATACCTTTATTGGAGTCGTACGATGTTGGGATTAAAAATGTCAGGAATTTATGGAGATAAATTAGACGGATTTAAATCTCATGGATTTATTCATGTGGGTCCATTCAGTCTTGGTAGTAGCTCATAAGGATAGGAATGAGAAACAACATCAGTTGGACCAAAAATGTGTCTTGGACCAAGATACAATTCCCGAACCCATATGTGATGGGTGTCATCACTAAATTAATGAAGAGCAGAATTAATGTTCAAATTAATTTCTTTATTATTTTTTAATTATTGGACATGTTTCTTCCATATTTTGGACCTTAGCTCCATCGAACAATATACTACTGCTGAAATATGGAAGAATTGAAATCTTATATCAAAACATTATGTATAGATTGTATGAACTACCTAAACAAGAATTCTTGAACAGCGAACAACCACAGTTATTACTCACTACATCAAAATTTCGATTAATGGACAATATAAATATTAATGAAAGATGTAAATAATTAGTAAACAGAAGAAATTAATTAATTGATAACGGTCAATTTGGATTGATAAATTTAAACACTATATTAGCTTTAAGGAAGATGTAAAAATCGTACAGAGCAGTGCAGGGAGATGGTGGATTGTAATTGCATCCCTAACCTAAGCTTAACCTAATCACACTGTGTGGTTATTCAGAGCAAGAGAAAGGTTTTCTCTCTCCCCCTCCCTTGTTGTCGCCGAAATCATAATGAGGAAAAAGAAAAATTGTGTTTTCTTCCTTAGTGAGAGAGCCGACACTCTATTTCTGACAATATCCTTACGAGACATACTTATGAATCCTACAAGTGGTTGTTGGTGTGAAAATCGATTGAATTTCTACGAATCTCAAAAATGGGGAACGCAAGACAATTGGATCCCGCCAATTAAGAAATTCCCCGTTACAAGAAAAGGTAAAAATTGTTTCTATCTCTTCTCAATACGTTTATCTAAATATGTATGATCGTTGAAAGGTTTTATATTTAATATGAATAAATATTTGTTCTAAATTTTTTTTATATTCCGCCCACGAACCGTTCATGGTGTTCGTTGTCGTGGCGTGTTCTTGGTGAAAGCGTGTGGCGTGAGGCCATTTTAAAATTTAATTTTTTATAATAAAAATCAAATCTTTTAATAAACAAAATCGCACAACACTACAATAACAAAAAAAACTTTTTCTTGAAAATTATTTTCGATCAGTCAGGATCCATTAAATATTTATATATTAAATTAACAACATACAAAGTTAGGAATCGTATACCTCTTGTAGTCTAAATCAAGCAGCCTCATGAAACCAATCGATTCTCCATCCCTACAAAATCGTTCCAACGATCAGCAGACTTTGAGATCCACACCAAGATTTTCCAAGCAATGCTCAATGCACTAAGATGTGTGTGGGCACGTAAAATATAACGAAAACACTTTTCAGTCTCTAGATGTACTCAAAACATGAGATCTAAAGATTTTACTGAGAAGAAATTTTGTGAGACGATTCTCTAAAAGAACCTAATGATTATTCTCTTAGAGATTTCGATTAACTTTTAATCATAGAAAAATCACTCATTGAGAAATTGTATTCTTTTCTCAACTTTTGATTGATGAACGGATTCTATCATTCAACTTATTGATTGATTCAAAAATCTGATGCTATCAGAATAATATCAGTATTTTTTTCTTAATAATGGTGTATCAGATATTTTGAGATAATTAAAATAATATTTAATTATAAAATTATCAATAGCAGTGGAATCCACTACTATTGTGCACAACTGTAGTGCCACATGGCACAACAGTATGCCGTGAGGCAGCACAATGCCTCACGGCACTGTGTCTCACGACACCACTGTAGTGCCATGTCGCACCACTGTATTGCCCACCCACTACTGTAGTGCCACGTGGTACTAGAATAATCTATGTCAATCTTTGACACCCAATAAATGATTGACACGTGGTAATTACCACGTATTAAATATTCATTTTAATCAAACTAAATATCTAGATATTTCAAAATTAACATATCTAATTACTCCTATCAACTAAATTATATGTTATTTCACAAATAACAGATTTAGTTAATCCAAATTATTATCTAATAATAATTTATTTATCTAATTTGAAAAATTAGATATTTTTTTCACTTATCGATAATTAGAAAAAAATGATAATTATTTNAAGTTACATATATATATATATATATATATATAAATGACACTTGTCTTTCGACTTGTCTACTCTTCTAGTGCTCTTACCTTTGGCAGCTCTCAGCTTCTGCTTCTTCACTTTCCTTGGACCCCTTCTCTATTTCTTCTTAGAGCTAGAGGTGGAAGGCCTACTTTCAGTAAAGTTAGTCTCTCTAGATTTCTTTTTTCCCTTCAGAAAGAGGGTCTCACCAACTTGCAGCTCCTTCATGAGCTTAGGAAGTGAGTGGTTCAGCTTATTCATCAAATAATTAAGATTGAAGTTCTCAAAGGTACTGGTAAAGTCTCAAGGATCATATCCACTTAAGTTTGGCCATCGATCTGAGCACTTATGATCTCCATCTCGTTCAGATAATTTATGGTTAACATCATATGTTCTCTGACAGGAGTTTCAGGTTACATCATGCAGTTCATGAAGTTACACACAGCTGTCTGTCTGACTTGACGACCCTGATCCCTAAACATTTCGGTGGTGTTTAACATCATATCAGCGGCGGTCTCAAAGTTCTGATGTTGATGTTGCAACACATTGCTCATAGATGACAAGATGTAACATATGACCATCTCATCAGAACGTAGCCAAGAAGCATAAACATTATTTTCCTCTTGATTCGATTCAGCAATAGCCTCAAGAGGACAAGGGGTAGCGAGCACAAACTTGTGCTTTTCTACCGTCAGCACGATATCAAGATTTCATTTCCAATCCACAAAATTTCACCGTTGAATTTGTTCGCGTTAAGAATAGTTTAGAGAGGGGATAGTGACATGATTACTGAAAAGAATAAATAAAGTGGTGTAAATAAATGCTCAATTGTTCTGGAAAGTATGATGCATGATGCAACTACTAAATATTTTAAAATCTATTAAAAATATTTCCTCCATGATGTTACGATAAAAAATGATAGCTTGTCTCATCGTGGGAAGAAGTCCAAACCATCTCCTATCACATCGAGACTCCTCCCATTTGGTTAACGCTCAAATATCTCCACATCTAGCTTAACATACCACCAATAGTTTTGGTCACCTTGGCCCCATTGACTAGCTCCTATGCAGGGATTCCAATGTGCTTCAGTTTAAGTGTTTAACCAACGTATCGACTATTAAAGGTTGCTATGGACTAACAATCCGTCTATGGGACGGCCCTGTCCACCACTCCCTTTAGAACTCTTAGCTTCTAAAGCAACTCGATGACTCAAACTAACACGATTCCAAAGTTTCACATTCAAGTGAGGACCGTTATGTTGGAGACCTTAGGCACGTTTCAACGTAAATGACTCGCCCACTTAGATTTTTTTTAATGGATTTTTGGTTGTTTTTTAAAAAACATAACTTTTATTTATTTGAAAAACGTGATGAAACTTATAAATCCTTTATTAATTTTAAATCATAACCATTATAAATTTCACATGGTAATTAAATAATAACCATTATCAATTAATCTACAATTATGCATATACATGCTACATGGCAATTTGATATTGGTATATCCCTAATCTATATGACATATTATATGATGATGAACGATTAAAATTAAATCATACATTTAAATTTAACCTCCCTATTGGCTCATTTCTAATTACAACCCATAAAAAAATAATAAATAAATTATAAATTAATTTATGAACTAATTTCCATGGCGTACAATTTGCTCCTCTGTCTCCATATTATCCACCATTTTATAACACTTTACAAAATATTAGTCGCATTTTTAAAAATAAATTTCAATGTAAAAAATTTTATTTTCCAATATATTTTTACTTTGATAAACAAATTACCAAGCAAATAGTAAATTAATTTATTTTAAATTAATTTTTAAAAAATAAATAATAATTATACAAGTTTTGAAAATTTTACCAAATTAAATAAGGGACTAAAATTGATTTTGAAATCATATTTCAAACTTCGAATTTTAAAAAGCCTAGGTTTCCTAAAACCATCGGTTTCTAAAACTTGTAGGTTTCCTAATCCGATTAGGACTCGACCATGCAAGGGACAACACATGACAGCAACAGCGAGCGGGAGCCAGCAATGAATAGTAACATCGGCGAACAGCACCGTCGTGAACATATCGCCGATGAACAGTACCGCATGAATAGTACAGCAGTGAACAGTACTACATGAATAGTCTGGCATTTTCTGGCGATTTCTCGGTGGTGGTTTTGAGCGATTTTTGGTGATGATTTCCAGGCGATGATAAATTTACAATGAATTTAAAATTTACAACGATTGTAATAATTAAATTACGTAAATTTCTATGCCTCAAATTTGGCGTACATCAATTGTAAATCAAAAACGCCTAAAGCCAATAGTTCGGGATCCAATCACAAAACATATTTCAAAAAAATTTTGAATCACATAATATCCATAAAATTCACGATACGTTCATTTTAATTATCTATATGCATAATCTTAAACCTACGCTCTGATACCAATTGCTAGGATCGATCGATTTTAAAATTAAAGAAAATTAGATTTGAACCACGAACGGTTCATGAGCGAAATATCAAAAAAATTCGATTTAACTTATTTAATCATATTAAATAATTTAAAACTAATTTTAGTTTGATTATGCATATACGTTATTAAAATGAATAGATTAAGGGAAAACAAATTTCCACCTTTACTATGTATCAGAGAATTTCTGAACTGGTGGAACTCCCTCGAGCGTTCTTCGTGTTCTTCAAGCTTTAAGATAAAAATCACGAACTTGATATTCCACCAATGGTTTATGAATTACTCCACCAACAACCACCTGTTAATTTCATAAATATATCTTAGAAGAACTTTATACAGGAATTTGAGTGTGGACTCTCAAAACGATTGAAGAAGAAAAATCAAATCTTCCTTCTTCAGATTAATTTCGGCGGCAACCGTAGTGAGAGGAGAAAAAAACTTCTCTCTTTTTTGTGTGTTGATAACAACAACTGTATCTAATACTCGTTATCTATTTGCAATCAAATTGCTATTATATATTTATCAAAAGATATTTTTTGGTATTTACAAATATACCAATTTATTATAAAATTTTCAAAAATTCCCCTACTTATCTATTGTTGCCGAAAATTACATGATCTCTTAAAGTTTTAGTCAAAATTCATCAATCTAATTGATAAATATAATTGATCATTATCAATTAGTTAATTAATTAATTTTATTTAACTAATTATCTAATATTTAAAAAATAAAAAATAATTAATTCAATACGACAATCACACTTAACTAACTTGACTGACATCACCTATCACGTATAGGTGTAGGAAATATGTCTTGGCACCAAAACACATTTTGACCCAACTTAGTTCATTTTTCTATTCATGTTCTTTGAGCTATTTCTGAGACCGAATAGACCCACTTGAACAAATCTTAGGATTCAAATACCCGATGAATTTATCGCCATAAATTCCCGACATATTTAATCCTGACATCGTACGACTCTACTATAAGTTCGATGCGGAATTAACTCTCGATTCATACGTGCTACATTTTCTATTGGTGTAATTAAACTCTATTTATCTTTACGGTCCACAGAATATTTTAATATAATATCTATCATGAATATCAGTAACAAGAGTAGAATATAAAATTACCATTTTACCCATATTATTATTATTTCTTTAACTCTTTTATTGATTGTGGATAAGAAAGACATTATAGTGAATGTCTCGTACAATTCACAAGTTTTATTCAATGACTCATTTCATCGAATATTTGACCAAGTTAATTTATTCACACATTCATCAATAAAGCATGAGGTGATATTGTTGCTTTCGCAATCCAACCACGAAATCACATATCTGTGAATCACGCAACTCCTACTTAATTAAATTATAATCCCAACAGCCGAGGTATTGCCCGCCAATTCAAATGCACTCATTTGACATATCAAATATTGCAACTAACCAAGTCAAGTTACATATTCACCTCAGGATTAAGGTTATTATGAAAATACCCTTAAGATGTAATAATTAGATTTAGACCTAGGTAAACAGTTTTGGGCTCTAAACTATTTTTTTACCTGTCTATTCAACATGTTCATAACATGTGTAGGTTAACCATTTGAGTCTCCACTCTTATGCCCCAAGACTGACATCCAACGGTTCAACCTAATAGTCATAATCGAATTCGATTGTCCAATCGATCCTAAGACTATGAATATCATTCTGAACTATTTTAGAAGAGTTCGTCTGCAGACGCTTCTATTTTTACTCTTCTTTCGTTGACAATAATTTCAGGACTTGAGTAATTTATAAACACGCTTTAATTTAAAATAAAACTTTCAATTTATTCATAAAAAAATCAGTAATACAAATATCTGAGAAATAACTAAATACAAATAAATAGTTATTACACGCTACTTTATGGACATATTCCAACAGCTTGTCCACATCTAGGACTACTTCCAGATCAATATAGGACTTTCTCAGCCATACCGCTTTTTTTGCAGCTTCACAAGGCGTTATATATTCCGCTTCCATAGTGAAGTCTAAAATGCTGGATTGTTTAATACTTCTCTAGACTACAACTCCTCCACCTTGGGTGAATACTGATCCAGATGTCGACTTTCGATTGTCTCTCTCTTATTGAAAATCAAAATCAGTATATCCAGTGGGGTTCAGGTCTCCACCTAAATAAACAGGCATATAGTTTCTCATTCTCCTAAGACGCTTGAGAATGTGCTTTACTGTAATCTAGTGTCCAAACCTGGAATCGAGTGATAACGACTAACAATTTCCACTGCATAAAAGATGTCCGGTCTCGTACATAACATGGCATACATGAGACTTCAAACTGCTGCAGCATAGGGAATCTCTCATATCCTCTTCCTTTTGAGATGTCTTAGGACATTGTTACATGGAGAGGAGAATTCTAAGTCTGGTCGTTAGTAGACCTTTATTGATATTCTCTATAGAGAATCTCCCTAACACCTTATCAATATAAGATACCTGAGAAACTGCCAAGAGCTTGTTCTTTCTATCCCTTCAGATTTGATGCTCAAAACATAGCCCGCTCCTCCCAAATCCTTCATTTGAAATTTCTCAGCTAACAACTTCTTTACTTTTGACAGAGTATCTACATCATTCTCAATGAATAGAATATCGTCAACATAAAGAACTAAGAAAACCACTATCTTATCTTTGGTGTATTTATAAACACAAGCTTCGTCAATATATTCACTTGAAGCCATAAGACTTTATAATCTCATCAAAAGTAAGATTTTAAGATCTAGATTCTTAGATTTTAAAGATCTAGATTCTTACTTTAATCCATAAATGGATTTAAGCAACTTGCATACTTTCTGATATTCCTCCTTTTGTACGAACATTTTCTGTTGCATCATATAGATGTTTTCTTCAAGAGAGCCATTAAGAAAAGTTGTCTTGATGTCCATTTTTCATATCTCATAGTCAAAACTAGCAGCTATGGACAAAAAGATGCGAATGAATTTTAACATGACCACAGGGGAGAATGTCTCTTCATAATCGACTCCCTCCCTTTGTGTATGGCCCTTGGCTACTAACCGTGCCTTGAAAGTCTTTACTTTCCCATTTACACATATTTTCTTCTTGAAGATCCATTTATATCCAATGGGCCTGACATCTTCAGGTGGATCTACATGTTTCTAGACAGAATTGGAATACATAGATTCAATTTCCTAGTTCATGGCTTCTTGCCATTTCTCCTTTTCAAGATCATCCATTACTTCTTCATAAGATAATGGATCATCCTTACCAATGTCTGACACCAGTACATGTGCTTCTAGTTCATAGTGAACTGGTTGTCTCACAACCCTCCCATTAGACGTTGCACCGGGGTTTGCTTTGTAGGAACTGTGATTTCTCTGGTTTGTCGTTAATCAATATAAATTGAAGGTGGTCTGATCTTATCAACGGCTAATTCCTCTAGAACTACTTTGCTACTAGGTTTGTAGTTTTTCAAATAGTCATGCTCAAGGAAGGTTACATTTGTCGATACAAACACCATTTGATCCTTGTGATTATAAAAGTACCAACCTCTAGTCTCTAGAGCATAGCCTACGAATATGCATACCTCAGACCTCGAGTCTAACTTTTCGTTCTTGGGTCTAAGAACGTGAGTTGGACACCTCCATGTACTAAAAATGATGTAAACTAGGTTTAGTGTCATTCCATAACTCTAAAGGTGTCTTAATTATAGACTTAGAGGGCAATATATTCAAAATGTAAGTTGAGTGTATAGTGCATATCCCCAAAATGTAAGTGACACTGATGAGTAACTTAACATCGACCTAACCATATCCAATAAGGTTCAGTTTCTCCTCTCTACAACACCATTTTGCTGTGGTGTTCCAGATGTTGTGAGCTGTGATAGGATTCCACACTCCAGCAAATAATTCTTGAGTTCTAAATCCAAGTATTCAACACCTCAATCGGATCAAAGGATTTTCAATGATTTACTTAATTTCTTTTAAGTTTCAGCTTTGAAGTCTTTAAACTTTCCAAAAGTTTCAGATTTTCTTTACATTATGTAAGTATAACCATATCTTGAGTAATCGTCAATAAAAGTGATGAAATACTCATACCCACTTCTAGCTTGTACATTGATCGGTCCACAGACATCACTGTGTGCTAGCTCAATTGGTTCATTGACTCTTTGGCCCTTTCCTATGAAATGCCTCTTGGTCTAGACAAGATTCACGAACAAGAAGAGTTTCAACATTTAGTTCTTTCAAAGAACCATGCTTTGTTAATATGTTTAACCTATCTAGATTAATATGTCTCAACCTAATATGTCAAAGATATGTGTTATCATCATCGTGAAAAACTCTTTATCGCTTGTTGCTTTTAGGTTTTTCTACTTTAAATAATTCATAATTATTTAACGCGCGTTCAGTTGGTTTACATATATACAATCCGTTTATAACTTTTGCATAACAAATATCAAATCCATTCTTAGAAATAATAAACTCTTTATTGATAAGAAAAATTCGAATAATTGTTCTTGCATAATTGAAAGAGAAATAAAATTTCTTAAAAGTCTAGGAATATAAAAAAATATTGTTCAAAACTAAATAATTATATCCAAAAAGTAAACGGATTGTCCCTAATGCTTTAGCTGACACGAGCGCACCACTGTCAACTCTCAAATCGACCTCGCCATCAGCCAGCTCCTCCCTTGATGAATCAAGCATCTGCAAAGAAGAACATACATGGGTAGTGGCTTCTGAATCAAATATCTAGGCTGAAAAATCACATTTCACTAAACAAGCATCAAGAACAAGTAAATCATATTTACCTTTCTTTTTCAACTCGGAGAGATAGTTGTTACAGTTTCTCTTCCAATGACATTCAACCCCACAGTGGAAACATTTTCCCTTGGGCTTGCTGTTTTTCTTGTTCTTCTTGGCTTTTGGCGATGTCTTGGCTTTCTTCTCTTTCTTGTTCTTACTTTTGCCCATTCCATTGATCTTCTTCCTCTTGTTACTTTTAACAATGGAAGAAGGCTTTTGATCAACAACATTTGTCTCGACCTCTTTGGTCATTCTAACGTTGAACGAATTAAAAGTTTGTAGTTCATTCAACAATTGGGTCGTGTTGAATTGCCACTTGTTCATAACATAGTTGGTCGTGAAAGTAGAAAAAGCTTTTGTGAGCCACTTAAGTATAATGCTAACTTGATTTCACTCATCAATGGTCTCCCCATGTACTTCTGCCTTGTGCACTATGTTGATCATGTTCAAAACATGTTCTCACACAGAAGTATCATTTCTCATCTTAGTTCTACTCCTAGTAGTCTCATGACAACTTTGATCAGACTGCTGCCCAAACATCGCCTGTAGAGATTTCATAATCGCATAGGCAATCTCCATGCTTTCATGCTTAGTTCTCAGAATATCATTCATGCTCACAAGCATGTAGCACTTCGCCTTATTGTTTGATATGATCCAAGCATCATGTTTGTCCCTAACATTCTTAGGGGTGTTAGCAGGGGGATCCTCAAGACATTCCTCAGTAAGAACGAACTTATGGTTCTCTCAAATTAGCAGCAAGTTCATATTTGATTTCCAACGTACGAAACTATCACCATTCAATTTCTCGAGAGCGAGTAAAGCAGGCTTTCTCATGGTAGACATAATAATAATAACTGAAATTTAAAACATACAAGATTTAATATAATTGATAAATATCTAGAATTCAAAAAGTAAGCATGATACATGAATGCAACATAATAAACACACAAAATTTAACATTTAGTAATCACAATAAAATAACCCAATGATTAATGTGCTGCCTTAGGGTCAGTCAGATTAACCTCAGACTGTCTATGAGACACTCTCATCCTTGTTCATTCAAACTTAAAAAATCTCATATTTTCTCTTTCAACAATAAGGTATCACTTGTTTGGTCAAGTCACAATTATCCACATTAAAGCTTAATTGTGACTTTATAAGTATAACCCATTATTTCAAATTACATGACTTGATTTAGAATATGCCGCCTTAGGGTCGGTCAAAACTAAACTATATCACTTCCTCCTATCTTCTTAAGAAGTCCAACGTTGGTACAGCTCGAAACTTTTCTTAGGAGGATGAAAACAAAGCCATCTCAAGGCCCTCACAGTACCTCACGGAGTTGTACTAATAACGGAGACCGCGGGTTACATTGACATGTCAACATTATCCCACTCACTATTTTAGGATTATATGTTTCCATTTTTTAACTAATTAATTAAATTTCAAATTAATTACTAGTTAAAATAGTAATCCTATGAATATTTAATAATCAGTTATGTCAATCTTACTGGTCTAAGTTCATTTAACTTTCTAAAGCGCCTAAGTCATAATTAGGTGAACTTAGATTAACTAATTAATTATATTCATCAAACTTTCATAAAATTCTTTTACTAAAGTCAGTTTTCTAAAGGTTACTATAGTCCTTAGTATGGCCTGATTATCAAGTTTTAACTAATTAAAAGCTTACAGTTTATATGCAATTGATTTCATAAAATAATACATATAAACATAGTAGGACAATCCTAATAAATCATGTTTCTACTGATGAGATACATGATTAAATAAACTAGTGTGGGATTTTCATGTATGGCATGTGATCAACTAATGCATGAACATGTTATCAAATATAACAATTAAAATAATTATTTAACAATTAAATAAAATAATAATAGGCCGAGTAAATATTGAGTTTTTCTAAATTACAACCATTGAAATAAAGAAATAAAATTACAAAGCGAACTTCAAGAATACATATTTTCCAAATACTGCCATCTCCTCCTGATGTCCATCTTCATAATCTTCAAGCTCTGAACAAAATTCTACTTAATTAAAAAAAAATTCTTAATTAAAATTAATTTCAATAACTATACATTTAAAATAGTTGACTTTGATTTAACCAAATAAATATTTTAATTGATTTGATCAAACCCAATCAACATATTAATTTCTGATTTTCATAAAATTAAAAATTAAAATTAATTTATAATTTTCATAAACTTAAAAAAATTAATAAATAATTTTAAAATTACATTAATTTCAAAGTTAAAAAGGATATAATTGATAGATTTAGGGTTATAATTTAAAATCTACAACGATAGGTTAGTTGGTATTAGGGTTTGTGCGAACAAAACCTAACCCATCATCACCGGCCACCACTACCGGCAGCCGCCTGCCGCTGCCCGCCACCGCCATTGGAACAATATTTTCTGGCGTGAACAGTAAATTTCCGTGAACAGTAAATTTTATCGTTCGTCTCGTGCATTCTTCATCTTCTTGCGATCAGAATAATTACAATAAATATTCAAAATAAAAATTACAAAAATTCCTACGCCCCAAAATGACTTACACAATATTTAAGAAAAAAATAAAATGAACAAAGCCTAACCCAAAAATCATCATACAATTAACGATCCTTTATTTTCCATGCATTCATAAAACATATTCATCCATACATTCATACATATCTCATATTATATGAATAATGCAAGAAAAACCACACAATATTTAAAATATAAATATATAAAGACTGCTCTGATACAACTTGTTGGTCGTCGCGTAGCATGAGCGATGGAAGCGTGTGGCACAAGACCATTTTAAAAATTAAATTTTTTTAATAAAAATCAAATCTTTTAATAAAACAAAATCGTGCAACATTACAATAACTAAATTTTTTTTATTAAAAACTCTTTTCAATCAGTTAGGATCCATTATATATTTATATATTAAATTTACAACATATAAGGTTAGGAATCATATACTTCTTGTAGTCTAAATCAAGCGTCCTCGAAAAATCAATCGATTCTCTGTTCCCACGAAATCGTTTCAATGATTAGCAGACTCCGAGATCCACACCAATATCTTCCAAGTCAATCCTTAATGCACCAGGATGTGTGTGAGCACGTAGAATATAACGAAAATAATTTTCTGTCTCTAGATGTATTAAACACGTGAGATCTAGAGATATTACTAAGAATAACTTTTATGAAATGATTCTCTAAAAGAACGTGATGATTATTCTTTTTGAGATTTCGATTAGCTTTTAATCATAGAAATATCACTCCTTGAGAAATTGTGTTCTTCTCTCAACTCTTGATTGATGAACTGATTCACTTATTCAACAGATTGATTTATTCACACATATGAGGTCCTCAGAATAATATCTATATATTTTTTTTGATAATGGTGTAACAGATATTTTGGGATAATTAAAATATTATTTAATTAAAAATTATCAAGTGGGATCCACTACTATTGCGCACAACAATAGTGTCATGGGACACTACAGTGTTGCACACCCACTACTGTAATGTCACGTGGCACTACAATAGTCCATGTCAATTTCTGATACACAATCAGTGATTGACACATGGCCATTACTACATATTAAATATTTATTTTAATCAAATTAAATATCCAGATATTTGTTAATTCAAAACTAATATATTTGATTATCTCTATCAACTAAATTATCTATTATTTCACAAATAATAGATTTAATTAATAAAATTATTATCTAATAATATTTTAATTATCTAATTTAATTATCTAATTTCACAATGAAATATTTTGTCTAACTTATCAATAATTAGAAAAAATCGATAATTATTTACACACACACACGCACATATATTAATTCCAAAAATTATATTTATATATATAATAATTCAATTAATTAATTTTTAATTAATTAATCATACATTCATGAAAGATTTCATATTTTAATATGTTGCTGACAATTTTATTCATTATCTATTATCTTAATCCTCTCGTACTTATACACGATCATACTCTCATTAATGAATATAGAATTTTTAGATATTTATATAAATTATTCAACAATAATTTAAAAAACAATTATAAGAAAATGTAAGGCTCATTAAATTTCATATCAAAATATTAATACACATGCTTTGAGAGCATAACCCCAATACATGGTTCATTAAATTTTTTTCAATTTTTAAAACTTGATCCAACAATTGGTATCAGAGTATTGAGTTCTTGATAATACATATTTAGTGATTAAACATATTGATGGATTGATATTGTGATGTTTGCATATATTTTTGTATGATAGATTCAAAGTGTATTTGAATGTGTTTTATGACTGGATCATGATTGATTGGCTCTAGGTATTTATTTTCAATTATAGAATTGATGTATGCCAAAATTGAGGCATAGGATTTGATGTAATTTAATTTTTGCAAGAGTTGTATTTTTAAATTCCATGTAAATCCGTCATCGCAAGAGTAGTCACTGTTTATCATCACTGTCGCTTGTCATTGCGCTATGCCGTCACTTGCTACCCCACGCTGCTTGCCATCGTTGCTCGCCGCTGTAGGTTTCCTAATTATGGTTTAGGAAACCTTGGGGTTTTGGAAACTTTTGGGTTTAGGAACCTTAGAATTTTTAAAACCCTAGTGGCACAAGACTATTTTGGATCTTGGGCTGGCGTGGACCCACCAAGCCTATTGAGGTGTTGGACTGAGCAAGGGTTGCTTGACCCAAAAAATTCACAGGAATTTGAAATTTGACTCCAAGCCCAATCTAGTTTCTAAAAATTATTTTTATTTATTTCGGTAATTTTTCAACACTAATTATGAGAATTTATTTTATAAATTTATTTTTAAAAAATAAATCAATTGATTAATCTACTTGGTAATTTATTTATCAAAGTAAAAATTGTTGGAAAATTAAATTTAAATTGAATTTAAATTTGAGAATAGGACTGGACCTTAGTAAAGAGTTACTAAGAGGTGAGACTTTTTGAAGGAGAATGGGACAATTTATAAAGAGTGATTCTTTTTGGAAAAAGCAAAGAAAAATCAATTTTTTCAAAAACTAAGTGGGAGGGTCGTTTACATTGAAACGTTCACAAGGTTCCCAACGTAAACTTGGTCATTGCATGAGGATGGTTTAGAGCCACTTTGAGTCATCGAGTTACTTGAGAAGCTAAAACTTCGTTCCTAGACAGTCTGTCAGTTCATAGCAATCTTTAAAGCCGATGCATTGGTTAAACAATTAAACCGAAGCACATTGGAATCTCTCATAGGAGCTAATCAATGGGGCATTGGACCAAGGTGACCAAAACCATTGGTGATTGGTTAAGCTAGATGTAATGACATATTGAGAAGCGTTAACCAAATGAGAAGAGACTCGATGCGATAGGAGGTAGATCGGCTATTGTCCTTAGATGAGACGAGCTATCGTTGATCGTAACATCATGGAAGAAATATTTTGATCGTAGAAAGTTTAATACTTGATGAGGAAAAATAATTCAAATTGGAATAGTTAAATGCTCTAAGGTTTTTGATTTCACCAAACCAAACATGCTCTAAATTTTAAATCTCAATCATTCAATTGTTTATCAAATTATTGGCAATGAATTCCACTAATGTAATTATCAATCTTTCTCAAGCATCGATAACAATGAATCAAAAATATTAATCCCACATCTCTGTCAAGATTAAATAAATTGAAACTCATTAAGCACAAGAAAATATAATTTCTACACTAGATCCATAATTATCCCTAACTTATAAAATTCTAATGGTGTTATAAACAAAGAGAAAATTTAATCATCACTTCTCAATCTCAGAATTAAATCTAAAACCATGCAACAGTTGGCCAGACAAACACAAGCATTAAGAATGGATTATAACACTCAATCATACTGAATAAACATTGATTGAACTGAAAATTAAAATATATGAACATACATGGTTTGGCTACGTCGTAGCCCTAGATAAGAAAATTAGAACATAATAGAATAAAAAGGCAACATAATAATATTCATCAACATAGAGGAAAATAGAAGAAAAAACTAGATTTGAGAATGAATTGATGTTGAGATTTGTATGTCGGTTTGATTCGTCTTCATTTCCTCTCCAAAAAGCTCTCTTCTCTGCCTCCCACGTCCAAAACGTTCTCTAAAAACCCTCAAATATTCTATTTATACACTAGGGTTTGATAAGAAATTTTTTTTACTGAAAATCAGAAAGAAAAAAATATATATTTATCGCACTGACATCAAGACACTAGGAGACAGCTTCGCGGAGTTGTCTTCTCGTAACGTCCAGCGTCACGACGCTGGCTTACTGTAACACCCAGTGTCACAACACTGGCTTTCTTCCCTGGTCCATTCTTGTCTCGATTTATCCGCATTTTTACCATCGAAATCTTTTTAAATCTTTCCAAATGCACTAGAATATCTTACCTACAAAATAAATGTAAAACAAACATAAATCAAATAATAAAACTCAAATAACCAATTAAATTAAAGTTAAGATTATCTGAAATGTGAGTGTGAAACACACTCATCAAATACCCCAAAACTTAACTTTTTTCTAGTCCTCGAGAAAACCAAAAAAATCAAACAAGATAAATCATAAACTCTAATTAAGAAAAACTATAGATAGAGTGGCGAAATGTTTTGACTAACTAAACTTGCCTTAGAGATTTCAAAATAACGATAACCCAAAAAAAATTTCTGAATTGTGATAATGTAGAATTTCAACACAAACATCGACTTACATTACACTATGTAAAATCCCGAGTGTATGTGTGTTACCTTAAGTCATCCAACTTCTTAATCTCAAATGAGTTTATGCAACCAAGTATTGCAAGAGAGGATCCATTAATCTATAAATAGATTAGAACTCCATAGGCCAATTTTGCATGTCACTCTCCACTAATGTAGGCAGACCATAACACTTAGGATCATTAGGACTTTCGTAGGCTCGTAATGTATGGTAAGGGTTTAGGGTAGAATAAAGGATATTATTTCGGCTCAAGTTTTACCCATAGTCACACATGCATTCTAGGAATCAATGAGCTTAACTCAACTTTTCTTGTAACACCCTCAAACTTGTCATTCCACCTCTTGAATTATAAACCATGCTCAACCATTCTTCTTCTTCTTGTTTTTTTTAATTTGATTTCTTTAAGCTCCCAAACTAGTTGGTCGTAGGGTATTAGTTGTTAAGACACCCCTTCGAGCTTAGTACTCAAGTCCAAGAGGCTACGGAATCAAAAAATTTCACAAGTTTTTTTAATATATCAAAACTCCTCCCATCCACCCAGATAGTCATAGCTCCAAGTAATTTTCTAAAACATCTAAATGCAATGAGTAAAAAGGGTTACTGGGGAAAACTTTTTATAAGGTTAGGAAATTGTCATGGGTGATAAAAAATGGCTATTTAGGCTCAACATGAATGACTAGGAAATAATTATGCACATGTTGACTTGAAAAGCTCAAACAGTCCATAGATGGCCTAAATCATGTCCTAAGTATAGTGTAGCCTAAAATTTCACCTTGAGCAATAGTCAAACTGGTTCTAGAGTTCTTATAAGATCATAATAATTCCTTAAGTCACATAAACCTTCTCTAAGCAAAAAGATACTCAAACGCTCAAGGCTAGGTGCTCATCATTTTTTTGAAGTTATCAATAAATCAAAACCAATCTTATCATAGGCGTTAGTGTTGTCTACAACAGAATGCCAAAATATTAATTTTTAACAAAGCCACCACTCCTAAACTTAAAACTTTCATTGTCCTCAATGAAAAAAAAATGTAAAATGAGTATGTAAAGAGGACTCCCAGAATAAGGATGAGCTTTCATCTTTGTGAGTCTCTACATTGTTCGTTTGTCTCAAATTAAGTGGAGAAATTAAGCCTGAGCCAAATTAGTCCATAGTTTTTTTTAACCTGAATAAACCAAAATAAAATAAATAAATAAATAACAAAAATAAAATCGAGTTGTCTCCCGGTAGCGCTTGCTTTAATGTCATCAGTCAGACATTGATCATCCAAGCTCCACCCTTTGTTCACTGACTTTAAAATTCCCTTTGTTTTAGAAATTGACCACCCCAAGGCTGTTTGGGCTCTCTTAACACCATCAGCAGCTTTATTCATGTTCACCATTTAATGAAGAAGAGTTAATGAAAGGCAGAATGGATGTTTCTCCTATAAAGTTGTACCGAAGATGGAGGAGGTCTAACACTGGTGGTTTTTCAGTAGATGGTAGGTGTCTAGGTTTATCTCCTCCCAATTATGCACTATCCACCTGCAACAACTATTCATATTATTTGGGTGTTTGATTTCTTTGAAGACATTGAAAATTACTTGATCTTCTTGCACTCTCAAAATAAGTTCTCTTTTTTGCACATTAATAAGAGTTATTCTTGTAGCTAAGAATGGACTACCAAGAATAATTGGAATTTATTGGTTTATCCACCTTTAGCTGAGAATGGACTACCAACAATAATTCAGCTGATAAAATAAATTTATCCACCTTTACCGAGATGTCCTCAATAATTCCCCGTGGATATCTGATCGATCGATCAACTAACTGTAAAGATATCGTCGTGAGCTTAGCTTCTCCAAGACCAAGCTTCTTGTAAATTGAATATGGCATCAAATTAATACCTGCTCTAAGATCACATAGAGCCTTTTAAAAATATGAAGTCTCAAAGGTGCAAGGAATAGTAAAACTCCTAGGGTCCTTTAGCTTCGGAGGTAATTTATTTTGTAAGATAGCACTACACTCCTCAGTAAGTGCAACTGTCTCATACTCCTCTAGCTTTCTCTTGTTCGAGAGAATTTCCTTCCTGAATTTGACATAGCACCGTATTTTTTCCAAAGCATCATGAAAAGGGATGTTTATATGTAGTTTCCTAAACACATCAAGAAACTTAAAAAACTGCTTGTTCAGTTTTTGCTTCTAGAATCGCTGAGGGAATGGGATATTTAGGACATTAGGTGGAAGATTATCAGGAAAGAGATTTGACATAGGCTTTTCTTTTTCTTTTCAAAGCTCTCAATAAAATCACAATCTACAACCTCAGTTTGTGATTCAATTGGCTAAGAGCTTTTAGCTGTTTCTTTCTTCGGTTCTACTAACTCCTTGCCACTACGAAAGGTAATGGCAGTTACTTCTTTTTTGGATTCCTCTCAGTGTTGCTCGATAGAGAATCTTGTGGTCTCTGAGTTAGTATTTCTCACAGTTGACCCATTTAAAGCTCCAAATTCTGAATAGATGCATCTTGACTCTAAGTACTTTTTTCTTACCTATGAATACTTGTTTCTTACCTCTGAAGTGTAGCATTTGTTCTTGCCATAAATTGAGTAATATTGACTGTGAGCTGGGTAGGAGCATCTTCTAAAGAAATTTTAGGTTGCTGAGGTAGAAACTAAGGTTGAGTAGCAACTGGTAGATTAATCACATTCTGACTATTCTTCCAAGAGAAATTAGGGTGATTTCGCCACCATTGGTTGTAAGTGTTGGAGAATGGGTTATTCTACCTGTTGTAATTCTCAACAAAATTAGCATGTTCTGACTGAGAATGAGAGATTACCATCTTGACATTCAGTACTAAGATGAGGTTCATTGCACAAATCATAAACTTCCCATGAAGCATGAATAACACTAGCGTTGACGATAAAAAAGCTCAATTGCTTGGACAGTGTAGCCACTTGAGTAGTAAGAATAGTAAGAGCATCGACTTCATAAACTCCATGATTATATCTTAGTAAGTTGTGCTCAATTGGCCATTGATAGGCATTAGCAGTCATTTCTTCAAGCAAAGCATAAGTCTCCTCATGTGTTTTGCCCATTAAAGCTCCATCTGTTGATGCATCCACTAATGTCTTCGTTGAATTCCCTAACCCATTACATAAAGTTTGAACTTGTAGCCATCCAGGGAGTCCATGATGTGGGCACCCTCTCAACATCTCTTTAAACCTCTTTCAAGCTTCATAAAAAGACTCAATATCATATTGCACAAAGGTAGTCATCTCATTTCTCATCTTAGTTGTTTTAGCTAGTGGAAAGAATTTAGCCAAAAATTTCTCAGACAGTCCATTCCAAGTGGTGATTGATGCAGCGTGCAAAGAGTTCAACCAACTCTTAATCTTATCTCTGAAGTGAAAATGGGAATAATCTTAGCCTAATTGCATCAGTTGAGACATTGTTGTGCTTGAATATCTCATAAATTTTGAGAAAAATTACTATGTGAACATTTGCACCATGTGAACGATAGTTGGCTTAATCTCAAAATTATTGGTATTAATAATAGGGCGTTGAATGCAGAGACGGCCTCATTGACAACCAGCATACCATAGTCCTGAATTGCCCGATTATTCTGGTTGTTCACAATTTCAGGATTTTCTCTAGCGTCTTCCATGGTTTCTTGAGGATTTTTAGAAGCTAATCTCCTCACTTTTCTATTACAATGACAAGTTCGTTCAATTTCAAAATTCAGGAGAGTCAAATTTTCGATTCTAAAATTTCTCGTACATCTTAGAGAATGTCTAAAAATTTAAAACAGTAAACAATCGTAAATAAAAAATTAAGAATCAAAGTAAAATTGGACGTAATTCCAATATTAATACACAAAATGAATCCCCGGCAACGGTGCCAAAAACTTATTACGATTTTCTAGAGTGCAAGTGTACATTATTATCGTCAAGTAATAAAATTTCTATGAAAATAGAGTATCATCCACAGGATTGATTGATATTATTAAAATAGTGAAATTGACTATACCTTAATTCTAATTGAGAATGACAAAAGTTAGGATTTTTTAATGAAGTTTCAAACTAAAAAGATTAATATGTGATAAGGAGAAATAATTCAAATTAAATAGTTAAAAGCTCTAGGGTTTTTTATTTCATGAAACCAAATATGCTCTAAATTTGAAATCTCAATCAATCTATGGCTTGTCATAACGTCCAGCTCCGTGACGCTGGCTTGCTGTAACACTCAGCGTCGCGACGCTGGCCTTTTGCCCAGGTCTGTTCTTTTCTTGATTTATTGACATTTTTTTCCTTCCAATTATTTTCAAACCTTTCCAAATCAATCCAAATATGCTAGAATATCTTAAATACAAAATAAAAGTAAAACAAACATAAATCAAATAATAAAACTCGAAGAACCAATAAAATTAAAGTTGAGATAATCTAAGATGTGAATGTGAAACACACTCATCAACTGTCAGATGAATCATGGAACTCCTGTAAGAGAACACACGATGTTAATCATAAGTTATCTAAATGAGATGGAGATCATGGGTGCTGAGGTAGATGGTGAGACTCAAGTTGATATTATCATTGAGACCCTTCTAGACACTTTTGAGAACTTCAAACTTAATTATTCCATGAATAAGTTGGGGTACTAGCTTTCAGAGCTTATAAAGGAGTTACAAGCTCCTGAGACCCTATTTCTGAAGGGAAAGAGAAAGTCTAGAGAGCCAAACTTTACTGAAAGTAAGTCTTCCACTATTGCCAAGAAGAAACATAAAAGTGGTCCAAAAAAAGCTAAGAAGTAGCACTCGAAATCTGTGAAAGGTAAGGGCACTCAAACGTGGACAAGTCGAATGACAAGTGTCAACATTATGGAGCCATTGGCCATTAGAAGTGCTCGGAATATATCAAGGAGTTGATATCCAAAGGTACATTACTTGTTACTGAGGCCTGTTATGTGGCAAACTCTATTTTTTCATGGATTGTAGACTCTACAACCACTAACCATATATGATGTTCCCTGTAGGGGTTCAAGGAAATTAGAAGGTTTGACAAGGGCGAGTTCAACTTCCGTTAGGGGAATGGACCACTAGTTTCGGCTGTATCAGTTGGAACTATAAAATTGTCATTTGATAATAGTTTTTTGGTTTTACGAGATGTTATTATATACCAATTTTTGGAAAAAAATCTTATTTTAGTAGCTAGTTTAATTGAGCAATGATTCTCTATGAATTCATTGATAAAGATATTGGTATTCTTAGAAATAATTGCTTAATTACTATTGCACGGTTGATAAATAACTTATTCTATGTAAAACCAAAAGTTTCATTGATATGCAATACTAAAATAAATACTGATTTAAAAAGAGATAGTAAAAGGTTGAAGTCTGACTCAATGGATCTAACCTACTAGTGGCACTTGCGTCTTGGTCACATTAGCCTAGATAGGATTAAAATACTTGCAAAGTATGGTCCATTGCAAACTTTATGTGGGGATGACTACCCACATGTGAATCCTGCATCGAAGGTAAAATGACCAAGAGACCCTTTTCAGTGAAGGGTTAAAGAGGCACTCAATGCCTCAAACTCGTACATAGTGATGTATGTGAGCCATTGAATATCCAAGTAAGAGGAGGTTATGAATATTTTGTAACCTTCATAGATAACTACTCACATTTTGGACATGTTTATTTAATGCGCCAAAAGTCTAAAATCTTTGAAAAGCTCAAAGAATACAAGGCTATGGTTGAGAAGCAATTAGATAAAAAAATCAAAACACTATGATCCGATCGTGGTGGAGAATACTTGCTAGGAGAGTTTGAAGACTTTCTTAAGGAAGAATGTATTATTTCTCAGCTTACAATACCTGGTACTCTACAACAGATTGGTGTGTCGGAGAGAAGGAATCGAACTCTGATGGATATGGTTAGATCTATGATGAGTTAATCATCCCTCCTAGATCAATTCTGTGGATATGCCTCGGAATTAGCGGCATATATTTTGAACCAAGTTCCGTCAAAGACAGTGCCTAGTACACCAAATGAAAGATAGGGTGGATGAAAGTCATCCGTAAGCCACCTTAGGATATGGGGATGCCCGACACACGTACTAAGATCGAAGATAGGGAAGTTGGCCAATCGATCAGAATTATGCATGTTTGTAGGATATCCCAAAGGAATAAAGGGATACGTATTTTATAGTCCAAATGACAAGAAAATATTCGTATGCTCGTTTTCTTTGAAGAGGACTATTTAAGAATTGTGAAGCCAAGAAGCACACTTACGCTAGAAGAATTATTGAGCGGGAGAGCACCTACTCCCCAACCAGGTTCGGTTTCTGATTTAATAATGGAAGAATCACAATAGGAGCTAGAGTCTATGGAGCCTTGACGTAGTGGGAGGGTTGTGAGATAATCTAACAAGTACATGTCTTATGGAGATGCCTTAACACCAGTCTCAGATAAGGATCATGATGAGCCTATTTCCTACTCGTAGGTCATGGTTGGTCCTGAAGCAAACCTATGGTAAGAAGCCATGAAAGTTGAGATAAAATCGATGTACTTGAACCGAGCCTGGAAACTTACAGATCCTCTTAAAGGGGTAAATCCTATAGGGTGTAAATGGATTTATAAGAAAAAGATAGGTCTGAATGGGAATGTAGAGCCATTCAAAGTTAGGCTAGTAGCCAAGGGCTACACCCAAAAGGAAAATATTGACTAAGAAGATATCTTCTCACTGATGGTCATGTTTAAGTCCATCAAAATCCTCTTGTCCATTGTTGTTGTCCTTGATTATGAAATATGGAATATGAACGTCAAGACTACATTTCTTGATGGTAATATTGAAGAACACATTTATATGGCTCAACCAGACAGGTTCATAGAGAAAGGTCAAGAGAGCAAGGTTTGTAAAATGTTGAAGTCCATTTATGGACTTAAGCAAGCGTCTCAATCATGGAATATAAAATTCGAAGTGACTATCAAGAACTTTGGTTTTGAACAGTTAATGGATGAACATTGTGTGTATAAGCTGATACATGAAGGGAAAGTAGTTTTTCTAGTCTTATATGTGGACGGTATTCTTCTCATTGTGAATGATGTAGGAAAATTGCCCGATTTCAAGATTTGGCTTGCAAAGCAATTTGATATGAAGGATTTTGGAGAAGTTGCATTTGTCCTAGGTATTCAGATCTTTCGAGATAGGAAGAACAGACAATTGGCACATTTTCAATCATCTGATATTGCTAAGTTGATGGATCGCTTCAATATACAAGACTCCGAGAGGGGATATCTTCCCTTTAGGCATGGAATCAGCCTCTCCAAGGAGTAGTATCCTAAGACTTCTCAAGAAGAGTAAGACATGAGAAAGATTCTCTATGCCTCAACCGTAGGAAGTCTCATGTACGTGATGATTTGCAATACACCAGATATTTGCTACGCCATGGGCATGGTGAATCATTTCCAATCTAATCCTGTACTCGAGTATTGAAATGTCATCAAGAATATCCTCAAGTATCTTAGGAGAGTGAGGAACTACATGCTTGTGTATTCATGTATTGACTTGAATATGATGGGTTATACTAACTCCGATTTCCAAGCAAACAAGGATTCAAGGAGGTACAATTTAGGATTGGTGTTCATCCTGAATGGTGGAGCAGTAGTATGGAGAAGTATCAAGCAATCTCGTATTGTTGATTCTACAATGGAAGATGAGTATGTGGCGGCTTATGAAGCTGCAAAGGACGCTATCAAGATAAGAAAGTTCCTGAAGACTCTGGAAGTCATTCCAGATGCTGACAAGCCCATGACACTTTATTAGGATAATAGTGGGGCTGTAGTAAACTTGAAGGAACCGAGGAGCCACAAACGATCCAAACACATAAAGTGAAAGTATCACCTCATCAGAGAGATTGTTCGCAATAAGATGTTGTAGTAACGTAAATATCGACGGTCAACAACCTGGCAGATCCATTCACAAAGAGTTTAAGCGGTTTAGTCTTTGATGGTCATTTAGAGGGCATGGGGATACGAGATTATACACGCATACTTTAGTCCTAGTGGGAGCTTAATGGAATTGTGTCAATAAATAAAGTAGGGTGTAATAACTATTTATGAGTATTTAGTTATTTCTCTAACATTTATGTATTACTGAATTTTATGAATAAATGAAAGTTTTCCTTTAATTAAAGTGTGTTTATAATTTACTTAAGTCCTGGAACTATTATAAACATAAGAAGAGTAAAGACAGAGGGGCCTTCAAGACAAAGTCTTCTGAAATAATTCAGAATGTTATTCGTAGTCTTAGGATCGACTGGGCAATTGTGTTCGATTACGACTGTTTGGTTGAACCAAATGATACCAATCTTGGGGCATGGGAGTGGAGACTCTAACGGTTGACTTGGACATGTTATGAAACATGTTGAATAGACCAGTAACAAATTAGTTTAGAGCAAAGCCGTTTATCTAGCTCTAAATCTAATTGTTACACCGTAAGGGTGTTTTCATGATTACCTTAATCTTGAGGTGAAAAAGAAACTTGACTTAGTTACTTGAAATCTTTGATACGCCAAATGAATGAGTTCAAATTGCTAGACAATACATTGGCTGTCGGATCGTGATTCAAGTATGTTGGAGTTGCATGATTCACAGATATAGAATTCGTGGTAAGATTGCAATAGCAACAATATCACCTTATATTTTATTGGTAAGTGCATGAATAAATAAACTGGGCCTGGAACTGGATGACATGAGTCATTGAATAAGACACTATACAAGACACTTCACTGATATGTCTTTCTTATTCACAGTCAATAAAGGAGTTAAGAAAATAATAACCAGAAGGGTAAAATGGTAGTTTTATATCTCACTCTTGTTACTGATATTCACGAAGGTTAACATTGTAAAATATTCGGAGGACCGTGAATAAATATATTTATTTGCACCAACAGAAAATATAGCACGCATGAACCAAGAGTTGATTTGGCATCGGACCAATAGTGGAGTCGTACGATGACGGGATTGAATAAGTCAGGAATTTATGGAGATAAATTAGCTAGCCAAGTATTTGAATCTCATAGTTTTATTCATGTGGTTCCATTCGATCTCAGGAATAGTTCATAAGGACAGGAATGAGAAATAACATCAGTTGGACCAAAAATATATTTTGGACCAGGATACACTTTCCGAACTCATATGTATTGGGTGTCATGACTAAATTAGTAAAGAGGAGAATTAATGTTCAAATTAATTAACTTTTTACGTTCTAATTATCAGATAATTAGTAAATAAAAAATAATTAATTAATTGGTAGGGATCGATTTATTTAATTTATCAATTTAGATTGATGAATTTGGAAACAATATTGGCTCTAAGGGAGATGTAAAAATCACAAAGAGCAGCGCAGGGAGATGGTGAATTTCGGCAATTTACAATGTAAGGTATATGTGTAAATTATATAATTATTATATAAAAGATTGCAATAGGCTTGCATCACTAACCTAAGCTTAACCTAATCACAGTGTGTGATTATTCAGAGAAAAAAAGGTTTTCTCTCTCCCTCTTCCTTGTTGTCGCTGAAATCATAGTGAGGAAGAAGAAAAATTATTTTGTCTTCCTCAGTTGTTTAGAGAACTCACACTCTAATTTTGTCAATATCCTTGCGAGTCATACTTATGAATCCTACAAGTGGTTGTTGATGTGAAGATCGATTAAAGTTCTATGAATCTCAAGAATGAGGAACGCGAGACTATAAATTGGATCCCGTTAATTCTGAAATTCTCCATTAGAGGAAAAGGTAAAAATTGTTTGTATCTCTTCTCAATACGTTTATCAAATATGTATGATCGATGAAAGGTTTTATATTTAATATGATTTTTTAAATATTTATTACGAAATTTTTTTGATGTTCCGCCTACGAACCGTTCGTTGTTCATTAATTTTTCTTCAATTTTTAAAACTCAATCTAACATTTGAAGGTAATGGCCCAGGCTCTACCATACTATGTCATTGGCACCTTTAGGTTGCCAAAAAGAGTCTGTTGTAATCTCCAAGCTGCTATAATGAAGTTCTGGTGGTAAAAAAAGAGGATCATATGGGCATAAGGTGGTGTACTGAGAAGAGAATGGCTTGCAGGAAGGATGTTGCTAGTTTGGGATTTAGGGACCTTGAAGACCATAACTCAGCTCTTTTAGCCAAGTAAGCCTAGTTTGTGCTTCAAAACCCCAACTCTCTTTGTTCAAGATTGCTTAAAGGACTTTAATTTCCCAATGAATCTTTTTTAAAGGCTAAAGCTCCTAAGTATAGTTCATGGGCTTGGAGGAGCTTATGGTTTGGTAAGGAGATCATTAGAAAGAAAAGCTCTTGGTTCATCGGAAATGACCTTTCCAACCAACATCTGGGATGACATTTGGTTATTCAATGGTAGAAGTTTGTGGATTTTAAATCTGACAGTTTCTCCTTAGTTATTGATCTCTTTTCTGGTTTTAATTGGGATCTCCGCAAGCTTAACCTTCTCTTCCCTCCCTGGATAGTGAAGGATATTTGCTCTATTCCTATCTCTCTCACAAGTGTCCCTGATAGACTGGTTTGGTCGTTTATTAAAGATGGGAACTTCTCTGTAAAGTTATGTTACCATGCAATTCATGAAAAGAGATTGGACGATAGTAGTATTGGTTCTTCCTTTGCCATTCTTATTAAGGATAGTTTTTGGAAATCTTTATGGAGATTTTCTATTCCTCGAAATATAAAATTGATCTTTTGGAAAGTTGTCCAAAATTTCCTTCCTGTTAGATAAGTGCTAACTAGAAGGAGCATTATACAGAACCCTTTATGCCCCATCTGTGAAGAAGAGGAAGAATTTGTCCTTCGTGCTTTGATTACTTGTAAATGGAGCAGACTTACTTGGTGCAGTTCATCTCCTCAGCTCAGAGCTTTCCGAATATGTGAATCTGATTTTGGCAGTTGGGCTTAGAATAGAATTTCAGATCTTCTCTCTCACCCTGATGGAGTTTTGGCATCTCAGTCCTCAAAATCTTTCTATTATCTCCGATGGGTTTTAGAAGCCTCATGATGCTGGTGTTATCAAGATTAATTGTGATGCAGCCTTTGATGCTAGCAAAAACAAATGTGGCATTAGTGTTATTGCTAGAGATCATTTAGGTGACAGTTTACTGCTTTCTGCCATATTTTTTCTGGTTTTTCCATTGATTTTGGTGAATTGAAGGCTATTGAGGAAGCTTTGAGGATGCCCGTAATAGCTCATGGTCTAAGGTGTTTATTGAATCCGATGCTCAAAAGGTGGGGAAATGGCTTACTGATTCTCCTTGCCTTGATTGGAACTGTACAATTATGTCTTAGAGGTTAAGAAGAGCTTAGTTCAAGCTAGTAATTGTTCTGTTTTATGGGTTAATTGGAAGCTTAATTCCACTACTAATGCCATTGCTAAATTTGGATTAGATCGGAGTTAGGATTGTTGTAATCTTAGTTATCTTATCTTTTTGCCAGCTGGATCTCTAAGGAGAAGGTCATTGTTAGAGGGAGAAGAAGACCCCCTTAAGTTTGTATCTTTGTCTCTTAATGAAATCTCTTTTGTTCAAAGAAAGGAAGATTTCTCTTCTTATTCATTCTCACAGCAGGAATGCATTAATAGAATTATCCTTCCATGTTAGATCATTGTGGCAAGAACTCATTTCTACTTTTTTTCACCCCTACCCGAAATCCCGCTTTGGGAGCTAGCTTCCTTCAAAGTGCTAATGAGAAAAACGAAAAATTGTTATAATTAAGAAAATTTTATAAGATATTTATCACATCAGCTTATAAGTTGTAAAATTAAAACTAAAGTTAGTGTTGAAATAAATATAATTAATAATTATGTAAAACATATATTTCTTAGACATCATACAGTGTCACTACACAAGAATTGTGTGAGCGAATGATTTTGGATTTGCATCATTTTCATAAAATACAAATACATTTACTAGTTGAGATTCTTGCTGAGGTACATTCACGGATTTAGATCCAAGCGATGCACACTAAAATTCAAGTTCACTAACCCTTGACTTTACCCCACTCATGTTCCTAAATTCGAACAATCTTTCGAGATGTCCCTTCTGGAAATAGACTATTACTTTGCTATCCAAATATTATAGTTGAAGTTTGACATAATCTCATTCCACGGACTCATCTAAAATGCTTTGGACCTATAACTTCTGAAAATGCATTTCTAGGTGAAATAACATGGGTCGTCATAATTTCTTACTTCTTTTCTATAACACAAATAAATAATTTGAATTGCATATATGACATTTATAGACTAAAATTACTAATGATAACAATCAAATATTACCTACAGCTCTAGATGCAGATTCAAGATCAACTCAACTCTCATCCTTGTGCTTATGCGAATCTATAAACACTTTGACTGGGTTTGGCTCTTTCCTTCGTCTATCATTATATTTAAAAAAAATTATATTCTCAATCACAATATTAAAAATAAAAATACTATTTATAATATAAAAAATTAACATACCATTTCATCGATTCTTCTAGCATAGTTTTCTTTAGAGTGAATGATTTATCATTTGTTTCGCTTGCACCATAGTATTTATTTCACTACCATACCTTCAGAAGAGAACAAAAAATAGACAGTGGCGTTCCATTAATCTATTAGAATATTATCCAGTTTATGACTTAGACATTCTTCTTCCCTCATATATTTTATCGAATATTCTCTCCTTAACTTGTTTTTATTATCCTTCCACCCTCATTAATGGTGGACAATGTTATCTTTCTATGGGATTCGGTAACTTTTCATTTACTCTGAAAAGTAACAAATGCATAATTAGTAAATATGTAACGAAAGATATAATTAAAGTTATGTATTTATACATTCATGATATCCTAAACTACATTCTTGTACATATCCGACATCTTCTTCTAAGTATCATAAATAGGCAACATATCATAATGTGTAGCTATTGTACAAAAATATAGTAAGTATTGCTGCTTTGCTCTTAACGGATTTTCCCAACGTATTGAATTCACATTTCATCTTCTTCCCTTCAGGTAAATTCTATATTGCATTCATTTAGTCCGGCCGCGAGTATTTCCCCTAATAGATATTCCATCTATGTATAAAACATTATTTTTGTATTTTGTATGAGACAT
The DNA here is from genome assembly GCA_003255025.1 of Datisca glomerata. Lineage (NCBI taxonomy): Eukaryota > Viridiplantae > Streptophyta > Magnoliopsida > Cucurbitales > Datiscaceae > Datisca > Datisca glomerata. The sequence continues at coordinate 571,245 of QANY01004331.1, read as the reverse complement.
TATATGAATGAGATAAATAATTTATATGAAACATTAAATAAATATTATACATGTCGGATCCTTGATCCACCGTTGGGTTTATATATGAATATTTATGTGTTCTAGACTATCAAATAAAGTTAAGTCTAATTAAAAGTGATATACTAAAGTGTGGGTAATTTGGACTTTAATGTATCTAATAGCCTGTTTTCCTTTGATGTGTAGAAACTTAAGGGTAATTTCTATTTTTATGATGGGCTAAAATAAAAATATCAAAATATAATAGAGATGTTATCTATATAATGGTTATGATCTACAGATCACACGATTAGGAGAAACCATTATATTCTCTCTAATATCCTATAGATATAAAGAAAACATATAGACTTGATAAAAAGACTCTATCTTAGATAATCGTGTAGATCTAGAAGGTCAATGCTTAGCTCTATAAAATGGTCTATCATCATGGATTAATGTACGCTTCCACTTAATTCGTTATTTGATTCTTGGTGTTTCAACATTAGTTCTTGGGATTTTGAGAAATGATTTATACTGATTAAAAACTGTTATCTAACAAGTGGTATTAGAGCAATTTATGTTGAATCATTGAGGATCAAATTTATATTTAGATCCATGATTATAAGTGATTATATATATGGGTGTTCTTGAATTTAATAAATGTGATTTTTTTTGGAATTATTAGATTTAAGAACAGAATTTTTTGTGTAATTTAGAATATTTAAAGGACCACCGACTCGCAAGGCCACCACTTTCCCTAGTTTCAACCCTTAGGGTTAATTAAGTACACATGCCAAAGGCCCGTGAGAGGTAGGGTGCTCTGGGTTAACCTGGAGCTTTAAAAAAAATAGTGCCCACAACCACAAAGGTAAGGGTTGTGGGCAGAAGCCTATAGCAATGAAGGAATCCAGTTTTATTTTATTTTTTTAATCTTTATTTTCTACGACCTTCAATTATTAAAAAATATTTTTTTAAATATGTTTTTTGTTATCAATTAAAAAATTATGGATTGTTTAATTAAATTGATTTGAGATCAATCTTACAGATCAATTAATTAAAATAATTTCAAATTAATTTTATGGATTGTAAAACTAATTTCTAGTCAATTAATTTAAGGATTAATTACGGTAATTTATAAATTTGAACATTGGTATGTTATATATATATATATAAAGGAACATGTCACTAAAGTGATCTCTCTTGTGAAAATTAATTTTGTCTTAAAATATAAACGGGTATATGCATATAACTTTTGTGAATATTAACTGACCCAAATGAAGGTAAATATTTGATAGAATTACATGTGCTTCTGTGATAATAAATGTGTGATGATTATTCAGTTTTACATGTGAGCAACAAATCAGCCCAAAGGAAGGTTTCTTGTTTGATATGTTATTATCATCAGTGTTTAATGATTATTCGGTTTTACATGTGAGCAACAAATCAGCCCAAAGGAAGGTTTTTTGTTTGATATGTTCTTATCATCAGTGTTTAATTACCACACTAATAATTCACTTTCAAGTTAATAGTTTGGCCAAAGTCAAATTATTAATGGAGTTGTCGATGTCTTGAGATGGAGTTTACCTTTGTTTGAATTTATCATTGTTTTGGGACTTACGTGAGCTTGTTTTTGTTGTTTTTTTTGTTTATTCAGTTATTACTCCCGCTAGTATTACTGTCAACATCAATTCAATTCAAGTACTAAATGACTCAAACTTTAAGTCCTAGAAAGAGAACCTCTTGATTGGTCTTGGCGTCATGGATCTCTACCTAACGTTAATGACTAATTCTCCTTCACCCTTCATGGATAAGAGTGCTTCTGATGATAAGAGGGTATGGAAATGTGGAGAAATCAAATCGCATGTGTATGATGATCATGAAGAGAGCATTCTGGAAGCATTCAGGGGCATTATATCTAAAAAGATTGCTACGGATAAGATTTCCTTCCGGGTATTAAAAAGAAGTTTGTCAAGAATCAAAATGCAGAAATCGGTACATTCTTGACAGATTTAATTTACTAAGGTATAAGGGTAAAGGCCACATATGGAGTACATCATAAAAATGTCTCATATTACTTCAAGGTTGAAAGCATTTAAGCTTGAACTCTCTGAGGACTTGCTTGTGTATCTAGTTTTGATATCCCTTCCAGCGTAATTCAACCAGTTTAAGGTGAGCTACAATAGTCAGAAAGAGACTTGATCTCTGAATGAGCTCATCCCACATTGTGTTCAGGAAGAGGAAAGAGAGAAGCTAGTTAAGATAGATAGTGCTTACTTGGCCTCAACTTCTAAGGATAAAGGAAAGGGAAAGAAAAGAAAGAAGGATAAGGAAGTTGGAGATGTGTACCACACAAGAAACAACAAAAGAAACCGGTTGACCCAAAAGGTACTGGTAGTTACTTTTGAAGGCTGAAGGGCATAAGAAGAAGTAATGCACCCACTATCACGCTTGGCTGCTAAGAAAAGTATGCTTTTAATATGGTTTGTTCTAAGATTAATTTAAGGTTCCTAGACACACGTGATGGATAGATTATGATGCAACAACTCACATCAGTGTGTCTATGTAGGATTGCTTAAATTGCCAAAAAGTCAAATGATGTTGAAAGATACATCTACGTGGGTAATGGCAAGACAGTTGAAGTTGGGGTAATAGGAAAATCTAGATTATTGTAAGAAAGGATTTTATTTGGAACTTGATGAAACGTTTATTGTATCATTTTTTAGACAAAAATTGATTTCTATTTCTGTTTTCGATAAAGCTGGTTATGTTTGTTCATTTGAAGATGAAAAATTTAGTTTCTTTCGTGATTCAAATTTGGTTGGTTCTGATTTTTTATCAAGTTACGATAATAATTATTTACTTGATACAATTGCTTCATTTTAATGAATCATTGCAATTAAGTACACAAGGTAATAAAAAAATTAACCACTGAGAACCCGACTATGTTATAGCACAAGAAGTTAGGTCATATCTCCAAAAGGAGAAATAAGAAACTTGTGCCAGATGAAAATCCTTATCCTTTAAATTTCACAGACTTTGATGTTTATGTTAATTGTATAAAGGGTAAACAAACTAATAAAATGATATTTGAAGCCAACAGGACTCAGGATGTCATAGAACTTATTCACCGGATATTTGTGGGTCATTCCCTTTAATTACTTAGAATGATAACAATATTTTATAACGTTCATAGAGGATTTTTCTAGATACGGCTATATATCACATTCATGAAAAGTCACAGTCATTAGACGTGATCAAAAACTTAAGGCTGAAGTTGAGAACCAACTCAACAAAAAGATTAAAAGCGTAAGATCTAACTGTGGTGGTGAGTACAATGGAAGATATAATGGTTCAGGTGAACAATATTCAGGACCATTCACTAAATTCCTATAGGTATGTGATATCATCCCATAGAACATTATGTCGGATTTGCCCACTATGAATGGTTTTGTTGAAAGATGAAACAAAACGTTTAAGGATATGGTAAGGAGTATGATTAGTCCTTCTACCATACCAAAATCACTCTGAGATGAATCACTTAAGAGTGCAGCTTATATTCTTAGCATAGTTTCAACTAAAGCGACTGTAAAACCTCATATGAGCTTTGGACTAGCAATAAACCTAGTCTAAAGCATTTGCATGTTTGAGGATGTCCAGCTGAGAAGAGGCCTTATAGGCCTAATGAAAATAAACCAGACTCCATGATGGTGAGTTGCTACTATATTGGATACCTGAAAGATCCAGGGGGTACGAGTTTTATGATCCCTGGACAAAGTCGATTTTTGAGACGATAAATGCCTAGTTCTTTGAGGATGCCGACTTTGCAGGTGGAGATACGATTAGGAATTTTGTCTTGTTAGGAGGAATATGTTGATATACTCACAAGAGTTATTAGCATTGATTAGATTGTGTTCCTAACCTTGCTCATGACATAACATATCAAGACAATATCAGAGAACCTCTCATTCAAGAAATTGTTCCAAAAGAACAAACTCTAGTACATCAAAACATATGCCATTAAGGAGATCCACTAGAGAGAGAAGAAGTGCAGTGCTAGATAATTACATTATAATTCTCCAAGAATATTTGGTAGATATTGGAGTGATGGGAGATGACCCGATCAACTTCCGTCAAGCCATGGAAAGCTCTCACTCTCAGAAGTGGATCGATGCCATAAATGAGGAGATTAAGTCCACGAAAGACAATGACGTGTGGGATCTTTTCCCATTACGAGAAGGTGTGAAATTCATTGGTTGCAAATGGATTTTTAAGACCAATTGGAATTCAAAAGGTAATGTCGAAAGATACAAGACTCGTCTTGTGGCAAAGGACTTTACACAGAAAGAGGGCATCGACTGTAAATAGATTTTCTCTCTGGTTTCTTTGAAAGACTCTTTCAGGATTATAATGGCATTGGTGGCTCAATTCAATCTTGAGTTGCATCAGATGGATGTAAAGACTGCCTGTTTCAATGGTAACATTGAAGAGACGATTTATATGGTGCAACCAGAAAATTTTGTGACGGGAGACATAAAGAATATGGTTTTCAAGCATAAAAAATTCATCTATGGACTCAAGCATATGGACTCAAGCAAGAATCTCGACAATGGTATTTCAAGTTTCATCAAGTGATCATCTCGTTCAGTTTTAAGATGAATTTGGTCGATGATTGTATATATCATAAGTTCTGTGGGAGCAAGCATATTTTTTTGATTTTATATATTGATGGCATCTTGTTTGACAGCAACGATATAGGCATATTACACAACATTAAGAGATTTTTAGCTAAGATTTTTTAGATAAAAGATATTGGTGACGTCTCTTTTGTATTAGGCATCCAGATAAAATGAGATTGTTCTCAGGGTAGTCTTGGATTATCACAAAAGAGTCATATTGAAAAGGTTCTCAAAATATATGGAATGCAAGACTGAAAACTAGGTGATACCCTTATAGCTAAATGAGTCCAATGTATGCTCAAGTTTGTACACGTCCAGACCTTCCATACATGACTGAGATGTTAGGTAGATATTTAATCAATCTAGGCATAGACCATTGGAAAGTGGCTAAACGGGTCTTGCAGCACTTATAGAGGACAAAAGGCTACATGCTCACGCATCGGAGGTTAGATCATATTAAGATTATTGGATATACTGACTTTGATTTTTCTAGATACCAAGATAGTATGAAATCTACGTCGGACTATATTTATCCGCTAGCTAAAGGTGTTGTCTCCTCGAACAGTGCAAAACAATCACTTATAACCTCTTCTACATGGCAACAAAGTACATAGCATGTTAGACGCGTCCAATCATGAAATATGGCTACAGAATTTTATCACAGAGCTATGCATAATGGACGCAATTGAGAGACCACTCAAGTTATTTCGTGACAATGAGTCAACAATTTTGTATTTCAATAACAACGGGAGTTGGACAAATTTGAAGTATATAAATATCAAGTTTTTTTTGTTAAGGAAAGAGTTCAAAGTGGATAGCTGTCTATAGAGCATATCAGAACAAACTCCATGATTACGGATTCGTTTACTAAGGTATTGCCACCCAAGGTGTTTCATGAGCACACCGTTTGTATGTGTGTCATATCGGTTAATGATATTCAGTTTTAGTGGAAGTTTATATATTTAGGGGCTCTTATGATATAGACATGCTTTCAATTATTTTGATTTATAGACATTTTGAGGTAATTTCTGCAGAAAACAAAGTTTTAGTTTATTCACACTCTGATTCTAGTATAGTTTGATCTCACTAATAATTACGGTGGACCAGTTTGAAATATGCATGTTAAGATCACATCATATAAAATTTTCTTGCTACACATCCACATCATAATCCATGTCATTTTGTTATATTGACATATGTGACTATTGATGGGTTAAGTTACGATTGATATAAAGAAGGTCACATTGATCCTATATTGGTATGATTGCTGAACCGGATTGGTTATAGATACATTTCAGTAATGACAGTAAGTTTATGTTGCAAAGCATAATTATAAGGTTACACATATAGCCCAAGTGAGAGATTGTTAGATCCTTAAACCAATGTTGGGCTTATATGTATAGAATTATGTTAGCAGACTGTCAAATAAGACTAAATCCAATTAAAAGTGATCTGCTAAGGTTTTGGTAATCTAGATTTTAATGTGTCTGAGAGGGTGTGGGTCTTTGATGTGTAGAGACTTAAGAGTAATTTCTATTTTTATAATTGGCTAAAATAAAAATTCTAAAATATAACATAGATGTTATCTATATAATGGTTATGGTCCCCAGATCACAAGATTTAGGAAAACCATTATACTATCTCTAATATCTCATCGTTACAGAGAGACTTGATCAAAATGGACTCTCTCTTAGAGAATAAATCTGGAAGGTCAAACGCTCGGCTCTATAAAATGATCTATCATCATAGATTCAGATACGCTTCCACTTAATTTGTTATTTGATTCTTGGTGTTTCAACATGAGTCCTTAGGATTTTAAGAAACGGTTTATACCGATTAAGGATTTTTATCTAACAATGTCTTCTAATTCATTAGGAACATCACATGGAAGATCTTCCCTGACTAACTCTTCCTTAGCTACATTACAGTGTCGTCTACTATGGACCATGATGGATATATCTGCACAAAGAACATAGATAATAAAACTATCAAATAGAGACATACTAAGAACCGAGGGATATTAACTCGGTTAAAAAAATAGATATTAACACAAAAAGAGACGTACTTAATTCAAATTAAGTCATCACTATTCTAGATCAAAAAGAACATTTATATGAATTGTATCTTCAATTGTTACACCAAGAACATACGTCCTAACTATTGATACATTCTTTATTATCATCTAAGGCTTATTCCAAAAGAGAGAGATCATGTTTTAGTAATTGCTGAACAATTCTGATCGAAAATTTTGATTAATTGGAACCAACTATTCTTATTAGAACCAACATTACTAAATTGATACATTCCTAACATACCTATTTGGTTTTTATCATTGTCAAAATTTTGATTAATTGAAATTGCTGAACAAATATTAGTATTATTCCTTTATTCAATTAGATGCATGTATCTTTGATAAACATAATCATGAACGTTTTGGTAGCTTAAAATGACTTAATAGCTAATTCGCTGATGCGCCATATTTTATTTTGTGCTAGCAAAATACCCATTCCAATATACTGAGTTAGGATACAAAACAAAATGTATCAAACTACAATAAATATTAGTTTGAAAATTTATATGACAATACAGAAGTCTTGACTAATGTATTTAATGTCCATATCAATGGAAATGCATTTTCACTATTTTCACATAGAAAAATAATCATAGCTTGATCTTAACGAATCCAGATTCTAGAGTACTTCTAAACTAGTTAAAATAAAAGTCATGGATATCATGGTGAAAGAGAAACGGATCTACGCAATCTACCAGTGAACTAGCACAAAGCTTTGAATTTTACAAAATCTAGTTTGCAAAAAATGGTGCGGCCATTTTCAGGGTGAGAGGGGGAGAGAGTTACGGGTGGACGAACGAAGAGGGTGACCGGTGAATGATGGGGAGGAGTGGTGTGATGAGCGGCAGCTAATCGTCTGAGAGGGTTTGAGGGGAAAAGAAAATCGTGACCGGGTTTAAAACCACCAACACGAATAGATAAAAACCGCCGTGATATACTAATCTTTTTATATTAGTTTTACTAAGATTTTAGCGGCTGTTAGGCAAACCTCCACTATATAATGTTCTATATATGATCTTTAGCCACGATTTTGGAAACCACTGCTATATATTTATTTCACTTTCGGTTTTCAAAAACCGCCTTTATATTTTAATTTTTATACTTTTTTAGCGGCGGTGTTGACAAATAAGTTTTTAGTGTTTCTTTCTAAAAACAGTCGGTAGATAAATCTACCGCTTTTCTCGGTGACGGTACTGCCATCTGTTGGCAAATAACCGCCTATTTACTATTTTCTTATAGTGTATTTGTGTGAATTTTAATATAATAACTCTAAAACCGAGACTGGCTTACATCTTCAAAGAGTTTTGAGAGGTACTTGAAAGGAAGGCATATCTTGGTAGACTTGTTTAAGAAACTTGAGAATACTCGATTGATTTAAGAAGATGTAATATTAAAAGCATGTCCTTAGCATCCGAGTTAATATAAAGAAGATAATTTTTATGTATAAAAAATGTGACATTAAATACATTTCATGGTGGATGGCGATAGGGATATATATATGATGAAAGTCCAATAAATGAAGTCCATGTAGAATGTTATCTTTGTTGGTAATGATTACACAAGCATAATGTGGCGGCCCGACCTGATACTCTTGAGCCCTTTGATCCCGAGCAGCAGAGTTATAGACCTCCCTCACATGATCCAAGCCAATTCAATATAAAGTCTGTTATGGACCTTATGTTGAGCACAGTATTGTGGTTGCAGGGCTAACCTGGCAAAAGCAGACTCGATCTTTCATCCTTATAATAGATTCCTGACACATGTAACTTATCTAAAAGTTCTCATAATACACCCACAATATCGCACTTTTCAGTAACTCAAACTAAATGTTCTTGATTAACTAGTAACTAATTTTGATAAAGGAAAAAATCTCTGTAGTTTACTCATAAATAACTATGTTTAATTCCTAAAAATTAGGTAGGAGAGTGGACTTCCAAACTTTATATAGCAGAGAATGTTTCAACAATAATAAAAATACATTCAGAGTTGACAAGCATTTCTACAATACGGAGAATAGAGTGCGTTAATAGGCCTCAAATTTAAGTCTCTAGAATGTCAACTCTGCAAATTATTTTTTGTTGAAGAATATTTTATGGATTAATTTTACACCGATTAAATAATTGAATAAATTTTATCATTCACAGATTAATTTGTCAAATAATTTTAATGAGTTATAAAAATTCAACTTATAAAATATTTATCACATTACTTAGTTATTTAAAACTTTGTTAATAACTTAGTCGTCTTAAAATTAAATAACTCATCAATTCATTTTTATGGCAGAAACTGAATCAAACTAGATTTTGTAATGGGGACGTGGGTTAATAAGAAATGTAATTATGATACTGAGACTATAGGTAAGTATAACATAGACTATATTTTACATGTATTTATTATTGCTAATGCAATTCCGTTTTGTTAGAAAATTTATGAATTCCTAGTTAATCTTCCATAAGTATGTCCCTAATATTGTGTATGAGTTAGGTAGCGACGACTTCTACACGGTGTGCATAATTTCGTTTCGTGCGGACTTGCTAATTAAATTTGATTACCATTGAGGCATTGACCACTAACCACCTTTTGTATTCAATAAAGCAACTTGAGCATTGTTATTTCCATGTATATACTTCTGTGGTGAAGTGCATCTTCCTGTATCTTTCTCTAGAGAGTTAAGACAGACCAATACTTTGATTCTTATAACTATAACATCAGATGTGTGACGACTTAAGCACATGGTTACACCATGTGATATATATATATTCAATAAATTTATATTCAAGTTGAGAGATAGTAGTCTTGATACGAAAAATATGCTCGCATCGACTGTCGAGGAGTCCGTCACGCGTCGCTCAATGATTCATCCAGGATCTGCAAAAATTAAGAACGATCGTGAAAGCAGTAGACATCGGGGGTTACCCCACCGAATGCACTCAAACGATCAAGTTAGTAGAGTGTTTAAAATAAAAATAGCAATATGGAGAATTGCTTACTTTTAATGAGGATCATCTTATATTAATAATGATTTTCTATATCAGTTAAACATTCAGATTCAATGTATCTCCTTCCTTATTTTGATAAGGAATGGAGATATTCATGGAGAATATTCTCTGAATAGAATATTTTGGTATCATCGTATCCTCTTTAACAACCATTGAGATTGTCTGTTAGATTTGATGTGTGACTATCATTTCTTTGTCTGACTAATTATTAATATCTTATCGTAACGGGAAAATGATATCAGCTATCTCGAGTAGCCATAACCCTAGGTATGAGATTATATCATCATCGGTGTGACCTCGATATTATAAGTATAGGTAGGGTCGTGTCCATCGATCTGGTCGTGGAAGGGGCCTCGGTCATCATAGTGACTTCGGTCATGGAGGAGTCCTCGGTTTGGACTTAATATGGGCCCTACCCGAGAAGTTTTTAGTATTGGACTTTTTTCGAAAATATTATTAAGTGGACTTTAGCCCAGGTATTTTTTCTCCCCTGTAGTTTTCCCTCACTTCTTGAGTTTAGAGCATAGCGATAGAGTCAGGAACTATGTTGCGGAGTGAGGCATGAGCTTTTACCCAAGACTCTTTCTTTGTACTTAATCGAGTGTTAAGCATATGTTGGCATTGAGATCGTCAAGTAGTAGAGTTTGTGTCCAAATATCTAAGTATTTGTTGCTGAGACAAGCTATCTTGATATTTGTCAATTGACTCTTGGTAAAAATGTTGTCATCTTGATTAATGTTGGACTTCTTCATGTAATGATGTGTGTGATCGTGTTGGGACATGAAGCTTTGTGGTTCAGGTTTGTGCGAGTTGCTCCAAGTAACTATCGGGACGAGTCCCTATGATTTTCATCTGGCAGTCAGGGACTTGAGTTGGATCAGTGGTTATAAAAACAAAACTTTTACATATTGTCCTGAATGCATCGTGAGGACTTGATGTTAGGATTGAATTCCTTTGATCTAATGTAGGCGATAAGACAGTCAGTCTGTTTGGATTGCTTCATTATGAGGTTGACTTGACGTTGTGACGTTATTGGGTCTTCTTAAGGATCGGATTTTTTCTGAAATCCTGCGTTGCATTCTCGTGTTGATCAATGCTTGACCATATATCTGGTAGATTACTTTAGCATCTCATGTCTCATGGTGGATGATGGAGTTACTACACTCAATGGCGTGATTCATGATGGTTCTTCTTTCCATCCAAAGTTACATTTTCAGAAATAAAGTTGTGGCTGGGAACCGAATGTTTTGATGCTTTAGTTGTTGACTCTTTCTCGTAACTCAATGTCTGAGTTTATTGGTCTGTCCAAATCACATAGTGATTCGACTGTCTAAGTCGTACGTTGCTTTGTCTGAAATTTATAGTGATTTTGTAGCGTAGCTTGGCACAACGAGTGTCTTTGAGCTAGCCTTCAAAAAAATCGAGCAATTCTTCTCTTGGAGAACAAATGACATTTGAGTATCTATGGAGTGATGCCCAATCATCGTGCCCTGAGCTTAACAATAATCTTGAGTAACAGAAGGTCCTAAGCTTCTATGCCCCAGAATATCGACCAATGTATCCCATAGAGCGGTGAGTTTGTATTTGGTCTTGTTGGTGTTCTTCATTTGAAATGAATTGCTTGTTTTGTTGATCTTGTCATTGCATCTCTCTGTGCTTATATGTTTGCGCATGCAATTCATCAATGTTTTTGCTTTCTAACGGAAGGTTTTGGAGCCCTCTTTGCCTCATTTGCTCAAATCGTATTTGACGAGTTCTTGATGGCGAGGTCATTTGGATATTTTGGCTAATCTCGATACCATAGTCATCAGTGTGACTTGGGTGTCATTTTCATAATTGTGATTCCGGGTACCATAATTGTGATTCTAGGTAACTTCGGGTACCTTAATCATATATGTAATGTAGAGTAATATAGTCATCTGGGTGACTTAGGATGTTTAGTCATCTGTGTGATTAGGGGTACTTAGCCATCTGTGTGAATTGGTGTCCCATAGTCATTTGGGTGACGTTGGGTGTTATAATCATCTGCGTGTCTTTGGATCCAATATAGTCATCTGGGTAACTTTGTGTACCCTAGTCATCTGTGTGATTTGGAGTATCATAGTCATTTATGTGACTTCGAGAGTATAGTCATCTATGTGACTGTCGTAGTCATCTAGTGGCTTCAGGTACCATGGAATATTATAGGGGTCATTTTACCTTGTGATCGAGTGTATAGTCATCTACTGTGACTATTATCAAAGTACTTCGTCCTAGCATCTCGTGTACTTACGTTCCATGAAAGATTATCGTGGTCTTTTGCCCTAGGTAGGGTATTTTTCCAGATTATCTTTTACGATAAGGATGCCTTGTTAGGCCGTCGCCCTGGGTAAGGTCTTTAATTTAAGGGTTCTTTGACCTCGGGTGCCACGGGATACTTCTGTGGTCCTTTTTTTCTATGTAAGGTCTTTCTCCAGATCATCCTTTATAATCAGGAGGCCTCATTAAGCCGTCGCCTTCGTTGAGGTCTTTCTTCCGATCATCTCGTGTGCTCGAGTGCCACGAAATACTTTCGTGGTCCTTTTGCCTAATGGTAGGGCCTTTCTCCTAATCATCTTTGGTGAAAAGGAGGCCTCAGCGACCATGACCTTTATCGAGGTCTTTCATCCAAGCATCTTGTGTGCTTGGGTGTCACGAGATTCTTTTGTGTTCTTTTTTCCCAATGCAGGGTCTTATCTCCTAATCATCTTTGGTGAGTAGAAAGCCTCGCCAGTCGTGGCCTTTATCGAGGTCTTTCATCCAAGCATCTCGTGTGCTCGGGATAGATGCTCTATGGAGCACTCTTTGAATCATTCCTTTAATTTTAGAACTTTACTATGATTTTCCCGCATCCTTGTGCTAGCTTGAAAATCTCTATTGACATGAGAGCAAATCTTCATATTTGGCTTCATTGTTTGACGTCTTGAATGCAAAGCGCATCGCCCTTTCAGTTATGGTCTTCTCTGATATTTTCGGTATCAGTTCGGCTTTGCTTCCGCATGCTCTCGCAGAGCCATCCATGTTGAGCGCCCCTTCCATGTCTGAAAGTTCTTTCCCCATGCCTCTATCCATCGTGCATCTTACGTGACATATTCTGTATGGCTTGAGTCCTCTTTCTCTTAGGGTGGCGTCATCTCTACCACCAAGTCAGTGAGTTTTTTAGCCTTGATTGCGGTCTTAGGTTCCTATCTTATGTCGAACTCTCCCAATGCTTCCATCGTCTTCCACATGTACTCTTGGAACATTTTGTTGACTAAATATTGGTAGGTGGTCCATGCGTACTTCAGTACGAACATCATAACTTTGTAGCACTAATTCCTCCTCTCAAAGAAAAAGGATATCTTCTCTTCATCCAAGTAATGCATGTGTATCTGATTGTACCCAAAGAAAGCATCCATGAGACTGAGCATCTCGTGCCCCGTTGTAGCGTCCATCAATTGATTAATTTTTCAAATAGGGAAGTTTTCCTTTGGGCATGCCTTATTCGGGTCATTGAACCCTATACAGAACTTCCACTTTTTGTTCTTCATCTTTCCCTTTAGCGTATTAGCCAAGCAGTCTGGGTAGTGGATAAATCTTAGTTTGTATTTATTGCGTATTTGCTCCGTCATTTTTCTTTTACTCACATTTACGTAACATTGACTGATTGGGCCAGGCCTGTGAAAAGCAAGGGTTAGACGTTGGGCTTTCTGACTTGGGTTAATTGAGACACTGTGAGGCATGTGCAAAAGGGGCCAGAACACGAGTTGGGCTTGTAAGGAGCCAAGGGCCAGGCCACGAGTCAGTTAGCGGGTCACGGGTCGCTGGCCCAATATGAACTCTCTTGGGTTGCTTCATGGGACGGGCTTCCTTGGACTATCTATGGAGCTCAACCCAAAAACAATGGTCAATAACTTGCGGGTCGATAACAAGTCGAAGCTCGGGCGAGGGTCACGCGCTTGGGCGCTTCTGGAATCGGTCCTCGAGGGATTGGGTCACGCGAGCCGAGCTTGTGTGGGCTTACTATGTTTTCCATGGACTACTGCAGCAACCTCTTTTGGGCAGTTTTTATCGAGCAGCGGGTCATGTAACGGGTAGGTTAACCCGATAAGCTGGAAGCGGGTAGAGATGAAGGGCGCCACCACCGGCAGCACGTGGGGCGCGTGCGGCCACTTCCGACAAAATTTCACTGCCGAAAATTGATCCACTTGATAGAAATCTTCATCTGAACATCTTTTCAGGTGATTTGAAGTTTGAAAACGCTCCATTTTGCGTAGATCTGAGATTCCATGTTCTGCAACGGAGGAGATCATTTTCTGTCATTCTTCATGGCGGTTTTGCGCTTGAAAATCCTCCGTTTTGTGTAGATCTGAAGCAAAAAATTTATCTTTTCCTTCATTGTAGATCTGAGTTACGAGTTCGGTGATGGAGGAGATTTTTCTCCTCGACTTTCATGGCGGTTCTTGGCCTGGACAAGGCCTGACGCCATTTTATGCGAAGCCGCGAGTGTGTTAGGCGGCAGATCGTGCGGCTGCAGTTGACGATGGTGGCAGCTCCGCGGAGGTTCAAGGCTTTTTTGGTGAGGCTTTTCGACGATTGCGGCAGCGTCAGTGTTCGAGACTTCAGGCAATAACATCATTGCTCAACAACAACGACGATGTTCAAAGGTGGGTTGTCAACGTGTGACGATGAAGTCAGCAGCTGTTCTTCGGGCAGTAACGATGATTCGTTGATCCCTATATTCATGCCATTCATGATTCTTTAACCCGTTTTGGATTATTTCACCATTGTTCATATGATCTGGCGGTGGATAGAAATTTTTGATCAATTTTGAAAAATGGAGTTTTACGTTCTCACAAAGGGCGTCAAACTGTTGATGTGAAAAATATGCCCGCATCGACTGTCGAAGAGTCCGCCACGCGTAATTCAGTGATTCTTTTAGGGTCTATAAAAATCAAGAATAATCGTAAAAGCAGTAGGTAAGACAACAGGGGTGCCCCACCTAATGCACTCTGATGATCAAGTGAGTAGAATGTTTAAAATAATAATAGCAATATGAATAATTGCTTTCTATTTAATGGGAATCATCATATATTAATAATGATTTTCTGTAACAGTCAAACGTCCAGGTTCAATGTATCTGCTTCATTATTGTGATAAGGAATGAAGATATTCATGGAGAATATTCTCTGATCAGTATATTTTGATTATCATTTTATCCTCTTTAAAACCATTGAGATTGTCTGATAGATTCGGTGTGTGCTTATCATTTCCTTGTATGACGGATTATTATATTTTATCGTGACAAAAAAATGAATCGGTTATCTCGAATAGCCATGATCCTAGGTATGAGATTATCTTGTCATCCGTATGAACTCGGTAGTATAAGTATAGGTGAGGTCGTGTCCATCGATCTAGTCTTGGAAGGTACCTCTATCATTATGGTGACTACGGTCATGGAGGAGTCCTCAGTTTGGACTTAATATAGGCCCTACCCGAAAAATGTGATTATTAGCTTTTGTTCAGAGATATTATTGAGTGAATTTTAGCCCGATATTTTTTTCTCCCCTACGAGTAGGTGTGACAACTAATGCCAAATATATGGATTGAACTTACTTTTAAACAATTATACTTTGAAATTTTCAATTGGGTTTCTAAACAATCATCACAATTTCAATTGATCTCTTCCTTTTAAATTTCTTAGTTTTCTTACAAAACTCAATGTGTTCAACAACTATGTGAATTACTAACTCATTTAAATTATCTGTGGTCAGATTAAAGGTGATGTTCAAGCACAAAATCATAGTCAAGCAAGAACCATCATTTTTGCATCTCTTCAAGCACTAACCAACATTTTTTCGCCTTACGTTTGAACATGAATATGATGTTAATAAATTTAGGTTGCTCACATAATCAGCACGTGTTGACTTTTGATGTACAAATTGGCGAACTTAAACTGAATAGTCCAATTAAAACTTTGAGGATAGTTTACGGACAATTAACACATTTTATAAGTTATGTTCGTGGTTTAATTTGTCAATGATGGTAGTTGTATGTTAAAAAATATGATAATTGGAGGGTATAAAATATATTTAATCTTAAATATTACTATATATACTATATTAAAAGTGTAAAAGTTATAAAAACATTTTTAGACAATACTACCCTTAATTATTTTTTAATTTTCCTACATTATCCTTACAGTGTATTTATTATCTCAATTACTTATATGAAATTTTTTTAAACTATTTTTGTATTTTATCATCCCAAGTGTTCATATAAAATCTGTTTAGCTACTTTGTTTAAATATCATCTCTTAAAGACTTGTTCTCCTCATTTTTAATTTAAAATCTTATACTATATATAAAAAGGTAGAAGTTGGAGAAATTTTTTTGGATAATACTACCACTAATTGTTTCATAATTTTCTTATATTATCCGTACAATGTATTTATTATCTCAGTTACTCATATGAAAAGTTTTTTTTGAACTATTTTGTATTTGTTATCCCAATTATTTATATGAAATTCTTTTAACTATTTTGTTTAAATATCATCTTGAAAGACGTTTTCTCCTAATTTTTAATTTAAAATCTTAAAAAGATTAATTATCTATAATATATTAAAAGTGGTGAGGAAAAGAGAATTATTTTTGGATAATTTTATCCTCTAAATATCGATGCATTGCCTAAAGTAACATTCAAATTTATATGTGACATTTAATTTATTCTTTTAAACTTATGATAAATTGATCCAAATAGTCATTAATTTTTTTAATTTTTCATATATTAAATGAATATGAAAAAATAAGTAATTAGTAAATAATTTTAAAGTTAATTGTTACTTTATAACTTCGCGAGTTGTTTAAAAAGTTATAGAGAAAAGTACAACTTCCATTAATTTATTTTAATATAGAGTAAAAGAAATTTATCTATATAAAAAATTTAATAATATAATTTAAGACATAATCAATTTAATAAAATTTTAGAAGCTTTAGTTATGAACTATTTCATATGTTAGTGTAATTAGTATGTTACATAAATATAGTTATACAAAATTTACAAACAAGAAACTAAGTTTGCAATGCAAATAAAGAAAAATATCAAATTTGAAATAAAACACAAAATAATAATTTAATTTTAATGATCTCAATTTTTTTAATTTTTCAGAACACATTTCTACTATGCACTCTTAACTTCTTTTTTTCAAAAAATTCATGATGTACTAAAACTTGATTGAATAACAATATGTCAACAAATAAAAAATAACAATATAACCATGTCCTAAGTGTATGAACATAAATTGAAAACAAATAATATTCCTCATCATAATCATTAGTAAAATATTTAGATAATAATCATAATTAAAAATAGAAATTTCAGTATACATGCATTGCACGTGTATACTAACTAGTAAGTAAAAAAAGTCAATAATTAACCAAATATTTCTTTAGTTTAGATTTCTTTATTGTAATTTTTATGTGTAAATCTTAAAAGGTTAATTATATGTAAAAAAAGGTCTTAAATTAACCCAATATTATTTTTACTTAATATTGTTTTATTGTCATTCTATGTGTATACTAATCTAGTGAGAATTAGAAATAAAGGTCAAACAGTAAATTTCATTTAGCGCAAGGAATAAAATAAACATAATTTATAATAAAAATTGAGTGAAATGCATTAGTTTACATAATAGATAACGTTCATATCAATTTTTAAATTAACCTCACATGAAAATGCTTATATGAAAGAATAAAAAAAATATTTATATATGGTAATAATATTTATAAAATTTATATTCATGTGCAACGCACGTCTCAAAAACTAGTACTTCTTAAAAATCATAAATCAAAACTAGGAATAATCAACACTTAATTCGGAAAAAAACTGTTATAACACTTGATAGTACTTTACTGAAAATCAGACTCAATAATCTTTCCAGTGCATTCCAAACGCACTACTACATTAACTAGATACTCTATCTAGTGATCAAGGTAAGTCATTCTACATAATAGAATTAATGTACTACAGTCTTTTCTTAGTAAAGCCCTCAGCTTCACTAGATTCTGAAATTAAGTATTTATAAGTCATAAATAATTTTTGGTTAAATATATTGTTCGCTTGAGCTAAACTTCATAGTACCTATAAATCAAGTATTATTATGCTTGTGGGCATTTTACAAGAATGTATTGCACATAATATGAGATTAAACTATATATTATTAATCAGATTTAAATGTCTCAATAAATACAATAGAATTTCAGTGTTTTTAGGGCACGATACTAATAGTTCACGTATGCATTAAATTAAATTAAATTATGTCACCTTTAATTTTGTACAAAAATAGAGCACAGATCGCACATCTGAGCTGTATTGAGGGGCTTAATATTCTTGCACAAAAAATAAATATATAACTCAACGGAAAGGTATTATCGATGAGTTGGTTAGCTTGTCAAAGAGTCTTTGATGCCTAAGTATGTATTTATGTGAAATTTAATATAATAACTTTAAGACCAAGCTGATAAGTTAGGTTGGCGCAGTTGGTTAAACCCCTCACCCACACTCATGCCTTAGAGATCGTGAGTTCGAGTCATATTTCAACCATTCCTCTTAGAATTTATAAATTGTAATGTAAATTTGGCAAAAAAAAATATTAAGACTGAGCTATTGTTACTTTTCAAAGAGTTTTGAGTAGGGGTGTGCACAATTCGGTTCAGTCGGTTAGTAAAGTATTTTTATAATCGAGTTGAATTCATTGGTTACCTAAATTATCGAACCGAACCAAATCGGTGTAACTATTAAGACCGAACCTAATGAAACCAAAGTAATCAATTTGGTTCGGTTACTTTTAACCGGTTCGGCTAAACTTGTACATGTTACAAACTATGCGAAAAGACGGAACATTTACCATTTTCCTCTTAAGAATAATAGCATCCATATTTGGGGTTACACATAGACAAAAGAGGTAGCAAACTGTTCTTAGACCAAATTCACAACAATTGGAATAAGAAAATTAGCTAAGGTACAAGAATTATATACAAACAACTGAAACTTCTCCAAACAAGCAGAGGTAGATGAATCTGGACAAAAGAAGCAGAGGCGGACTAATAGAAACAAAATAAGCAGAAGCAAAGAATGATGGAATAAGCATATCTATGTTCTATTCTCAAACAATCAAAACATAATAACAAATGAAATTTTTTTTAGGTTTGGAACCTTAATTTAGCTTCAAAGAGACAGAGAGTGACAAGCTCGAGCTAGGGAGATTTGATGATGGAAGACAGGGAGACGACGGTGAACTCACGACGGGGATAGAGGTCGTGAGAGAGTGCTTCGACACAGACAATGGAAGCTTCTAGCTGGGGGAGACGAGGGAGATGATGGTGAACTCACAAGGAGAGAGGTAGAAAGATTGTGTTTCGACAGAAACGATGGACAAGCGAAGGAGAGGTGCGAGGGAGAGAGATTAGGAATTTAGGGTTTGGATTGGAATGGTGGTCTTTTTTCTTTATATTTGATTTGATGTTTTAATTAATAATATAAAAATATGTGTATATAAATTAAAAAAATGGTTGTAGTCGGTTCGAACCGATTATAAATTTATTATAGAATATACCCGAACTGAAAATTCGGTTATATACTTTAACTGAATTGATTACAATTAGTAAAGTAAAAGTATCAGCCGAACTAATTCAGTTTGGTTCGGTTCGGTTCAGCTCAGTCGGTTGACAAAAATTTTGCACACCCCTAGTTTTGAGGGGTACTTATAGGAGGGGCATATTTTAGCAATGCTTGTTTAAGAAGTTTAAGAACATTCCATGGGATTAAGAAAATGTGATATTAAATGCAAGCCCTACGAGCTGACATAAAGAGAAGTAGAGAATACTTCTAATATGGTGGGCGGCGATAGAGATAGGTAGGATGAAGGTCTAATAAGTGTAGTGCACCTGGAATATTCTCTCTGATGATAATGATTGGACTAGCATAATGTGGGCGTCCCGACCTGATACTCTTGAGTTGTTGATCCTGAGCAGTGGAGTTGGAGAGCTCCCTCACATGATCTAAGTCGATTCAATATAAAATCTCTTATAGACCTTATGTTGAGCACGATCTTCTGGTCGCAGGACTAACTTGACAAAGCAGAAGAGATAATCTGTTTTCGTTATAATAGATCGTCCCAGACACTTATAGCTCATCTAAAAGTTATCGGGATTACACTCACAATATCGTTCTTCCCACGAAGTCAAAATAAATGTTTATAATTAATTAGTATCTAATTGTGATTAAGAAACAAAATATCTATAGTTTACTCATAAACTAATTATGTTTAATTCGTTAAAATTAAATAGGAGAGTGGAGTTCCAAACTTTAGATAACAGAGAATGTTTCAACGATTAGAAAATTTTATTGAGAGTTCGACAAGAAGTTGAATTTAACATTCCTTCTAAACAAGCATTTGCACAATACGGAGAAGTATTTTGTATGATGCGAGAGTGCTTTGATAGACCTCAAATTTAAGTATCTCTATAAAGTCAAAACTCTGCAAATTATTTTTTGTTTGAAGATTATTTTACGGAATAATTCTACACCGATTAACTAATTAAACGAGTTTTACCATTATAATTTACATTTTTAAATGTATTTTTGACTGCTAATGCAATCCGTTTTGCGAAAAAAAAAATTATTAATTCCCAACTTTGATACTCTTCCATTAGTTTTTTTTTTGTCAAAATGAGATGCTATTATTAAGATTGTAAAAAGGAGAGCTACAATCGTCTAACAGCCACAGAGGAAGACTATTTTTCCAGACAAAGCTAATACCAGAGCTACCAAAGCTAATTCCAAGCTACCAAGCATAGCTAAATAATGAGCAAGAACATTAAAACTCTACTAATATGCTTAAAACACAACTTAAACTTAGAAGAAAATGATAAAATAAAATAAGTGGAATAAAGAATCAGCTCCAATGTCGGGATTGCTCGATCCGGAAAATCACCACTAGAGATACTCCAAAATATTGCGCATACAAGATTCAGCTGAAAAAACATCTTTGCGATGATCAAAAGCAGCATAACTTACAGAGTGAATCAAGCTTGCCGAATCACAAATAACAAACCCAACCCCTCCCGATCCAACGGTCCAGGAAGCATCCGTAATATTGTGTATGTGTTAGGTAGCGACAACTTCTACATATAGTGTACGCATAATTTTGTTTCGTACCGATTTCCTGATTAAATTTGATTACCATCGAGGCATTGACCACTAACCACCTTTGTATTCAATAAAGCAACTTGAGCATTATTAGCTTGTTGATCGGCTAATGGTTTGATGAGATAACCATTGTCATTTCCGTGTATACTTCCGTGGCAATGTGCGTCTTCCTTGCATCTTTCCCTGAAGAGTTTTAATTAAGAAGACAGACCAAAACAGTTTTAAGACGGACCAATTCTTTGATTTCTTATAATTGTAACGTCAGAGTGTGACGACTTAATCACCTGGTTACATGTGATAAATAGTGGCGTCACAACTAATGCTAAATATAAGGAGTGAACTTGCTTTTAAAACAATTAAACTTTGAAATTTTCAATTGGATATCCAAACTACCATCACAATTTCAATCGATCTCTTCCTTCTAAATTTCTTAATTTTTTTTCTTACAAATCTCAACGTGTTTAACAACTATGTGAATTACTAAGTCATTTAAGTCATTTGTGATCAGATTGAAGGTCATGTTAAAGGACAAAATCATATTGCGCGAAAATGAACATTTTTTTTTCATCTCTTCAAGGTCATATTCAAGCACAAAATCATATTGCGCAAAAACTAACATTTTGTAAATTATGCTCGAGGTTTACTGTGTCAATGATGATAGCTGCATGTTCAAAAAAATGATGATAGTTAGAGGGTAAAACATATATTTAATTTTAAATATTAATACTTCTTAAAAAAATCGTAAATCTTAACTAGCATTATCAACACATATCTTGGAAAAAAAACTATTATGGCACTTGGAACAACACGATTTATGCTACTTCAGCGGTAAAGATGCCAACTATTGTTCATTTAAAACAATGGCTTAAATCTTAACTATTAACTCGTCGGGTATTAATTAACTGCAAATTTTCCTTTTCTTTTTTCACAAACTACAAATTGCTTGAAAAAGACAAGTAATATCATATATATGTGTGTGGTTTTGTATATTAACTAACTCAAAGATTAAACATATATGGTATAGTATGGAAATTGTATGAGCGTATGTACTGATTCTACTGAAAGGTATTGGAAGATAGAACATATATGTTGAATCATGAAGATCTTGGGAGTTATGAACATATATTAACAAATTTGTATAACAAAAAATGATCAATCGAGAAAATCTATTTTAACCTACAATGACTAAATTTGCAGTAAATAAAAAATCTCTAAAAGTATTAAAAAAACTACTTTTGTAATTCAATAAGCCTATTATTAATAATTGATGAACATGTATATAATTAAGAACATGGCCACCTTATAATTACAACCACACGCATAAATACCAAAGAACATAAAGGAAGGAATACGAAGTCTTAAAGGAGATCAAAATAGTGAATAATCCATGGCAGATATTGCAGCGGATCCTGCCGCTTCTCCTCGTTCTTCTGCTCAACTATATCAGAGCTTGGTAGTGATGGCCATGGGGAGATTAGACAAGTGCAGATAAGAGAAGGAGGTATATATAGATCAGACCTTCTCCAACTAAAACTATAAACTAAACTCATTTTAATTAAACCCATCTGTGTTTTCTTCTTCTTTCTTTAATTTCTTGAAGATTATGTGTTACATTAACATTAATCTAAAAAGATTATGCTATTGCGATAAGGAAAAATGTAATAACATGATTTAGTTCTTCACAACTGATCCCGTCACATTTAGGTCTGAATTTAAAAAAATGGCGCAACAGATAGAATTTAATTTACAAGATTTTAAATTCAGGATATATTTACTGATATTAAATCTTCAATAATACCAAAAACTTAAAGTTAGTGTAGTATGATAAATTTAATCACTATATATTGAGTTAATTCTTAACATTATTCATTCTGATTATCTATTTGGGAAGAAAAGTTTGGATCCACTTATACGTTTTTTTTGTCTCTTTCTGTTTACATAGAAGCAAGTGATTCTCGGACAAAGATAATGGAAGATATTGAAGAAGAAGTAAGGTCATCCAAACAAGATCAGTTCCAGCAGAAACTAACGGATTATTCTTCCCAGCGTTGGGCAATTACAAGAGACATGCAAATGTATGAGAAAGACTTGCTTCTACCAAATACAGAAGGCAAGTAAATTATTATTTCAAAAACCAAACAATTATATATTCACCAAGAAAATAATTTAGCTAATTAAATAATTAAATCATTATATAGTATATGCCAGAGATGGAAGCATGGATTTTCCAGAGAATGGATGGGCGGGGATGACGAGGGAGGAGATAAAGATCAGACGTAAGAGAAACTTATCAAACTTCTACAGTGCTGCAAGGCAGGCTAACTGGAGACTTGCGGGAGAAATTATCTCCAGTGACGAGACAGTGATCACAGAAAGCATTACTCCTCTGGATTAGGCGATTCTTCATATTGTGATTGGTAGAGGAGATAATATGAGTTTTATAAAGAGGCTCATTAGGTTAACGTCCGTAGAAAATTTAACACGACAAGATAAATATGGGAACACACCACTTGCTATTGCCGCCATAGTGGGAAAATTAGACTGTTCTAATTTTGTGTGTGAATAAACTGAGTAATCCATTAATAAATTTTTTTTTTCAAAATGGTTGATTACCATCATCCCTGTCATTGCTCTAAATAAAAATATATTTTTGTACCAATAAAAATCACTTAGGGTTGGATACTTAAGATTGGTCAATTGATCATGGATACGTAAAGTAACATTACTTGACGTTCCAATGAAGTGTTCAATTATTATATAAAAAAGTGTATTGATTGCATCAGGCATTGTTTCCTGATCTTCTTCAATAATTGGAGTTCTTTCAGCATCAATCTTGACTGCTGAAATGATGATATTTTTATATTTTTCTGTGAGATATTTTTTCCACTAGGATTGAAACATTCTTGTGAATCATGTGACCAAGAGATTGATTACCTCATTGTGAAGTAAATTGTGTGTGGTAATAAAGTTGTTAGCTACCATTGTCAAGTGATGCAGTTTGTTGAGGACTTCCTGTACAGAAAGCCATCAATATTTCATTCATACAATTTTTCTGCAGACAAATAAAATTGATTAACTAAAGAATTTTCAGAAATTTGGATATCAGGAGGATAGGCTTTTTATACCATTTCCTTTCCAATTTATTCATTCCTAAATTTTTTGATGATTCTTTAATATTATTAATGTTTGAAGATTCACTTATTGTAGATGATTTATAAGTGGATTCTGACCTATTACTTTCTGAATCTGAATCTTTATTAATTACCTTCAATTCTTGAGGTATTTTATTAATTTATTTGTTAAGAGGAATAATATTCAAAGTGATTTTGTCTGAAAGATTTATTAAAAAAATTTCTTCCAGAGTTTCACTAGTTTTAGGTTCATGAAGATCATCAACCTTATTATTAATTTTGTCTATTTGTTTTCCTATTGTAATTAAACTTTGATTGGTGTAATTGAATTGTTCAACTAATTTTTTATTAGGTTCTTCTTCCTTTGAAATTTTGAAAGGAGAAGTAGTGATTAAAGAATTTTTATGATTAATTAGAATTTCTTCAGGTTTATTTTCAAATTCAGAAGGATTGTCTTGGTTAACAAATCTAGCAGAATATGATGATTCATTAATTTTTAATTTTTTTAATGTTTCTTCAATTTTATTAATATTTGAAGGTTCATTTATTGGGAAGATTCATAGGTAGATTCTAACATATGGTTATCTAATTTAAAGATACTATCTTGGTCAATAACCTTAATAGATTATTTAATTTATAAATCTTTGGATGGTTTCTCAATATTATTTGAAGATTCATGAATTGTAGAGGGCTCATGGTGTATTCTAACTTATGTCTATCTGATTCTGAGATATTTTTCTCAAAATTTTTAAGTTTTAAGTATTCTATCATCAAGAATTTTTTTATAATAAATTTTGAAGGGTTCATTGAAATCTTCTTTAGGTTTTCGGAATTATCCTATTATTTGGTTCGTAAATATGCTCGATATAAACAAGCAAAATTATGTCAAATTTGTGTTTTTGCATGAACGTCTTCCATTCAACAAGTATAATTTTTCTTTGATCCATATTATATGAATCTCTAAACTTATTACGTCTATCTAGATTGGTTGGGTCATTATTGTGTTAATTTAGACTTGCCCAATCTGATTTATGTTCTTGACTCAAGGTATCTAAATTTAAATTTTTAATTTTTTTTAATTCTTGTTCTAATTTTTAAATCCTAAAATCTTGATCATAATTAATAGATGATCCAGAAAATGAACACTTAGGGGTACTAGACTGGTTATACTCCCTAATTTAAGAATTAGAAGATTGGTAATTAATATTATCAGATTGTTTAGACTCATTATTAAGGTCTGGATGACTATCGTGGGAACTTATTTCTTTAGGTTTTAGATTTTAGATTTTTTAATTTTTTTAGTTCTTGCTCTATTCAAATCCTAAGATCTTGATCATTAATAGATGACCTAGAAAAGGAATTCCTAAGGATTCTAGACAGGCTATATTCCCTAACTTTATCAATACCATTTACGTACTGGTAGATGCTATTATTATTTTTAATTGCTTTTTCACAATGCTGAGGCTTGAAGGAAGCATCAAACCATGTAGATTTGTAAATTTTTTTATTATGGTTAATAGGTATACTCCATACCAAATGATCTACTTGATCATCTAGTAATTCAAAATACTATTCATCTATTATGTCAAATATTAAAGTTATTGTAGACCATATGCTACTAGAAGAACTACTTCTAGATAATCTATTGATCATGGCTCAAATAACTAAATTATTCTTATGATTGAAAATTTCATACTATATTTTAGTTACTAATCTGTTGTGACTTCTACAACCTCTTATTAGGGTCTGTCTTCTCCAACCTGCCTCTACAACCACTCTACCCTCGTGATTTATGGCTCTAAGAGGTCTTACTGAGATACCTGAAGCTAGGCAAATAGAAATTGATACGTCAGTCTCTGATAAAATAGATTCACATATTAGATAAACAAATAATACAGATAAGTAATCAATTATAAAAATAACCAGCCACTAATAACTAATGAGCTTATTTACCTAGCTCCACAAATAAAATTATCCAGTTCAAATTCTTCCACACCCAAACTAAAACCTAAATTCAAACCTTCTTCGAAGGATAAATCAAATGCCACAAAGCCAAAGTCGAAATCGAAGCAAAAATTATTACAAAGCTTGCTCCCCCCCCCCCCNCCCCCCCCCCCCCCCCGACAACAATACTGATTCTGACTCTAAATCATCATAGAGTCAAATCATCCAATGAAAATAAGAGGTCAATTATCTAAGAATCCCCTCAGCAATTGAAGGACTCATTTAACAATATCAATCTCATTGATCATAAACAAATTTAGAATTAATCAGTGAATAAACAGAAGAATTTGTCCTTGGTAAAATGTCAATGTTTGAATAAATCAAAACTAAAGGATCAAGTAATTTTGAAGAAATATCATGATGACATCTTAGCATAATGCAATGGTCATAATAATCTTTGTTCTATTTGGAAAGCTAATTTTAAATATTGTTTGCCCCAAAATGTTCACAGTTAACCTTTTTTTTGTGTTATCATAACAGATTTTATTATCTTTGTGAAAATCTATTTTTTCACCTTTTTATACCATTTAATTAATGTTGCATTGAAGTTATGCTTCAACCCAACATCTTCTAAAATTTCATCCAATTCATTAATCTAGTCATTTCTTGGATATTCAAATCCATTATGATCATAATTGATGGATGAAAAGTTTGAGCAAAAGGCGGCTGACCTACCATTGAGCTTTTTTATTTTAAAAAAATTTTGACTGAGTATTATGGGTTCTACATTTTCATATTCTTGTAGGTCAAATTCCTCAAATTCTTCCATTGTAGAATTGAAATGATATCTTGCATAAATTCGTGAGAAATAAAGTCAGGAATTGAACTATTAATATATCATATAAATTCAGTATTGAGATAAAGAATGTTAAAAGTAGATTGTTACTTGGTAAAACTTTGTTTGGAAGTAATTTCAAAACATGTTTTACAGATTTGAAACTAATTGAAAGAAATTCTTGACTTGATAAAGCGAATTGTATGAATTGATTAATTGCCTTAATATTGGAATAATAAATTTTAAATTATGGAAATCTATTCTTAGGTTGAAACAATTTGATTTTTCTTACAAAGATAACTAAACTATTTTGTTTTATTATCTTGGCAAACAATTTAAATGTTTTCAGTATTGTTCAACATATTTAGGGGAAATATTACTAATACAACTAATTGAGAAATTCAACCAGCATTGTTTAGCCAATTTAGAGAAAATAAGAATATTATTAATGTAAATAATCAAGAAATTGGTAAATTATTTAAAGAATTCAATCATTATATTATGAAATTTACTTGAAGCAAATTTAAGATCAAATGGTATTATTTTCCATTTATAATGACCACATGTAATTTATCAATTTTATTTGTCTGGATTTGTCAGAATGTATTAAGAATGTTAGTAAATAAATTTTTACATATTTTATTTTTAAAGATTTTAATTTATTTTTGAAGAGCCATATTTTGAAGTTGTTCTTCAATTTATTTGAATTTTATTTTATCTTGCAAAAAACATAATTGTCTTTTTTTACAAGAAATTAAATTTATGGATTTAAAAATAGAATTTTATTTTAGTGTTTTCGATTTCTCATTGTGAGAAAAAGAAAGAAATTTGAATTTAACACTTTTAGCTATGGGATAAATAATTATCCCATCATGTTCTGTTGTAAAATGATACAAAAGAGAAATAAATGGTAAACCTAAAATGATTTTATCTGTCATTTTTTTCACTACGACAAATGATGTTTTAAGACATACATTGTCTTGACAAATATGAACTTTAGAGATTTCATAATTAATATGCATTCGAGTACCATTAGCAGAGGAATAAGATTCTTTTATCTTTTTGATGTACTTGGTTAGAACGAGTCCTTCCTGTATACAATTTAAATCAGCTCATGAATCAATCAGGGTTATTGAAGTGAAATCAAAATCTTGAATAATTATTCTGACCATTATGTGACATTTCTTGATTTTGAAATGCTTAAAAATTTGGATGAAGTTGTCATCATCTTAATTATTGATGATAGGTTTTTCAACCTCATTATCAGAAATTAGAAATTTAGTAGGTTCTCCTAGTTCATGATTCTTAATTAAACTCTTTATTTTTAAAAAAAAGGTTTAATTATTCTTTTATTTATGTGTTTGAATTTTTTAATTATTTTATTTCAAATTTAATATTTTTAATTTTCTTTTGAAGTTCCTGAATAGTAAATTCTTTTTCCTTTCCTTTATTTTTGTTGATTTTTTCAAGCGTTTGTGAAGGGCTTGCAGTATTGTTATTGTTAGATTTCGTATTTTCTTTCTTTAAAATTACTTTTCTAAGTCTTTTAAGGTATTCTTATTTTAATTTTGGATTTTTAATTTTACTAATTAAAGCTAACAAGAGATTTTCTTGTTCTTCATTGTTATTTAAAATCTGTCTTTTTACAACAACTATATAGACACCTCGTAGAGATGTTAAGGGAATCATTGTCAGAACTCGAAGAGTTAGACTCTGAGGATTCAGGATATTCAAATTCTCCTAAATCATCACTATCACTCTTATAGTATTCTATTAATTCTATGATTCTAAACAATTCTTGTTTATCTTCATCAGATATTTTTAATTGATTAATTTTAGTTTTAACTTGACAAGTGTTAGAAAGATGATCACTTTGACCACATTTAAAACACTTAATTTTACTTTTATCTAAAAATTATTTATTGAATTTTCTTCTAGAATAATTCTTATTCTTAGATAAACGTTTGTCAAAATTTTATTTTTGAAAAATATGGGTCAAAATTCTTATTTATATTTCTGTGATATTTTCTCTTTCAGGCTTGTGGATCCTTCTAAGGCTTAAATTGGAATTTTCCCATTCTTTTTTGAACGAGCAATAGCGGGTAAATCATATTGCTCGCTAAAATTACCTAATTCATATTTGGCAGTTTTATTTTCTTTTTGTAATTTGTTTACTGATTTTCATATCAATGCACATTCTTAAAGCTTCCTTTTGTATTGTAGTAATTATTGTACCATAGGTAAGACTATTATAGTCTATGTTTCCAAAGTCCTTACTAAAAGCTGTTCAATTAGATTTAATTAGCAAAATTAAAAATCTAGAATTAAAACAAGAATACATTGAAATACTTAAAGAAGTAATTCTAAAGAAAGAAAATACTAAGTCTAGCAATAACAATACTACAATCCTTTCACAAACGCTTGAAAACTTCAACAAAAATAAAAGAAATGAAAAAGAAGTTACTCTTCAAGAACTTCAAAACAAAATTATAAATATTAAATTTGAAATAAAAGAATTATATATACATACATACATATTGATCAAATATTTTTTATACATGAATATCTAATTATTCAATATAATATTATATATTGTGGAAATTGTATTTTTATATTTTATTAAAGTACAAAATTACATATTGATATTATATATCGTGGATATTTATATTTTTTACATTACAAAAGTAAAAAAATTAGGT
This sequence comes from Datisca glomerata, assembly GCA_003255025.1. NCBI lineage: Eukaryota > Viridiplantae > Streptophyta > Magnoliopsida > Cucurbitales > Datiscaceae > Datisca > Datisca glomerata. The sequence goes on along the minus strand of QANY01004331.1, from coordinate 541,688 downwards.
ATTATGAATATTATATTATTTAATATTATTATACTAATATATTTAATAATACATATGTTTATAAAAATGGAACATTATATTTATAAGTAATATAGTTATTAGGTGTTTGCATTATTCTAATCACTATAATATAATATATAATATATACTTTCTACTATACTTTATTATTATTATTGTATATTTGTATATAAGATAGTACTATTATTTTTACTATATTTTATAATTTAAATGTTTCAAAATACCATATAGTATTCAATATACTAATATTTTTAGTAAAATGTTACAATACAATTTTATGTAACATTCATAATATTGTGAAAGTAACATTACTCTCATTTAAAAGGCAATGTTATTATACATTTTGGGGTAGAGAGTTCACATAATTTGATTACTAGATCATGCAGAGTTAGAGAAATGAATACAGTGATTTAGGCCAAATGATTTCAACAACATTTCTTACTTAGCATTCTCGTGAAGGATGAGTTATGTATATGTAGAACTTACAAATTATTCAATTGAGCAACTAATCAAGATAATCTTGATTAGTTACACTACAAGATAAAACACTTGCTCCCTCTCAATTTTCATTCCTTGTTGTCAAGGGAAGGAATATTTAGTAACTAACTCTTACATAAAGAGAAAGTAGAGTATAAGCCGAGTAAGCAAAGATAACTATGCAATATCCATGTGAATTAGAATACTGAGATGGAGACCTTGAAGGATAAATGTTCCATACAAACCATGCATGAAGCTGGGAGGCTACATTGAGGGATATCATGTGAACACTATGATCGTTCCTCATGTGTTCCTTTGTTCCTAACAATCTCTCTCAAGCTCATGGAGGTTGTACTCACATGAATCCTGGACTTAAGGTAGTGAAGATAAGTTCTCAAGATGGGTTTGATAAGAAAGCCAAGATATTTGATCTTTTGATGGCACATACATAATACCAAGAGCTTTGGACAGAACATTATCTCTAAGAAAATGTATTTCAATTTTCTTAGAGATACCCCCTCATTATCATACCAGATGATAGGTGTAGGAGTTGGACAAATGTGTAGTTTTTCCACACAAAAATGTAACCATGTTAATTCAGCAGCAACATGTGCCAAGGTTATTTATTCACTCTCAGTGCTTGATCTAACAACCACATTTTGCTTCTTTGAAGACCATGAGACTAAGCTAGAGGAAAGAATTATTGTATACATATAAGTGGACCTCTTGTCATTAGGGCAATTGACCCAATCAACATCTGTGAAAGCAGTCAGTTAGATTGTAGGTGTTACTTGTAGAAGAAGACTTTCATCTTCTATATCTTTCAAGTACCTAGCCTTTTGCAAGCTTGTTGGTGCATTGATGTAGAAAATGATAGGAGTTGACTTAGTTCACAACGTAAGCTATGTCAGGGCCTATAGTAGTGAGGTATTATAAAGCTCCTATAAGGCTCCTATATTGTGTTAAGCCAAATAAGGGATCACCAACATCCTTGGTAAGCTTGTTTGAGCCTATAGTTGGAATGGGACAGGGTTTAGCATCAAGCATAGGATTTATTTGCAGTAAATCAAGAATATACTATAATTGACTAGGATTCAGGCCAATAGTTGTGTGAATAACTTAAACAGGAAAGAAATGATGCAAGGGCACGAGATCTTTCAGAGAAAAAGAAGAGTGTAGAGATGTAATAGTGCCATTCATTGTGATGATAATATCATCAACATATACTAAAAGGTAAAATGTTATGGCACTCTGGTGCATAATGAATAGTGAGTTGTTTGAAGTGGATACATTTAATCCCTCATGAAGAAAAGTGAGCTTAAGCTTGTCATACCAGGTCTTATGGCCTTGTTTAAGTTCATAGATTGCTTTGTGAAGCTTACAGACATGTTGAGGATGTAGAGGGTTAGTGAACCCCTCTGGTTGAGTCATGTAAACAGTTTCTAAAATGGTGCCACTTAGAAATGCATTGTTGACATCATGCTGCATTTTAGTGGTCATTGCATTGACAAGGCCAGAGTCAGGATAATTCTAACTGATACAGGCTTCATTGTTGCGAGAAATCCAAACTTGGAGTTTGGTGGAAGCCTTTAACTACCAACCTTGCTTGGAATTTTTTAGTGAGACCATCAAGACTATGTTTCTTTTTGTACACCCATTTGTTGCCAATTACATTTATACTCTTATCAAAAGAAACCAATGATCATGTTTTGTGTTTTGAAGCAGTGTTTTGTACTCCTCTACCATGGCTTGATGCCATTTAAGTTAGTTATGACTTCTTTGGTGGAGGATGGTTTTGAGATGTGTGAGGATGAGTTGGGCACAAGGATTTTGGTAGGGGTGTGCATGATTCAATTCGCTCAGTCAGTACGTAAAATTTGTAACCAAACTGCGATTTGATTTGTTCACATGAATTCCAAACTGAAAACATTCGATAACTCAAAAGATTAGAGATATGAGTATAACCCTAATTTTACTAAAGTTTCCACAAATAAAATCCCTAAAATTTAAATAATAAATATGTAGAGTGCAAGGGGTGCCACGTGGGTGATGTACGGGAGTGGTCTAGTCCTAGCTCGTGACCGGAACAACGTCTGAGAACGTCGGGGAGGATGCCAAGAGGTAAAGGAGGAGCACTATAGACATTCAAGGGTGGTGACAAATTTTTGCTCTCTCTAGAAGTGGAAGTTTCTCACTCTAGAAATGGGAGCTTCTCTCTCTAAAGTGGGAGCTTCTCTCTCTAAATTTCCCCTTCTCCTCAAATGAAGTATGAGTCCTCCTTTTATAGGTGAACAAAGGGAGTGGGAACCATCACAACTTATCCCTTGATTAGTTGAAAGCTCACCAATCAAATCACACCACCTAAGCTGATTAATCATGCTTAGGTGAATAAGAGGAGGATTACACATGAGCCAATCGGGTGGTGCCACGTGGGTCTTTGTGTAATGACCATGATCTAGGGAGAACACGCCTAACTGGTAAGGCGCGACGACGGTATTCACCCAACTCCCCTCTACAAACGTTCACTTATACCAAACCCATCCCCAAGGTGGGAGGGTAGCACACCTCAACGTTTAGAGTGGTCGTACCGAGGAGGTATGTCCCCGTCTAGTACAACATAGCCTCGCCCCTAATCCTACTAGTCCATAACCTCCCGAGCATTCCCAGGCAACCATACGTCCATCCAAGTCTTTGTCACTTGACTTGGTGGTTTGTGATATGATGACTCGTTACAATAGTGCAGCGGTGTGTCTTGTCTGAAGCGCGTAACTGTTGTCTCCAAGTTGCATTACAGAGGGTGATCTAGGCACCTTCATGGTACACCCATGAGGGTGACATTAATGATGCAGCCATGGAGGTGACATCAATGGTGATACCGTATGGGAGACACCCCATTGTGCTGCCATGGGGATGACCCCCACGGGTACCTGAGTGGCAGCACCCTGAGGGGTGCACCTCAGCGGTGACACTCCATGGTACATGCTTAGTGGAGATATTTCCGATACGTCGTAAGAGTTGCGCTTTGCGGGTAGTCAACGTTGAGGTCCCCAACCTTCATGTACAAAATACTAGTAAATTACTTAATATAAAGACATTCAATTACTTAGAAGATTCAACATATTTCTTCAACACGCGTTGATGAAACAACATGCCGCTAGGCTTCCATGAGCAAGAACAATAACTGCAATGGAGAAAAGATAGGGGGAGAGAGAGTGAGAGGCTACGGTGTGAGGTTGGATTTACAAAGGAGGAGGAGGAAGTTTTTGAGCTACATTGCTTCGTGAGGAAGACTCGGAGAGACGGCGTGAAGTGAAGCTTGGAAGGGTGGATTATGTTGAAAATGGATGTCATGAGGTTGAGGGTAAGAGATGAGAGATGAGCTAGTGAAGAAAAGAAACTTAAAAGGCTTAAGATTTTTATGTCTTGGAAAATATATATTATTTATCTCGGTTATGATTCGTTCAAATCGACTATTATTTAAGAGATACACGAACAGAACTGAATTCACGGTTCATTAAAATTATACAAACTGAGTAGAACTTATGGAATAAAAGTACGGATCGATCATCCCTAAGATTGGGCTTGAAGATACACGCCTTGGATGGGGTAATTATGGAATGTGTATTGAGTGGATTTGGCTGGGGTGTTGGACAGGGAAAACAAAGTTGGAAACATGAGAACCAATTTGAGTACCTGCAGAGTTTGGAGACAATATAGGCAAAAAATGGGCATGAGAAAGAATATCATAGGGAGAAGAACCATGACCTACTAAGGAGTCTGTAAAAATATTACTTGTTTGAACTAATTGTTCCAGAGAAAAGAAAGCAGCACCTTGATAAGGAATAAAAAGAATTGGCCAAGCAGGTGAAGTCATAACAGTGGATGATTGTACAATGTTATCTTTTATGAAGTTGTGCTTGAAAGGAAAGTGATGCTTATCAAATACAATATTGATGGTAGTGTATATTCCACATGAGGGATGCAAAAAAAGATAGTTCTTGTGCATAGGAGAGTATCCTATAAAACCACACTAAGTGAACACATATGCAAGCTTTGAGAAAGTGATAGTCAAATGGATGATTGAACAATTTTATATAAGGTGAAGAGTTCGAAAGAACAACAGTGAGTAGCCTATTGATAAGAAATATTGTTGTTTGAAAGACATACCATCAATATTTAGGCATTGATGCTCAAAAAAGAAATGTGAGGCCTTTCTCCATGTTACTTGGTGATGTGAGGGGATAGAGATACCTAAAGTGTATAGCACGAGATTGTAAAAAGTTAGTGGATCTATGCTCCCCACCCGTGTCAGATCAAACTATATTAATGGTGTGTCCTAATTGATTTTCTTCAAGGGTTTGGAAGTATTTGAATACAATGAAGGCTGACTTAAGTTTAAGTGGATAGAGCCAAGTAAATCTAGTGAAGTCATAAATAAACAATATATAGTGCCTGTAACCATAATATGTAAGGGGTGGAGGTCCTCATAGGTATGTATGCACAATTTCTAGTGGGTTAGTTGTCCTGATTTAAGAAACAGGATGGGACAACCTATGGCTTTCGTGGCAGGCATGATAAAAAAACAATATTTTTTTGTCATTTGGAAGTTTTAAATGATATAATGTCATTTCTGTGATTTTATGAGATGGATAATCTAGCTTATTATGCCATAACGCAATTGTATCAGTTGAATTAATGCTTGTAAGATAAGTAACATAATTGCTGGTCGTCGCAGCTGAAGCGTGGAGGCGCATGACATTTCTTAAAAAAATAAACTTTTAATAAAAATCGAATATCTTAATAAAATAAAACTTGTGCAACGTCACGATAACCAAATAAAAACTTTTATTGAAAACTCTTTTTCAACCAGTCAGGATCCATTATATATTTATAAGTTAAATCTACAACATACAAAGTTAGGAATCATATACCTCTTGTAGTCTATATCAAGTGTCCTTGCAAAAACCAATCGATCCTCCGTTCCCCCGAAATCATTTCAACAATCAGTAGACTCTGAGATCTACACCAAGATCTTCTAAGCCGATCTCAATGCACTATGACGTGTGTGGGCATGTAGAATATTACAAGATATTTTTTGTCTCTAGATGTTCTCAACACATGAGATCTGGAGATTTACTGAGAAGGTTTTAGTGAGCGATTTTCTAAAAAAATTTGATAATTATTCTTTTAGAGATTTTATTTAACCACAAAAAAAATCTCTTTGACGCCATTCATGTTCTCAATTCAACTCTTGATTGATGAACTGATGATATGATCAATTGATTCCCTCCTTTTTTTCAACAACTAAGGTCATTAGATAATGGCGTATCAGATTTTTATGGATAAACTGAAATAATATTTAATTATAAAAGTACCAAATATAGTGGGACTCACTGCAATTGTGCACAAATGCAGTGCCACATGGCACTGCAGTGTGCCGTGAGCCAGCACAGTGCCTCCCGACACCACTGTAGTGCCATGTGGCACTGCAGTGTGCCGTGAGCCAGCACAGTGCCTCTTGGCACCACTGTAGTGTCATGTGGCACTATAGTGTTGCACACCAAACACTGTAGTGCCACGTGATACCACAGTAGTCCATGTCAATTTCTGATACCCTATTAGTGTATCAGAAATTGACACGTGATAATTACTGTGAATTAAATATTTATTTTAATGAGATAATTAACTATATATCAGTTAATTCAAAATTAACATATCTGATTATTCATATCAACTAACTTATCTATCATTTCACAAATAACATATTTAGTTGATTTAAATTATTATCTAATAATAATTTATTTATCTAACTTCACAAATTAGATATTCTATCTCACTTATCAATAATTAAAAAAATTGATAATTATTTATATGTATAATTTCCAAAAAAATGTATGTAAATATATAAATAATTCAATTAATTAATTAATCACGCATAATTATCTCATAATTATGTAGTTGCCCAGAATAATTTTTTTTACAAGTTAGTCATTTTCTCATGTCCTGAAATATTCACACCCTAGACAGCGTAGTATAAGGTGATTTGGGGACTGTGGGCCTATAATCCTAAGTTTCAATAAATCAGATTATTAATTAAATTCTTTAATTAAATAATCTTATTTATTAATTATATTATTACTCCACTATAAATATTGAATTGTACTCTTAGATATTATAGAATGTATTTATAGAGTATTCTCATGTAGTCCACTGATATAATCATTTCATGTAGTTCTGTCCTCCAATTATTGCTTCGTAAATTAGAACTAGTCAAAATTATCGTTTTACCCTTCTAATTACCTCTTTATCCTTAAGTACCATTAATCCACTAGTGAATGACTAATTTTTAATCTTATTATAAATTTGAGCTCAATAACCATTCAGTTCCAGAATTAACACTTAAGAGAACCAATATAAGATCCGTTAGAAAAGCTTAGATTCTAAATCTTGTAAGATCATGTCCCCAGCCATCCACATCACTGAATCTCTAAAATAAAAGTCACTATCCTGATTAACAAACAGACTTTAACGAGTGAATCAAAAGATCTAGTAGACATGCATAGGAGTTCATGACTACTCAAGATTCAGACTGATCTACATATGATCATCGAATTGATGTGTATTAAATCTTTATGATAAATGGCACGTTAATAAAGATATTAATTCACATTAGTCCTATCATATATAATCTTATTATATAAAGTATATTCACTAAGATGTCTATCCACATCAATGATCCGGATCTAGATCACATGCATTCATAATGCTTAGTGTTAGTGAACCGTATTAGCAACCATATATTAAAAATTTCATATTTTAATATGTTGCTGACAATTTTATTCATTATCTATGATCTTAATCCTCTCGTACTAATACAAGATCATAGTTTCATTAATGAATATGAAATTTTCAGATATTTATAAAAATTATTCAATAATAATTATAAGAAAAATGTAATCATCTTTAAAGTTCATATCAAAATGTCAATGCACATACTTTGAGGGCATAGCCCCCAACAATAATAAGCATTAGGGTTGTACTCCGTAGAGAAAAGAATTTGTATTCCCTTTCACTAAACTTTGAATTCTTAATGTCATTGTTTGTCTAAGGAAAGGGGGATGAGAGTATCCATCGTTTACGTCTAGGACTCCTAGGTATCTAATCACATTACCTCCCCTAGCTTTTCGTCTGATCTCAGTGTTAGTGTCGACCCAACAGAGTGACTTCGTCGTTGGTGCAGTCTCGAGTAGATAGTTTTTATGTGGCTTAGTCCTCCTAAAAGGTAACGAAGTTTGTAAAGGTTTTCTCATGCCAGATGAAGATTGGCTCTCGAGTGCAAAGGTAGAATGAAGCTTGACTGCAAGACCCACCCGTCAAGAAGGGATAAAAGTCAGTCTTAATGATCTACGGTGCCGAGTGAAAAGGTCCTCACTCATCATATAAAAGTTACTCTAAGGATAACATGTTGATCTTCCCCAAGAGTTCATATTGACAGAAGGTTTCGCACCTCGATATCAGCTATTCCCCAAAAGTTAGTGTGTTCTTGGAAGGTAACATTAAAAATTAAAGGATAATTTGAGCTAGTATCATTGTGGGGTAAAAGATTTTATGCCACAATTGATGCTTTTCTCTTTTCAGGAATAAACAGCTCATAGAGCTCATCTTTAAGCATCCATTTGAGTAAGTTAGTCCTTGATCAGGTTCTTCATAAGATTAAAATGTGAGTAGAGTTCTAAATATAACATATTATCTTGAGTAAGCTTGAAAACACTAATGAAGTTTTTTACAATTTTGGGTAAGAACAAATTTCAAATTCAGAGGGTACAAACAAGTAGATAAAGTATTGATTCATGTGTATATAATTTGAAGTTTCTTACCATTTCCCACTGTCACTAAATTACTGCCCTGATAATCACTGTTGATGTTCAATTTGTTAAGATCATTGGTAAAATGATGGGTTGCTCCACTTTCAGCAAACCAAGGCCCTTCTGTTCCAATTTTTTATCTAGCAGCAAAGGCATGTGGAGTGTAAGGAGGATTGACCTATGAGCCATTTGTAAGTTGTTGTGAGCTTTGGCCAAAAACAGGATTGGCTTGTAGTGGTTGGTGGTAGCTCTTACAATATATGTACCAACAACATATTGTAATGTGGCCATGCTTATTACATACTTGACATGTTACTCGATTGTTGTGTCTTCCACCTCTTCCTCTTTTTGCTCCTATAAAGGAGTTAGGATTTTTCTTCTTTAATAATTATTGTTTGAATAATTTGGATTCCACTATTGAGATTGAGTCGGAGTGTACGTTCTATCGTTGGGCTTGTTTTAGTGAGGTGAATATTAGATTTCAGGAAGCTTCCTTGTCAACATGTAGTTTTACCAGTATGGCATCATGCATATCAACATAGACTGTACCACTTCAACGGTGAGATTATTAGATCTTGAGGTGATGTTCACTACACCTAGATTAAATTCTAATCTCAAACCCTTAGTATGTGAAGAATCAAATCCAGCTCACTAATTGGATCCCCTGCAACTGAAAGATTGTCACTGATGATTCTCATAACATCAAAGTAATCAGTGATGCACTTATCATCCTTTGGAGAATTGTGTAGTGAATGTTTTAGCGCAAGAAGTTTGGCTCGTGACCTGTTTGTATAAATTCTTTCTAAATCATACTAAAGACTACTCGAGGATTCATACTGTACAACAGATCCAAGGACTCTACTCATGCTATTACAGAGCCAACTAAGTAGAAGTTTGTGTTGTCTTAACCACTGCATATATTCTGAATTTGTTCTGCCACCAGGTAGAGTTTGTGCAGGCCTGGAGGATGTGTTGATGACAAAGTCTGTGAGTCTATGTCAATAATTGCAGGACTACTTGAGACTTCCCGAGAATGTAATTTATGTCAAACTTAATTGTTAGGGTGGAACATAAGGTGTTGGCAAAGGGGTTGAGCTCTATTGTTTGCCTTTATGGGCATTCTGGGTCGCCTTTGATTTGAGGTGTCGAAACAAGAGTTTCCATGGCTGGCTCTTGTTTAGGCCAAATGATTCCGATAATATATTTTACTTAACACTTTGTAGAGGATGAGTTCGATACATAGAACTTACTGATCATTCAATTTAGCAACTAATCAGAGAATCTTGGTTAGTTAAATTACAAGATAAAACATATGCTCCCTTTCAATTATCTTTCCTTGCTGTCAAGGGAAAGAATATTTAGTAATTAATTCTGACAGAAAGAGAAAGTAGAATTCTAACAAACAAAAGTCTTTTTCTTGCCTCTCACAGCTACAGGTTATCAATGTGTTACTTCAGCGCTTTGAAGACCTGCCTAAAATTGGGTAACCACTAATATTGATTTTTTTCGATGGGTCCCTATTTACATTTTCGTCTCATTTTCTATTTCAATTTTAATTGCATCTTTATATATAGTGCCATGTGTCAAAAATATTCATGATGCAAAGTTGATGCATATGCAAGCATCTAAGCTAGCGAGATGCTTGTGTGAGGAAGCCTACAATGCGAACACAGACATCGGTGGATGCATGTTAAAATCTTCAATCCTTATAGCAGCCAAACTGGGGATTGTAGAAATTGTTAAGACAATTATTGAAATATACCCTTACTCAATCTGATTCAAGGATGACTTAATCACGGCATATTCCAATTAGCTGTTGAGCACCGCCAATCAAGGATTTTTAATTTTACATATCAAATCAGACTCTATAAGCATTTGGCGGCAGCAGTCATTAGCAAGAATGGTAGAAACAACATATTACATTTAGCTGGACAGTCGCAACCATGAGAAAGAATCCCTGGAGCTGCTTTGCAATTGCAGCGGGAGTTGCAATGGTTTAAGGTCATAACATAAACTTCTATACTTTTAATCTGGTCAAAATTTTGTCTCTATTAATTGGCTAACTTATTTACAGGAAGTTGAAATGGTAGTACAACCATCATTCAAACAAATGGAAAATTCAAATGGATTTACACCAAGAAAGCTATTCACTGAAGAACATAAATCGTTAGTGAATGAATCACAGAAATGGATGAAAGAGACGGCTAGTTCATGCTCATTAGTAGCTGCACTAATCACCACAGTAACATTTGCGGCAGTTTTTACAGTACCAGGTGGGAATAAAAGTGATGGAATACCCATTTACCAAAACAACCCTGCTTTCATAATATTCTGCAGTATCAGATGTACTGGCTCTCTTCTTTTCGTCTACTTCAGTTATAGTATTTTTGAGCATACTAACTTCCCGCTATTCAGAAGACGATTTTCTCAGGCCCTTGCCAATGAGGTTAATCATCAGTCTTCTCACGTTATTCTTCTCGATAGCTTTTATGCTACCAGCTTTTTATGCATCCCTTTACACAATTCTTGAACATAAGCTCAAATGGTACATTATTCGAGTCTTACTGTCGGCGGGTGTGCCCATGCTTTCGTTTCATTACTTGCAGCTTCCTCTTATGTCTGAAATTTTCTTTACTACCTATGGGCCTAGTGTTTGGTCCACCAAGTAAAGATGCAATCTTTTAGCGGACAAAATGAAAATTTCTCTAGTGTCACATCTTCAAATTTGTAATTTATTGTCTTGATCATTTTTTGTTTTAAACTTCATTTGTCTTCACTTAAAGTTACTTGAATGATTCTTTTTCCCAGGATCCGTGAATATCATTGTAATTGATATTCCAAACTTGTAATGGCTCAAAAAATCATTTTAAATCTTTTTTTATTTTCATGTCAAGTCTATCTGAAACTGTTAATTGTTGAACCAATAGTCCGTATTTTAGAATATCATCTTCTCTAGTTAACATGATGTGTTTCAACTCCTAACGACCATATCTCGTTCCGACTTTTTTAATAACAAAATAAATTTGTGTTGACATCTTTTAATTGTTACCAAAATAATACAAACCTCAAACCCTACTCCTGCCATTGGCGTTCTCTCAGTCGCCAGCGATCCGGCATGACATCGTTCGATGACGGCAATGTTCAGTTGGTCCATTAATTTCAATCGTAGATAAACTCTCATGCCAGCATTCAACGAAACTTCCTCAATTCAGCCATTTACTCTATATCCAAAACTCCCAAACCTATACTCCTGATCGACGATTTATGAATCGCGAAGCAATCTGTTAAGGCATAGTTTATCAGCTCTGTTTCTATCCTGAACGTAGATAAGCTCCAACACTGGCGTTCACGCTTCTACCTCTAGTTCTGAAAAGCATGTGAGTTCCCAATTTAGTTATGCTTTAGATTTCAGATTTTCTATGAAAAATATGATCAATAAAATTTGATGAAGAAAATAGTCCGTATTTTAGAAAAATATGATCAAAATTTCATATAATATATTTTTAGATAAACGTATTTTATTAAATAAAAAATAATATTTTTTATTTAAATGAATATTTTATTCAATAAAAAATAGAACTCATGAAAATTTTAAAAAATATTAATTTAATATTCTTAATATTTTTTGTTGTGTTAATGAACATGAATTATAAATTAATTATTCATTATTTATTATATTTTTAGATTTTACTAGATTTTAAATTTAATAAATAAAATAAATATTTTACTTATTATTATAAGTTTTTCTATTGAAATTTTAAAATAATAAAATAAAATAATAAAATAAAATAATTATAAGAAAGTAATATGACTTCCATATAGCTTAGTAGTAATCCCTACATTTCGTCTATTCTCCACTAAGATTCAACTCTCATCATCTATATTTTTTAGAATTAAATCACATTAAAGAGAGGAGAAACGAGTCAGTCCAATTATTTAATCGGGATCGGCCCGTGAACCGACCCGGCCTAGACCATCAGAGGCTCGGCCGCACTAAAATTCTAAGCATTGCCAGGCCGGGCCCGGGCCGGCCCGGTTGCCACCTCTAAGAGGGGGTGAGCTAAGTGACTGTATTCAAATTAAAAAAAAATTCACTCATGTGAAAAATTAATGTTCAAGAATGAACTTCAAGTTCAATAAGTTTAACGTAAAAAAGATAAATAAATAAGTAATAGATAAATGTGTTAAAGTAAAAATGTTTGTGATAATGTAAAATATAAAGCAAGCAAATAAAATAAATTACGGAGACGTAAAGTGCAGAACTTAAATTACGGGAACTTAAAATGCGGAAAGCAAGTGCAAAAAATTAAAGTGCGAAAAATAAAAACAAGAAATAAAAAAGAGAAGCTAGAAAAAAAATAGGCACACGATATTTTTACGTGATTCAAAAAATCTTTTCCCTACGTATACGCTTCAAGGTCTTCTTCTCTTTGAGATTTTTAATCTCACGATCTTCTTAAGAGTAAAGAATAAATCTTATAAACTCAATAGACTTATGGATGCTAACTAAATCTCATAAGACTGTGTGTTTTGAGATTAAGTGATCTCTTACCATAATTCTTCTGAACGAGGTGTAGTGCAAATGGTCGCTGTGGCTTGGGAGTTTGCTCCCCCCAAGTCACGGGTTCGAAACAGGGGTTATGTTATCTTGCGATCATCGGCCTGAGGATTTATCCATTAATTTACCTGTGGTGCACTTGCAGAAAACTCTTAGGCGAGGTCATGTGCACCACAGGATTAGTCGAAGAACTATACTCCGGAGACCTGATGCTAATCTAAAAAAAACACACATACACACAATGTGGCCAAAACTATTTAGGTAAACTCACTCTCTTTTTATCTACTTAATTGAAATTGAAACTTATTTTGTATGTGATTTGTCATTATCTCTACCTAATATATTTTTGTCTATTTCACAATAGATGTTAAGACTTTTTTGGTATTAGTGAATGAAAACTTAATTTAAGAATTCCTAAATAAATTGAGCTAATAAAAATCACATTAAAATAAGTATCTTCATTATATTAATAAAAATTACATTAATATAGGCTTTTCATGATCTTCCATCTTCATACTTTATAAGCTCCTGACAAAAATAAATATATTCATGATCAATGAACAAGCTTTGTGGTAATTTTCTAATAGTCTCTGCATATTTGATTAAATTTATTAGTAACTTTAATATTTTGTTTTCATCAAAATCGATCTTGTAGAGATATCGGGCTATCATGTCTATCACCATAAAAATCATTCATTTTAACTGAAGATAAAAAAAATATTAAAAATCAGTTAGTTAGCATAATCTTAAGGATATTTACCTGAAAAAATCTTAAAAAGAAGTATGGTTAGCTCAATTGNATATATATATATATATATATAGGGCTAACATGTCTTCACCATAAAAATCATTCACATTAAATGAAGATAAAAAATATTCAAAACTAGTTAATCAGCATAATCTTAAGGATATGTACCTGAAAAAATATTACAAAAATTATAGTAGATGACTTTTTTATTAATTTATATGCAATAACGGTCATTCATATGTATATATATAAAAAAACTATTTTTAAGTGTATGAAGTTTTAAGTTAGTTATAAATTTACTAGTTTACTATTTCACTTATTTTGTAACCACCGAGAGTAACTTCCTATCGCTTTTATTTTTTTAAGTTTATTTATGATATTTTTCCATCTACTCAAACTTATTCAACTTGGTTAAAAAAATTGTTCAATCTACGACAAATCTGTAGAAATCATTGAAATATGTTTTATGTTCTTGGTTTAGTCTATAAGTTATTTTCGTAATCTGAAATAGGTAAATATACACTTACTTATCTTTAATAAATTTTTTACTTAGCATGGGGTCTTTTCAATTTATTTTTTATGCTCATCTACAAAGATGATTGACTATAAAACTGAAGATGATGTTTATTTTTTTGTCCGTCCAACAAAGATAGGAGAATTATGGAAAATATGATGCATTAAAATGTATCATATCAGACAATAAGTAAAGAATTTATTAGCGACCAGTAAACTATATGTTTATTTATTGATGAGATAGATCCAATTGAACAAGCAAAGGGCATGGGGATCTCTCATTCAATTTTTACTCTTTTTCACAAAAAAAACAGAGACGGAGATCTCCTTTTCTTCTCTCTCTCATGTCAGATCGCGATGGCTTTTGTTGAAGGCTTACGATGAGATTCAATGTCCGATCTCCTTGGTTGCATGCGATGCTCACAGTCACGGGCTCAATGGTTGCGGACAATGACGCTCGAGGTCGATGTCGCTGTTGTTTAAGACGATGAAGCTCTCGATGGTTGCAGACGGAGGCGCTTACCGTCGCTGCCTCGATGGTATTCATTGGTGTTGCTCTCGGTGGTTGTTGTTGTTAGCGCTGCTTCCGTGTGAGATTTTCGATCTGAGATGAGATAGAGAGAGGAGAGGAGAGAGATCTTAGATGTGTGCAATCGTCGACCTGAGATGTGTGTGGGCGCGCATGCGAGAGAGAGAGTAGGGTGCACATAAAATATATGAAAGTAGTTTTTTTACTATAAAGTGTTTTAAAGGAAATTACTTAAGAGAAATTGCTCATTTTTTCATACTATAAAATTGATTGACTATTTTTTCTCATAGACTTTAATTTAGGGTCATTCTTACTATTCTCCCAAAATCTTACCTCTTATAAAAAAAAGTATGGTTTAGATTAGAAAAATAACAACAGATATCATCATAGAAAAACTGAAACGAAAACAAATTTCTCATCAATATCAAATTATGGGTAAATAAAACCAATAAAAAATTATTTAAATTAAAAAAGACAAATTTGATAGAAATTTGTAAATTATTACATGCACCTCACAATGGTACAGAATCCCATTAAAAACTATTTGCCACAATAAAAAATATGATTCATTATAAATTATTACATAAATCTTTTATGTATATAAATTTACGTATGGACACAAAATATGATATTTGCCTACACTAAGCTTTCCTCCAGATGTGATGTGTCCATAGACTCCATGCACCTCACAATGTATATGAACACCTCATAATTAATTATTCAATTATTTATCATTAAATTTAATTATATAAATATTAATTAAAAATAAAACTCAATCAATATGCTTATGTGATGGTAAATGATATTAATGTAATTTAATCATTTAGAACTCTTGAGATTCATTACTAAATATGAAATGACTACAAGTAATTTTGTTTTACTATTCTATGATCATCCCATGCGTGGGTATGAATATTTCAAAATGTGTTGAAGTGTCATATTTAATTTGATGTCAAGTGTAATTAAATATCTTAATTTTCAATAATATATTTAATAACAAATATATTGATTAAATTTAATTAATTAATAGATTTTTTATGAAATAAAGACTATGATCAATTAATTTCAAACATGTAATTATGTTAATAGTTTCATTCAGTACTATTTATTCACTTACTTTGGCAAATATATATTCAAAAATAATAAAGTCAATTGTATTTTATTTAACTAAATAAGTTTCAAATAATGGAGTACATAAATGAAAATTAAAAAGGTACGGGTAATAAAAAAAGACCTCGATTGTGTTAAATGCAATAATAGTATCCATTGAAATATTAATGACAAAATATATTAGTTAGCCTCTTTACATTCCAATGGTTTAAAGCTTTATATCTGTAAATGACATTTCACATTTCAATTTGAATTCTCACATGTTAATAAATAGATGAATGAATGATTCAATGATGTACTATCAATGAAAGAAAAAAATTACAAAATTTAGTTGGTTAATATATATATGAAACAATTGAGTTAATGATTCGTTAAAAATTTTGGGAAAATGAAAGGAATCTATTGCATAATTATTAGAGAAAATAGAAATTGAGAGTATAAAAGAGCCGTTTACCTACGAGATTTTCATTGGGAATGCTTTACAATCTCTTGGGTAAGCAATCCTCTTAAACTGTAAGTTGATAGTATTTAATTATTTTATTCTATTTAATTCATCTATTTTAACTATTTTATTCTATTTGATTTCTTTTTTAATACATTGTTAATTTGGTGCTAATTTCTATTCTAAATTTTCTAACTTCTATACATTATTCATACATGTATCTTATATGTTATCAGTTATATATATTCTTCTAAATTTAACATTGTTGAGAAAGTTTTATTTGTTTTGGGGTGATATTGATTTATTAGTATATCTCTTTTATTTTTTTAAATGAAATCTTATACATAAATATATGAGTAGTGAAACTTAAAAATTGATCAGTATGTCTCTTTACTACATTTATATAGTATCAATAGTAAAATTTTCATTTTCAGATATCAATTTTCAAGAAGAATATATATGAATCAATGTTAAAGTTGATTAGCAAGACATTTGCTTAAATATGCATATTTTTACCATTTTTTATTATTTTTTATGGAATCAACTCTCATTTTGAAAGCATGAAATTTTATGTATAGCTTCTATGTATCAATTCTACATTCCATATTACACTGCAGAATTATTTTTAACCAATGTATTTATTAATTGAAAGGTTTTAAGTTTATTATTTTAACAATTTTTTATAATCCCATGCATGGGGCTTTTTATTAGTTAAATTAATTTGTCAATAGCCATAAATTAAATATTCATAAATTAAAAACATAAATGAGATGTGTGTTGTGACGTCAAAGGAAACCATTAAACATATTTCAAAGAAAAAACCATTATACATTTTTCAAAGAAAAAACCATTATACATTTTTCAAAGAAAAAACTATTAAACAAAGAAGAAACTGATATTTCAATGCAAAACGGGAAAAGAGAAAGAGCCAAAGAAAACCATTAAAGATATTTGAAAAGACCATTACACAATGGAGAAAATGATATATCAATGCAAAAGAGGAAAAGAGTCGACCACAGTGGGAGTCGAACCCACGACCTTCTGATCCGAAGTCAGACGCGCTAATCCACTGCGCTATGCGGTCTCTGTTAGCAAAAATTTAGTTTTTATTATTAGTCAAAATTTTAACCCCTATTTTTCACTACTTTATTATTCAACTAACTTCAGATATCTACCCTTCTGTTTAACCTTGTTTTTGGGGTTTTTTGGAAAAATTTTGGCACTTGAAAACATGTTTCACATATCTGCGCCTCTACCAATTGCAGTGTTTAAATACTTTTAAGGGTTTTTGGCAAAAATGACCCTATTACTCAAATAATAGATAAAAATGATTATTAAAAAATATTAGATGCAAATATAATCATTTCATTAATATTATATAGTGAATGAAATACTAAATTTTAAAAACACTATTGTTATATCTAAAAGAAGCTAACACATGAAAGAGTTTAAAAATATTCATTATTACATATTAAAAATATAATGATCATTCTTACATTTAAAACTTTAAAATGATAATACACTATACTTCCTGTATTTTTTATAAACCTTTTCGAATAATGCCGATCAATTTGAGATAGTTTAGTTTACCCTTTTCTTTCATTGAATGCTTTTCTCCTAAATATTCGTAGTTTCTTTTTTTTTTCTTTTTTTTCTTTTTTTTATTGTGCTATTTTTTCTGCTAGGATGGGTGTAATATTATGACTTCTTTATTTTCAGTAGAGATCATTTGGGTTAGGCGGTTTAAACTTTGAAGTAGTGGATAGTTTTCGAAATCAGTTAATTGATTAAATGTTTTCCTTTTATGTTTAATTGATATTAACATGATTTAATATACATATTATCATTATAAATGGAAAATGTTACAAAACGTTAATCTTTACTTTAGTTGAGTATCAGAGAACAGAGATAAACAAAGGAGAGAAGGAAGAAGAAAGAAGCTCCAGAGATTGAAGAAAATGCATTCTCATTAATTAACTCTAAGGCTATAATCACATATATATATACGTAAGAGGTAATTGTAACAATATTTCTGCCATAACAAGCTCACTAACAGTAGACTAACTAATTAATCAACAGACTTTAAACCACATGATTAGTGCATGAAGTGCATGACTAACTAAACTAATTAATCAACAGACTTTAAACCACGTGATTAGTGCATGAATTGCATGACTAGCTACATAATTAAGCCTACTGGTTTAATACCCCTATCATCCCCTCTCAAGTGAAAGGAGGTGAGAGACACTTGAAGCTTGCTTTTGAGGAAGCTAAGACGTGATTCAGGAACAACTTTTGTAAGAACATCTATTGTCTGACCATGAGTAGGCACAAATTGAATGTCCAAAGTCTTGCTAAGAACTTTGTCACAAAGAAAGTGAATATCAACTTCAAGATATTTGGTGTGCGCGTACAATACAAGATTTACAGCTAGAGAGATGGCACTCATATTATCACACCAGATTACAAGAGCAGTAAGGGATGCAATTCTGTAAGAATTAAGGTTACCCAAATGACTATTTTGGCATTAGATAAGTCATGATATTTGCTTTATGTGCTAGATTGAGCGATAACTTATTGCTTCTTAGAGGACCATGAGATGAGAGAAGAGCCTAGAAAAATAGCATAACCACATGTTGATTTACGATCATCCAAGTTTGAAGCCTAATCATCATCAATATAGGCTTCAAATTTTAGTGATGAAGCTGGTTTGAGAAGAATGCCATCATATAATGAGCCTTTGAGGCATCTAAGAAATCGTTTACATGCTTTCCAGTTGACATTCAATAGAAGCTTGAACAAATTGGGCTGAGCTTGTTAACAATATAAGCAATGTCTGGTCTAATTAACATCAAGTATTGCAATTCCCCAAGTGTGCTTGTATAGAGTGTAATATTAGAAAATGTTGTATTTGAATCATGAAAAAGCTTAACAAAGGCATCAGTTGGTGCCGAATAAGGCTTAGCTTTAATCATATTTTTCCTTCGCAGGAACTTAGAGATTTAGCCAACGTGTGAAAGATGAAAAGCAAATGTGTCCTTACTACTTCCATGTCTAATAAAAGATGGATAGTACTAAGGTTTTTTAGAGTCAACTCCTTATTAAGATAAAAAATAAGTCTTTCATTATGATGATTACTACTCCTTTTCACTAATATGTCATCAACATATACTAAAAGTATAATTTTGCATTCATTTTGTTGATAGTGAAACACTAAAGTATCAGAAGCAATATTGGTGAAAATCTAAGTAAAGCAGATTTGAGCCTCTCATATCATATCAGGCTTAAGACCATAGAGTACTTTCCTGAGCATGCACACATGTTTTGGATAGAGTGGATTAACATACGGTTGAGCCATAAAAATAGATTTTCAAGCTTTCCATTGAGGGAAGCATTGTTGAGATTTAGTTGGTGCACTGGCTAATTAAATGAGGCAGCTAGAGTTTGAACTATTCTGATTTTTGTTGGCTTAACCACTGGTGAGAATGTCTCACTATAATCAACCCCTCAAGTCTAATGAAATCCCTTTGCTACAAGCATGGCCTTGTGCCTTTTTGAAGACTCATCATCATTCAACTTAAGTTTAAAGACCCATTTATTTCCTACTAGGTTCATAAAAGGATTGTAGTGTATCAGATCCCATGTTTAGTTCATCATATAAGAGCTTTATATTCTATGTCTATAGCTTGTTTCCAAGGTGCACAGGTTAAGGCTTGGTGAATTGAAGTACGTGTTGCAGACTTGGATCATTAGTAAGAGAGTCTTTGGAGTACGAGAGGCTTTTAGTTTGAGAGAACCTGTTTTAGATCTAGTGATCATATGGTGTGATGAGTGTGTTTGTTTATTTGAGGGTTGTGTTGGTTCTAGAGGTGAAGTAAGGGAAGGTTCAAAGTGAGATGTGGTGGTTGAGTTGACAAAAGGTACTTGAATAAGTGGGATGATGTCATGTCTATTGTCAGAGATAAGGAAGTAACGTGATCAGATATCGAGTGATGTAAAGTATCTAAATTTATTTTTGATAAGGGAAAAGAGATAGAGACATTACCATGTATAGATCTGTTCTCAGAAGAAGCTGAAGAAGACCTTTAAGTTTGTTGTGTATCATTGGTAGAGGTTACCACCTGCAAATAATTGAGTGTGTTGAACTGAAAACTCAAATCAGAATGTGTTTTAGCATTGATTGATGTTGAGAGAATTTTAAAAAGCCTTTAAAGAAAGGGAAAGATGGTTCATTGAAGATCATATCAACTGCTACATATATTCTGCCTGAAGAATGAAGACAAATATACCATTTATGAGATTGAGAGTAACGATAAACACACAAAGATCACTTCTGAATTGAAGTTTATGTTTGTTATAAGGGCGTAGGTGAGGGTAACACTAACAACCTAAGGGCTTTATAAACTTAAAAACCAAGAATTTTATTTAGGGGTGTGTACGGTTCGGTTAATTCAGTTAGTAGGACACTTTTGTAATGGAATCAAATTCAACGGTTACCTAAAGTACCGAGCCAAACTAAACTGATGTAATCGTTAGAACCGAACCAAATGGAACCAAAGTAATCGGTTCAGTTTGGTTACTTGTAATCGGTTTGAATGTATATGATTCAAATGTATATAAGAAGCAACAAATTATTCTAAATTAAGCAGAAAGAGGAACAACAAAAGTAGGAATTTTTAACAGTTCTAATAACATTTAAAAAATATGAGAGGCGGCAACAATCGAAATTAACAGAATCAAACAAAAACAATCGAAGCAATCGAGCAATCGAAAGCAAAAGTAGAGATTTAAATAGATCTAAGTTCTATTTTCAAACAGGTCTAATTTCAAGCATCATTAAAGAGATTTAAACAGAGAGACATAAATTAACATATCTAAATCGTCAAAATTTGAAATCTTAAATTACCTTCAAAGAGACAGAGAGAGGGATTAGCTCAAGCTCGAGCTGAGAGAGAGGCAGAGGGAGAGTGCTTATACGGAGATAACTCAGACAATGGAAGCTTCGAGTTGAGGTACTTGATAATGGTGGACGAGGGAGTGAGAGTTGTAGATCTCTTTAATCACGAGGGGGAGAGAGCTTTGACAGGAAACTTAGATGAAGGAAGCTTCGAGCTGGAGAACTTGATAATGGTGGACGAGGGAGACGAGGGTTACGAGACTCTTTAGTCACGAGGGAGAAAGATAGGAGATGAGGGTCACAACTATAGTCGTTTGTAGAAATAGGTGATCGAGAGAAGGGAAGCAAGAAGACAAGGGAGAAGAAGACAATCTGAATAATATTTTTCATTAAGCTCTAAAACAATATCGAAAAATCAACCCTGAGCGAGTGTTTATACAGGGTTATAAATTAGCCATTAGAGAGAAACTAAAAGACAGAAATACTCTTCATCCTTAGCTAACCTTAACTAACTAACTACTTACTCTAATACCCCCCCCCCCTGGAAACTCAGCACGGGAGAAGTGATGAGTTTGTCTCTCAAGAAGATAAATTGAGGGGACGAAAGTGGTTTAGTGAAAAGGTCAGTAAGCTGAAAATTAGAGGGTATGTTTTGACAATGAGATCCATCTTAACAACTCTTTCTTGGACAAAATGGTAGTCTATTTCAACGTGTTTTGTACGTGCGTGAAGAACAGGATTTGAGGCAATGGAGATAGTCGAGGTCTAGTCACAGAACAGGGTAGGAGTTGTGGCTTGGTAAACATAAATATCACCGAGAACTTGTCTCAACCAGCTTAATTCGGCTGTCGTGTTCGCCAAAGCCTTGTATTCAGCTTCGGTTGAAGATCTTGCCACCATGCTATGTTTCTTGGCACTCCAAGAAACTGCATTTAAACTAAAAAAGATGATGTATCCCATGGTGGACCTCATATCCGTTGGATCTCCTACCCAATCCAAATCACTAAAGCACTGCAATTTGAGAGGACCTGGTTTAAACATAATGCCATGACTAATGGTGCCACTAATATATCTTAGAATTCTCATAACTGCGGAAAATGAGCAGGTCGGGTTGTGCATAAATTGACAAACTCTATTGACAACAAAACTAATCTCAAGCCGTGTAAACGTGATGTATTGTAAAGATCCTACAATGCTTCTATATAGAGTAATGTTAGAGAGAGGAGAACCCATGTAGAATGAAGAAGAGATTTAGAAGCGTAAGATGCTTGACAAGATTTAGCATGAATCATTCCAGCCTTTAAAAGCAAGTCTGTTGCATATTTTTATTGTTTCACAAATATTCCAGCATTGGTTCTAGATATTTCTAAGCCAAGAAAATATTTTAACTCACCAAGATCATTCATTTCAAAAGATTTATGCAAATTATTGGCAATATGATCAATGTGGGAGGTGTTATTCCCACTAATTATGATGTCATCCACATATATTAAAATATAAGTCAAAGAAGATCCAGAAAAATGCTCAAACAAAGAACTATCAGCCAGCGAGTCAACAAAACCAATAGACAAAAGATTGAAGCTTGTTTTAAACCACACAAGGATTTATTCAATTTGCATACATAGTTTGGTAGTTTTTGTCTATAAATCCTGGTGGTTGGGACACATAAACCTCCTCATTTAGATTACCATGTAAAAAAGCATTCTTAACATCTAATTGTCTAAGATGCCATCCTAGAGTGGCAGTTAAGGAAAGCATAAGAAAAAGGGTTGGCCTCTTGATAACCGAACTAAAGGTTTCTCCATAATTTAACCCTTCTCTTTGGTGAAAACCCTTAACCACATGCTTCCAACAAGGTTTTTAATGGGTGGTAAAGGAACCAAGTCCCAAGTGTTCTGAGAAATAAGAGCTCTATATTCATCAGTCATAGCCTTATTCCAAGCTGGACACTTTGAGGCAGTAATAAAGTTTGTAGGTTCAATGACAGTCACAGATTTAGAATCTAAACCATTAGCAACAAGAGCCTTTTTCTTAGAAATCTCACTTTTAGACCTAGTTTGCAGAGGATGTGTGTTAAGAGAGGTAGAAGCAGTAACAGAAGTGTCCTTAGCAGTATGCATATCATGTTGAGAGATGTCAGAATTATTAGAAGCATTAACATAAGTGTCCTTAGCAGTATGCATATCGTGTAGGATTAAACTATCATAGGCAGGTCTAGAATTATCTAAAACAGGAAAAGCAGGCACAGTAGTACACAAATCAGAATTCAGAACGATCAGAACCTGATAAAATAGTGGCTAAACCAGAATCAGTATCAGATAAAACATGTTCAGGATGTATGTTAGCAGAAATATTGTGCTACTAGTATTAGAAATTGTGCTTGAGTTAGTGATAGTTCCAGAGACAGTACAAGACCAAGTAGAATCCTTTATAAATAAGGGTAAATGAGAGATATACCTATTGGGTTGACCTGTGAGACTTATACCAAAAGAGGAGTCTGACGTAACATGCTTGGCAAAAATGGGAAAGGAATGTTCAACAAATATCACACTTCTTGAAGTATAGAACTTCTTATTTTGAAAATCATAGCAGAGAAAGCCTTTTTTATTAGCAGCATATCCAATAAAGATACATTCTACAAATTTAGGAGAGAATTTATCTTTCATATATGGTCTCAAGTTTGAGAAACAAGAGCACCCAAACACATGTAAATCTTTATAATTAGGTGTTTTTCCAAAAAAGAGAGTAAAAGGAAAGGAATTATCTGTTGTAACGCTAGGCATTCTATTGATTAGAAAGACAGCAGTAGAGAAAGCAAAATTCCAGAAGTTAGCAAGCAAAGAAGCATGATGAAGCATAGTCAACCCAGTCTCTACCAAATTTCTATGTTTCCTCTTAGCTACATCATTTTTCTGAGGGGTATGAGGGCAAGTTTTCTGATAGATTATTCCACAGTCGCTAAGAAAAGATTTAAAAGCATTTCTATTGTACTCCCCACCCCGTCACTCATCAAGGTCTTAATTTTGGTAGAAAAGAAGTTTTCAACCATAGATTTGAAATTCTTAAAAATCATAAAGACGTCAGATTTGTTGAGTATAGGATAAAATCAAGTGAAATATGAATAATCATCAATGAATAAGATAGTATTTGTGACCAAGTAATGATGGTGAGGCTGAATGACCCCACACATCACTGTTAATGAGGGTTAAAGAAGCATTGGTAGTATAGACAGAGGTGGGAAAAGAAAGGTTGGACATTTTATTCATCAAACAACTAATGCAGACACAATAATCAAAATCAAACTTATTACATTGTATACCAACAAAAGTAATAATTTTCTTAACAAAAATTGAACTAGGGTGGCCCAATCTATTATGCCACAAAGAGTTAGAATTCTTGGAAGCAAGATAAGCAGACATTTGTTTTGGAAAGGAAGTGGGGATGGGATAAAGTCCATTAACACTCGAACCTTTATGCAAGATATCACATGTTTCCTTGTCATGTATAAAGAAATTTGTTGCATAAAAAATAAAGAGACAGTTATGCTCCAAACAGAATTGGTAAATGGATAAAAGACTAGATACAAGATGAGACACACATATAACATGAGATAAAGAAAAAGAGTTAGAATGATTATTGAGTATGGCAGAACCTGTGTGGGAAATGGGTAGACATTGACCATTTCCTACTGAAATATGATCTTCACCAGAGTATTCAGTGGGGGAAAATATGGTTTGCAAGTCAGGGGTGAGATGAGTATTACACCCTGTATCAGTAATCCACACATGATCAGTTGAGGAGGGACCGGTGTTCATGGAAATCATTGCCTCAAGACTGGTTGGTGGATTACGACCTTGATAAGAGAAATTTGTTCTGTGGTAGCAGTCCAAAGTTGAGTGCCCAAACTTGTTACAAATATGGCACTATACGTGTCCCCCAGTTGTAGAAGTACCATTATCTCCACTGTTAACATTTTAAGGTTTAAAGGATTGTAAAGATTGTTATGGTGGAGTACCTAAAATGCATAGTAATTGAGCAAATCCCTAATTTTGATTTCTTCCCCCTCTGTTTGACCCAGAACGTCCTCTATTTCCTATGAAGTTGCGATAATCACGAGCTCGGTTTGAACTATGATTATTTTGAGATGCAAAGAAGGTCATGTTTTGAAAGACTGGTTCTTGTTGTTTATGTTGGCTTTCTAGGAAATGTTCATCTAATTTCAATAAGACATGGAGTTCCTCAAGAGAAAGAAGCTCATCCCTAGTACGAATTGAAGTGCGAACCATGTTGTATTCTCTAGGTAACCCGTTTATTGTGAAAATGAGAATATCTTCATCATTGATACGAACTACTACTGCCGAAAGCTTGTCATCGATCTCCTTGATTCGTTGCATGTATGCATCAATGTTCTCCATTGGTTTCTTTAAGATAGATTAAAGATCAGATTTGAATTAGAGTATATTGGTTCTTGATATTGATATGAAACGCTTTTCAATCGAATCTCAAACTTTTCTTGATATTTTACATCCTACAACAAAAGACAGTGCTACCGGTGACAGAGTTACATTAATCAGTGCGATCAATGCTTGGTCCTGGGTTATCCAGTGATCATACTTAGGGTTTAGTACATCCTTCCCATCATCAGTCTTGATGAATCTTTCTAGGCAGTTGAGTTGATAATACCATCCATGAAACCAAATATTGCATGTGCTTTCAAGATTGTTGAAATCTGAAATTTTCAGAGAGTGAAATTGTTCGTTTCAAGGCAAATCGGCAACGTTATAGATGTTGGAAAGAAGGAATATAGGGGAGTGAGAAGAAGAAGAAGAAGAATCTACCATGGGTACAATCAAGTTGCTATTATTTCCTTGAGAAGGTAAAGAATTGTTCTGAGAAACAAGATTTTGAGCGTTGGAGGAGGACAGGAGAGTCTACGAAGAGATTTCTCAACAGAATCAGTGTTTTTTACGGAAGAGATTTCTTTAAGTTTAGTCATGAATAGAGTCGTGAGTCAGATCTGGCTCTGATACCATGTAGAAATAGGTGATCGAGAGAATGGAAGATAGAAGACGAGAGAGAAGAAGACAATTTGAATAATACTTTTCATCAAGCTCTAAAACAGTTTCAAAAAAGCAACCCATAGAAAGTGTTTATATAGGGCTATAAACTAGTCATTAGAGAGAAACTAAAAGACAGAAATAACCTTAAAACTTAACTAAATCTAACTAACTAACCACTTACTCTAATAGTCACAAGGGAGAAAGATGGAAGAGAGTAGAGAGGTGACGGAAAGGACTAGCTAAGGTTTGGTTTGGTTTTTTCTCTATTTTTATTTTGATTTCTGTTATAATATATATATATGGTCCATTAATGAAATTTTCTTTCCAAAAGGGTTGATAGCTATCATCCATTATCATTACTCTAAACAAAAATATATTTTTGTACCAGCCAAAATCACTTAAGGTTGGACACCTAAGATTGGTTAATTGATCATGGATATGCATAGTGATATTACTTGCCATTCCAACGAAAGTTCAATTATTGTGTAAAGATGTATATTGATGGCATCAGGCGTTGTTTTCTGATCTTCATCAATAATCGGAGTTCTTTCAGCATCAATCTTAACTGCTGAAAGGATGTAATTTTTGGATTATTCTGTGAGATGTTTTTCCCACCAGGAATGAAGCATTCTTGTAAATCATGTGACTAAGAGTTTGATTACCTCAGTATGAGGCAGATTGTGAGTGGTGATGTAGTTGTTCGCTGCCATTGCCATATGTTACAATTTATTGAGAACTTCTTGTTCAGAAAATCCATCAACATTTTATTCATAAATTTTTTCTGCAGATACAGAAAATTGATTAACGAAAGAAGATTCAGTAATTTGTATATCTTGTGGCATATGTTTTTTATGTCATTTTATTTCTAATTTATTTATTTCTAATTTTTTTAATATTCCTTCAATATTATTAATTTTTAAAGATTCATGGACTGTGGATGATTCATTAGAAGATTCTGTCATATGGCTATCTAACTCAGAACTACTATCTTGGTTAATAACCTTAACAGAAGAAGATGATTTTACAGATTTATTCTTCAAATCTTGAAACATTTTATCAATTTGTTTATTAATGGGAACAATATTCAAAGTGGTTTTATCTGAAAGATTTATTAAAGGTTTTTCTTTCAGAGCTTCATTCGTTTTAGGTTCATGAAGATCATCAACTTTATTCTCAATTTTGTCTAATTGTTTACCTATTGTAATTAGACTTTGATTGGTGCAATTGTTCAACTACTTTTTTATTTGATTCTTCTTCCTTTGTAATTTTGAATGGAGAAGCAGTGATTATAATTTTTTTATGATTAATCATAATTTTCTCAGGAGGAGGATGACTGACAGACACTACACTGAAGTCTTCCTTGACCCATTTATATTTTGAGATTACTTTGATATTTTACTCGTAAATATCCTCGATATAATCAAGGAAAACATATCAACTCTAAATTCTTGCCTGAATGACTTTCATTCAGCAAGTATGATTCTTCTTTGGTCCATATTATATTTTTCTCTGAACCTATTATGTTTGTCAAGATTGGTTGGGTCAACATTGTGTTGAGTTAGACATTCTCAATCTTGTTTATATTCTTGACTCAGGGTACCTATATTTAGGACTATAGTTGAGGATTAATAGGATGAAGGTTTTCTTGGTAATCTGATTCAGTGGGTGCTTCAACTTCGTCAGATTGTTTAGACTTATTATCAAAGACTGACTGACTAACTTGAGAACTTGTGGCTATGCCTTTAAGTTTTAAATTTTTAATTGTTACATTTTTTAATTCTTATTCTAATTGATGAATCCTTAGATATTGATCATTATTAATGGATGATCCAGAAAATGAATTCCTAGGGGTACTAGACTAGCTCCCTAATTTATGGACTAGAACTAGAAGTTTGGAAATTAATTTTAACAGTACAATCCATGTACTGTTTGGTGTAATCTACGTTTTCAATTGGTCTTTGAATTGGAGTAGATTGGCTTTCATTGGTTAAAAGTCAATTTGAGAGCAAAGTAATATCAGACCACCTAATTGTTTTAGGAACTATAATATTGACATTACTTTGTTAGATTAGATCAATAGGGTTTGATTCTTCGGACTCCTATTGATGGCTTGAAAATTCATATTTGTCTTGGTAACTTTATAATGAATTCTAAATATTAAAGCTAGGGGTCGGGTGCCTTCTAGGACTTGGTAACCACTAGTTTTAATATTTAGAGTTAAAGATTTCAAAATATGGGCTATGCTAAACTAACAGATAAATCTGAAAAATAATCAAAGTGGATTGGTCCATTACAAAGTGAGGATTCAGTTAATCTTAAAATATTATCATTAAAATTTATGAATCTTGCATCTCGCAAGGCTAACAAGACATAGGCATTTAGGCATCTCCTTGTGAGTGGTTCCTCCTATCTGGACTAAACCAAAGTGAAGAAAAGTATATCCTTCTTCAATGTGATATTTTATTGCATTAGGGGAAAGTAAATGGCAAGTTTCATGCTCTTTTCCAAGATCATATATTTTTCAATTATTTTTACATGATGCTAAGGCGTGAAGGAAGCAACAAATCATGTTGATTTGTAAATATTTTTATTAGAAATCTTGGATGTATTCCATACCCTATGATTTATTTGATCATCTGCAAGGTATTCAAAATGTTCTTCATTTATTATGTCTGGAATTTAAGTCAGTGTAGATCTATTACTACTAGAAGAATTACTTCTAAATAATCTATTCATGGCTCAGATAACTAAATTGTTTTTATTATTGAAAATTTCATAGTGTATTTTGATTGATAATCTGCTATGACTTCTACAACCTCCTCATAGGTTGACTCTTCGCCACTTGTCCCCTACAACCACCCTACCCTCAGGATTTACGTATCTAAAAATTCTTATTGTGGTGCCTAAAATAAACCAAATAGAAACTTATATGTCAGAATCACATATTAAATAATTAAATATTATAGAGAAATAATCAAATATTATAGAGAAATAATCAAACATAAAAATAAACAGCCACTTCAGTAGAGATAAGATTAGAATAAAGTAATTATTCATGTAAGCAAGTGATAAATAATATTAACAATAATCAGCCATAATAGGCGGTGAACAGATTAAATATAAATTATGAAGATATTAAAGAAAATAGTAAATATCCCCACCAAGTTTGGCTCTGATACCAAAAGGCGTAGAATCAAGTATAATTATGAGAAATTAAAGAAAACAGTTATTAAATAAGGGGTATTAAGATGCAAGAATAGTACCCAAAAACAGTAAATTTGTATTAAGGTGTAAGATTTAAAACTTACACAAACAGTATTTATTGGCAACAATCAAATAGTGCTCTCGCTTACTATTTAACGTTTGAAGAAAAAGAAGATGAAAGATTTACAGAAGAGGGGGGAAGAAAGCTTTGCTCTCAAAAATCAGTTTTGCTCTCAAATAGTTCAGAGTTGAAAATGAGTTCTGAAGAACAAATGAGAGAGGGCTAGCTATTTATAGCGAAATAAAGTAGAGTTTACCAAGAACCCATCACTTACATGTACTATTCTATTCTACGAAAGTAAAACACTTTTACATTTCTACTTTTGACTAAAAACAGTAAAAGCATAAATAATTGCCTAATTATTTGACAACTAGTATAATTATTACAGAAAATGACAAATTACAAAGATTCCTCGAGAATTGTAATCTTGGATTCTTGCGTCTTCATCATTGTGTCTTGAAAAGAGCCATTGTGACTATTGTTGCTTTATTTCGGTGGAGTCACTGCTGTTATTCCTTGATAATTGTTATATTGGATTAGAGTGTCTTCATTATAGATATCTTGAAAGCCATTATGATTTTGTAGAATTATTGTTGCTATTGATAATTGATTGTTGGGTATCAGTATAGTCATTGCGTTGGAGGACTATTATGATATATTTTTGAGTTTCTTGATATTGGCATTTTGCCAAACCGACCATGCCTGAACTGACCATTTTGTTTATTTTTTTCAATTTATTCATCGTCACTTAAATCGATATTGTCAAAAGGATATTGTGAATCCTGGAATGTGTCGTAGGCCCATTGAGGTAAGACGCGCTCTTTCAAACTCTTTTTATCCGTCAATTGCTGAGGAAAAGTTTTGGATGATTGGCCTTTTTAGGATTTTGGTTTGATTGGATGGTTTGACTCAACTGATGATTTAGAATCAGAATCGTTATTGTCTTCGAGGAGGAGAAGCAATTTTTGGATTAAATCTTGATTTGATTTGGTCTTTGGCTTTATTGCCTTGGATTTATCCTTTGAAGAGAATTTAGATTCAGGTTTTAATTTAGGTTTGGATTCTCTGGATGAACTGGACGATTTCGATTGAGGTTCTGGATTAATGGACTCATTAATTTTTTAATGGGGCCTGGGTAAAAGGGTTGGCTAAATTTAAGTTAGGATGGCCTTTTGTAAATTCTTGTTGATGGATGTGATTATTTTTTGGTATTGAATTTGTCACACCACTTCATATAATATTGTCTAGTGAGGATTACATCCCCAATTGAGTATTGCCATTTTAGTATCCAAGGTATTTTATATTTATTTAGAAAATAGAGTATTTGGGGAAATGAAACCTCAATTGGTGAGGACTTATGAACCTTTAAAAATAAATTGAAACTCGGTTGCAAATCAATTGAAAAAAGTTCTAAGACAGGACCATGAATGGACCACCATCTTAAGATTCATTTTAGAAAATTAGTTTTAAAATTCTTATCGAAATTTAAAAACCAAGAGTGAGAAAAGTTACTATTCTGATGCAGGAAAATTGTGTGCCAAGCATCAATATAGTCAAAATAGTTGTATTATTTTTTATTTAAAAGATTTTGAGACCTGATGTATGGGATTTTCATTCCTCTATGGTTATAATTTTGAGAATGTAGAAGGAATGATAGAGGATCCTTCCTTTTGTATTTTTTTATTGGGCTGATATTAATTGATTTTGTCTCTAAGAAAATGTCTCTATAGAAACTAAGATTTTTGTCTTTGTGGCCAGGGATAAAGTGAAATTCGGGAAGGAAATGAGCTTTTGCTATTTCAGCAGGTTCCTTTAAATGAGTAAATGATGACTCAATATAAAAGAGATTCTTACTAGGTGTTTTGTGAATGTAATGGGATGTTTTTTATATTTTGTGATTGGTTGATTGATCAATTGGGCATCGAAAGGCTGAGTAATTATAAATGAGTCAAATAGGTTATTTGGTAATTGGGCCTGATGAATCCAAGAATGGTTAATTGTTTAGGGGTGGAAGACTCTTCTTTAATTTGGGTCTTGGGGGCCACTTACGGAATCAAAGATTCTCTTTTGGTTCCATGCTTTGAGGCATGGGGCCTAGACCCCATCTTGTTTACCCTGCAAAAATTCACGGGTAAGGAAGTCAGGAACTGAATTATTAAGACATTGAATGAATTTAATATTGAAATCAAATATATTGAGAATAGATTGCCATCGAGCAAAAATTTATTTACATCATTTTCCAAAACATGATTTGCAGATTTACAATCAATTCTTAAAAGGAATTTTTGATTTTATAAGTTATCCTGAAATTTTGTATACACAGAACAACCGATAAGATTCTTTCTTAATTGTACTATAATTGACTTCGGATTGGGTCCAAGTTCCAAACTGAACCTAAAAATTTGTTCAGGTGATTCTAGGAGACTTTTTGTAATAAGATACCTCCGTACCCAAATTCAGAGGCATCAGTTTATACAATTTTGAAAGAATTATTTGTAGGGATGCCAAGACAAAGAAGTGTCTTAACATAGGCTTTAATTTTTTTGACTAAATCAATATGGACAATTGTCCATGGGGGAGGACTCTTTTTAAAACTTGTCAAAGAGAGGCTTACAGTTAATTCTTAATTTATTGTAAAAGTCATATATGTAATTTAAAGATCCTAGAAACTTTTGTAATGTGTTTTTATCAAGGATTTCATTAGAAAACTTATCGGCAAATTGTATGACTCTATCAATTGGGTTAATAATAGAATGATATATTTCAAATCCTAGTAAATGATTTAAGGTGTCTCTAATGTTGATCTATTATTTTAGAGAAAATGAGAACATCATCCATATAAATAATTGAGAAATCAACAAATTGATTAAAAATCTTATTCGTTATATTTTGGAATTCACTGGGGGCGTTTTTAAGTCCAAAAGGCATTACATTCCATTCATAATGGCCGAATGGAGTTACAAATGTAGTTTTGTATCTATCATTTTCATTTATCTGGATTTGTCAGAATCTGAATTTCATGTCAAACATAGAGAAGATAGTAGCATCTCTAAGTATGTTAATGAAATCCCTTTTGTTTGGTATTGGATATCTTATCAATTCCAAAATATTGTTAAGGAGCTTATAATTGATTACTAAACTAGGAACTTCTCGTTCAATTTCGCTGGCCTTCTGGATATAAAAGGCTTAGCAGGACTAAGGAGACTTGCTCATTCTAATGATATTTTTATCGAGAAGTTTGCAATTTTCTTTTTACAGAACTCAAGCATTTCAGAATTCTTCTGAATTAGTCTTCCCTTTTTTGGATGTTCTTCTCATCAAATCCCTTAATGTAAGACAGACTGACAATATGTTGTCTCCTTTGCCATAAACCATTAAGAATATCATAACATAATTCTTTACAGATTCTTTGTTCAAATATTTTGATTTGGTTTTGAAGAGCAGAATTTTGGAGTTGATCTTCAATCCTCTTAAATTTTAACTCATCCGGTAGAAAACACAATTGCTTTATTTTGTAAGAAATGAGATTTATGGATATGGAAATAGATTTTTCTTTTAAAGTTTTTAACTTTTCATTGTAGGAAAAAAAAGAAATTTGAATTTTATATATTTATTCATGACATATGTATTTATCCCATCATACTCTGTTGTAAACGGATATAATAGAGAAATAAATGATAAACCTAAAATTATTTTATCAGTCATATTTTTTACTAAGACAAACGATGTTCTGAATTATACATCGTCTTGGCAAATATGGATTTTGGGGATTTCATAATTGATATACATCCGAGCACCATTGCAGAAAATAAAGATTCTCTCATCTTTTTGAAGTACTTGGTAGGGACGAGTCCTTCCTCCATACAATTCAAGTCTGCTCTTGAATCAACAAGAGCCATTATGGTGAAATCAAAATCTTGGAAAATTATTCTGGCTATTATGTGACATTTTTTATTTTGACATGGCTTAGAATTTGGATAAGGTTATCATTGTCCTGATTGTTGGTAATAGGTTCTTCAACTTTATCATCATAAATTAATAATTTATTAGGTTCACTAGATTCTTATTTATTAATTAAATTCTCTATTTTTAAAAGATTTGACTCTTTGATTTTATCTGTATTAGAATCTATTAATTCTCTTATTTCAATTTTAATACTTTTAATTTCCTTCTGTAGATCCTGTAGGGTAACTTTCTTTTCTTTTCCCTTAACCTTATTGAATTTTTCTAAGGTTTGTGAAAGTCTTACAGTATTATTAGATTTAGAATTTTCTTTCTTCTAGATTACTTTCTTAAATCTTTCCAGATATTCCTGTTTTAATTCTGAATTTTCAATTTTGCTAATTAAGTCTAACAAGAGGTTTTCTTATTCCTCATAATACTGTAAGAACTTGAGGATGAGGATTTAGAGGACTCAAATTCTCCTAAATCTTCATTATCACTCTCATAATAATCTATTATTTCTAAAATTCTAAACAATTCTTGTTTATTTTCTTCAAGAATTTTTAACTGATTAATTTTATTTTTAACTTCACAAGTGTTGGAAAAATGGCCATTCTAGCCACATCTAAAACGCTTAATCTTACTTTTGTCAATTCTTTTATTGGATATTCTTCTAGAATAATTTTTATTATTGGAGAAGCGTTTATAAAATTTTTATTTTTTGAAAAGTATTGATCAAAACTTTTATCTTTGTGGTAAATTTTCCTATAGGGATTATGAGTCCTCCTAGGGTTTAAATGAGACCTTTTCTTATTTCTTTGGGAATGAGCAATAGCGGGTAAACCATATTGCTCACAAAAATTGTATAATTCATATTTGACAGTTTTATTTTCTTTTTTGATTTATTTTTTTTATTTTCATATCAATACACATTTTCAAACCTTCTTGTTGGACTTTCCTCTCGTCCGTTCTTTCTGTTTGAATGTCATGATTCCTTCTTTCAGGTCTTACACTTCTTTCTCGCTTCTAGGATTCTTCTTTTTTTCATTTAACTATTTTTTGCATACTCTTCTTCTCTTCCTCCAAGGCAGTATAGGCCTGCGCCCGTTGGAAAACTTCTATCATAGAATGGGGCTTTACCTTAAATAAATCCTCGAAAAAGGGTGACTCTAGGTCCAGACCTCGTCGGAAGGCCAGTCTGGCGAATTGGTCGCCGCAGTTCTCGACCTTGGCCATTTCATCTTTGAAGCGATGAGTGTACTCCGCAGGGACTCTCCTACCTTGGTAGAGATTGTCATTGGGTGTTCTGAGTCATCCATTACGATACGATACATTGAGTATTGTTCTATGAAATCGGAGGACATACAGTGCCATGTCTTATCTGAATCGTCGAAGATAGTCTACGGGATCATTCTTTCCTTCGTAACATTTGAACCTAGGCGCAACGAATTTTTTGGGTATGGGCGCTGCTAGGACTTCTAGGGTTAATGGCGTCTAGATAAAAGATTCAAGGTTAGTTTTTCCCGTACTCCTAGATTCCTTATCTCCTTCATCTTTTGGTCGAACATTTCTTCTATCACTTCATTTGACATGACTCAGGATTGCCAAGCCTCTCTCTTGACTTCCTTCACAATGTCTTGTGAGTGGACTTCTTCTTCATGTCACATGAAGAAGAAGTCCACTTTTTTTCTGTTCGTCATCATTCACTCGTTGGCTGACCTCCGCTCGCATTTTCACGAGTTCCTATTGTAGTGTGTTGATCTGTTCTTGCACATTCAACCATGCATTATATATCACTTTAGTGTTCCTCTGTTCCATCTCATGCATCCCATTTAGGATTATCTATAACATTTTCGTGGGTGGGGTTGGTTGATCTACGTGTTCACCTTCATTTCTGGTCCTGCTGTCTCCATTTAAAGCCGCGTTGGTTCTGGTTCTAAGCATATTTATGGCTTTGTAGGGTGGGTCTCTTGAGCTTTTCTCTCAACTCTCAATGAAAGTACCAAAATATAAATGATGATTCCGTTAATCAATGATTAAAGGGAAAAATATTGATAAGGGTAGACTTATATAAGTATATATGAGAGAGAGGGAGTTCAAGAATAAGAGATTGTAAGGAGTAAATGCTCTGATTTATATCTGCCAGAGCTGTCTCGAATGTCTGAGTTTCACTTAGTACACTAGCCTTATATAGGCTTCCTAACTTACATGAATTGATTAGAGTAGTAATAAAAAAGGGGGGAGATGTTCCCGCCAAGTATGGACCTCCTTCCCTTCTTTATTTGTCATTTTCATCTGTCTCACTCAAGCATCAATCAGTTATCGTCACTTGGTGATTTCTCGTGGTTCGAGTCCGTCAGTTGTAACCACTTGGTGGCCTGCCATCTTGTCTCGTTCGAGTCATTCAGCTACCTAATCAATCATGCCACTTGATTATCGTACCAGATCCCTTTTGTTCATTCTCATTCTTATTCTGATCCTCTTTTTTCCGCTCTTGCACAGTTTAGTGAGTGCTTTACCCGTTCAGGGCAGTTCTCCGAGTCTCGGCATCCTTTTTCTAGAGGAATGGGTCACCTCAGTCATTCCTATTCTTGAAGGCATGGTTCCTCCGCCTGTCAGTTCTCGTTAACTAGTCATTTTTTCCGTTCTAAGGGTGATGCTCCCTGTTCTTGAGGTGTTGGTCCCATTCTTGAGGTGTTGATCATATGTTTATGGGTGCCTCGCAACTCCAGCCTTGTAACCCATTTCTTCTTTTCTAGCGCTTTTCGCAAGCCCTTAGTTAGATCCCCCTTATATTCGAGGCAGTGGGTATATTTTACCTGTTTAGGTTCGGTTCAATCAGTTTTGTGATTTTTTCAACAATGTAAAATATCTTTCAAACACATTCTACATTCATCCCAAACAATCCAAAAGCAAACCCTAAAACTTTTACAATACCTAGAGAAAAATTACATGAGTAATGAGTAATAACTTCATAATCAATGTTATAAAAATTCAGAACCAAAACTTAAATCAGTAAAAAATCATCATAAGCCCTAAAAAAATCTAAACACAAAAGAGAACAAAAACAAACAAAATGCAAAAATACTAATGAAGAACCAAGCATCCATCAAATTCAAAGTGATTTTTCTTCCCTCTAGCTATAAGGTCTGATTTTCCAGAACCATCTTCAACCAAGTGTCCATTCTCCCACTAACAACAACCGCAAGCTTTGATTTTTCAAAATCAAGCATCGAACCGTTCGTCTTCATCTTCGTCTTCTTCGAAGTAACCTCTTCTCTGTGAAAGAGCATGAACTAAAAAAGAAAGGTGGAGAACAGAAAGTGCGATCTGGAACAGAGAAAAGAAGACGGAGTGAAGAAAGAGAGAAAGGGTTAAAAGATGGAGAAAGAAGAGAGACAGAGATAGAACAAAGAGAGAAAAAGGAAAGATGGAGCGAAGAAAGAGAGAAGGGAATATTATTATTGTAGAGGGAGAGAGATGGAAGACAGAAAGGGAAGGGGTGGATAATTGAGAGGCAATGGGAGAGAAGTTTTGTGCAAAAGAGGGTTGGAGGCTAAGGTTTGAGAAAGTGTTCCTTATATATGAAGTGCGGTTCGGTTCAGTTTGGTACGATTTCAGCAGAAAAACCACAGACTGAACCGAACTGATACTATTTTATCATTCCAAAATCGAGCCAAAACGTTCAAGTTACACACATTGAACCAACCGTTGCGGTCGGTTATATCGGTTTTAGTGATTTGGCTTACACCCCTAGTAATGAGTTGTGGAATTTCACAATATAAAATTAGCACAATTTGTTTTTTTTTTCATTTATCTCAATGTTTGTCAAGCGACTTACATTTTATACATTACGATGGGAATTATGATATCTCATTTCATTTTCATTGGTTCGTTTCTTTACAAAATAATGAAAAATAAACCCTTAGTTAAAATAAAAATTTGATAATATATATATGTGGATAATTCTATCCATGAACTTTTACATGTTTAGAAGAAATCTTCATACAAATTTTTGTTAACATATATAATATTTTTAATATAAAAATATTGATCAAATGAATTTGAGAAAAAGTTTATTATATTTTAGATGAATAATAAGTGGAGTAGACATGTTACGCATCAACTGTTAGAATTTATTATTTATTAAATGATTTGTAATACTTAACAATATTATGTCCAAACGTTTAGACTAAAAACTAATAAGGCCCATAAAACCAAAGCTCAACTATAAAAAACTCTCAATTGAAAAATTTAAAGACGTGCAGCTGTCTCATAAAATTGGTCTCATCCTGCAGAATCGTCTCAAACTGTGCCGGACGAAATGGTTTTCTCTAATTTTTCAGGATGAGAAAGGATGAAAAACAGCTGTCTTGTGCGGACAGAATACACGGACAAAGCTTCAAAACCCGCTGAAAACTATCTTGTCCCGTATAATGTATGTAACTAATACCAAATAGATTTAGTTTAGCCCCTCCCACTATCAAATTCTCTCTCCCCACACCACGTGTTGTCCACTTCTTTTCACCTAGTCATTTCTGTCAATTTCTTATCCAGATGTTTCATCCCCATACGTTAATTCTCGCTTTCTCATCATTCAACTTTTTAACAGAAAATATTTCATCCCCATCTCTGTTCAATTTCTTTTTCAGATTTTTGATCCCTTAACACGTTAAGTTAACTCTCTCTCTCATCGTTTCAACTTTTCTGTATTTCATTTCATGACAAAACCAGCTAGGACTCTCTCTTATTTGAGTCTCCCCATCTCTCTCGATTCTTCATCCCGACGGGCTTCAAACTCACGCCGGTGAAGCCTCGGGCGAGCAACAGACATAGTGAGAGGGAATGACAGTCGTGATTTGAACGTTTGTCAGCGTGACTCTCTGCCGCTGCGTTGTCTGATGTCAACCACTCTCCACAGTTGTTCTATTTCTGGCCTTAACTTTTTTTGTTAAAACTTCTCTCATCATTATTTCTGACTCTCTCTCATCGTTTCCCTCAGCCTCTTAACGTCGGCTCCGGATGGTTTATGGATTATTTCTCAACACAAGTATGATTTATTTTAATAGAAAATTTCCCTAATAACATAACCAGCAGAACCTTTAAATGTAATCTAAACAAATGCATGTGCTACTTTTCTGTGGGCTTAAGTAAAACAATCTAAATGACAGAAATAAACGAAGGTTTCTACTTTTCTGGTCTTCTCCATCTATAACTGAGATTGGTGTATTGTTTCACTTCTTGAATTATTATTTCCTTTCTTACTCTGTCTTCCTCGTTTCCTTCATCAATCTTTACCAACAGTATGTTGTCTCTGTCTTTCTTGTTTCTCCTTTTTTTTATGCTAGTTGTATCAAGATTTCCATCTCTTGAGTCCATATAGAATTAACACAGTGGTTTTTTTACATATGCTAGTAGAATGGGAATTTGCCTTTTCAGTGACTCTAAACGTGAAATTGAAATTGTAGGAATCCATGTTTTTTTAGACCTAAACGTGAAGATGTTCACTGTATTGTAGTTTAAGAGATTTAAAAGTCTAAAGCTTTAATTATAGAAGGTGTTAGTCTAGGATCTGGTCAATGATTCATGTATTTTATTGGTAGATAGTAATCAAATGATCGATTAGATAATTAAAGGATTTTTTTTAAACTAGATCTCTAGACAAACCATTTTGTAGAACTAAGATATATTTCCTAATTTTTACTTACTCTGACCCATGATCTATATTCCCTTCACTTTTTTCCACCCTAATGTCCTTGGCCCACACTCTCTCTTTTCACTTTTCGTCTTCATCTCTTTAAGATTTTACAACTTTCTCAGTTTTGGAAAAATTAAGGTTAAAATTGTACTTTTGTTTTTGAAATTTTGGCAAAAAAACGGTGAGAATTCTTGGTCGAAATTTGATGAGTTTTGTTAATTTTAAATTTTCCCAGATTTGAGAGAAACAAACCGTAGAGAGAGAATGAGTTTTGTTAATTTTTGTAGGTTTAGTTAATTTTTGTAGGTTTTGTTAATTTTTGTCATTGGATGGCTATACTGTAGTCGTGTAGTCATCGTGTAGTCTGCACGATGGGGGTATACTGGCATCGGGTAGTCATCATGTACTCAGTGTAGCCATCCGTTGACAAAATTCCAAAAACAACACGATGAGTTTTCTTAAATTTTGCTTTTGTCCGGATTTGAGAGAAAGAAATAGTTTTATTTATTTTAATGGGCTTTGTTAATTTTTGTAGGTTTTATTAATTTTTATAGGTTTTGTTAATTTCTGTCAACGAATGGCTACACTGACATCTTGTAGCCATCGCGTAGACAACATGATGGGTATACTGGTATCGTGTAACCATCCGTTGACAAAAATTAACAAAACCTACAAAAATTAATAAACCCATTAAAATTAACGAAACTCATTCTCTCTCAACGGTTTCTCTCTCTCAAATCTGGCCAAAAGCTAAAATTAATAAAATCCATCAAATTTCGGTCAAAACTCCCACCAATTTTTAACCAAAATTCTAAAAACAAAGGAACAATTTTAGCTCTCAACCTTAGTTTTAAAAAAAATGAGAAATTTGTAAAATCATAAAACAAATGAAGAATGAAGAAATAAAAAATGAAGATGTGTTTATAAGAAATCAGGTTTCTGGAAAATGAGAAAGAGATAAGATGGAAGATGAAGAGAGAGTGTGGCACAGTGTGTAAAAATGGTATTAGGGAGAAAAAGGAGAAAAAGTGTAAGGAATATGGACCAGACGTCAGAGTAATCAAAAATTAAGAAAGGAGTCCAATTCTATAAAATGATTTATCTAGAGGTCTATTTTAGCAAAAAATCCTTGATTAAATGTTATATTGTAAAAATTATAAATCAAATGGGAATTGATGTGTCTCAACATGTATGGAATTAAATATTTTTTCAATGGTATTTAGGCCATTCAAAAGTTTCTCCTTGGTTAAATCTCTTTTTAAGGTATTCGATATATTAAAAGTGGCATGAATTGAGAATCTATTAGCCTTGACATAACTAGCTTTGATATAACTAATCCATAATTAAGAAGTTCCAAAATTAGCCTTGATATAACTAATTATATTGTTATTAATTGGTTGTTGCCTTCACATGCTAAACTCATGTCTAATAAACATTAACTTTAAAATGTTGGCATTACCCGTAGATCTCAAGAACTATTAGTTTCAGAATTTCTAAATTTGTTCATGTCAAAAATAGGTTAGAATCACTATGTTATCCGCAATCCTTGAAAATGGAGTGTTGAGAAGTTCTATGAATTACAAGTATTATCAAGTACATTGAATACTTTGAATATAATACCAAGAGTTTCTATTCATTTCAAGGGTCACAAATCATATATTTGAAAATCAAGGAGTCTTCATAGCACTAGAAAAATTTGAAGATATTCAAAAAACGTAAATTGGATACAAGTAAAAAATTTCTAAATTTATGACATGTAAAAAAATAAGAATCACTATATTATCAAAAGTTTGTATGAATTATGGGCTTAAGTATTTAGATACACTGAATATAATACCAAAAGGCATTTCACTCCAAGGGTCACAAAACATCCATTTCACTCAAAGAGTCACAAAACAGCCATCATAAATCTGATCAAATGTTGATAACACGTTAAAAAATTTTACTGATCAAATATTGATAATACGTTAAATTTTTTTACTGAAAGCATGTATAAATGGAATTCAAAATGTTCAGCTTGGTCACACGTACCAGCCACTGTTTGCAAAAATATTTCGCTCATACTAAGGTATAACTTAATTTGTGCTCATCATCATAATTTGTTACTTTTTGTTCAATTCTAAGGAAGTTGCAATATCATTTTGATTTTAGATCTAATATAAATGAGATGTTGTGCAGGAATCTTAACTTGAAAATGGTTAAATGATATATCAGTCAAACATCGACTTTATATGTGTGATTTATAATATAATGAAATAAATTTATGATTAAATATTATTGTGTGTTATATATTATAATTTTTTTATTTTTTATCGGTTTGGTTATGAAACTCAAAACGAATCAAATCTTCAACTTTTCAACAAAGTCGAACCCACTGCAGTGAATGCACTTATTCAACTGACTAAATCAATAATGTTTTATCTTGTTCGGTTTATACTTGTTGATTAGGTACTATTTTGAACACACATAATAAGTCTCATATGTTAAGACTAGATACATATCATAAACAAATCATATATAATATGCGCAACGCACCTGTACAAAATCTAGTAGTTATATGAGAGGATAGAAATTGAACTCTTCTCGAATTGGTTGAGACAAGCCTGAAAGCCCCAACCAAGAACGAAAATGGAGAAATTGCCATTGAAAGTGATTCCTTCGCTCAAGATGGACGCAATACATTGGATCCTGAAGTACCATAGCATTTCATAATATACGATTTTTGAAGCTAGTATTGAGATTGCTATGACCGCATATCATAACCGACAGGGTTTGAGTGTCTTTTTGAAACTAGAAAGAATGTTCATGATTTTTAATGAACCCACAAAGGGTGTTAGTGAAACTTTCTCCTTAATATATCAGTTTATACAGATGGTATTTCTATCATATTATATATTTTTACATAATCGAATTTTTTTATAATTTAAATACTAATATGTTTATGCATGACTATCTAACTATTCAATATAATATTATGTCTATGGATATCATTTTATTTATATCCATGAACCAAAAAAGTTACTGTTAATAATCCTACAGATAATGAAAGTATTAAAAGAACAACCAAGAACTTATTTAGCATTGTACAAGGTATTTGAAATACGAAAAATAAATATCATTCTAACAATATTTCCAAAGGAGTTGTGAATAGATCTGTGGGTTCACTAATCATTGACAGTTCTAGAAACATTAAGCGTACATTACATGCAATAATTTATCATTTGAAAAATATATAAAAGATTGTTATGTCATGCGGGTTCTCCGTAATAATTATGACACATCCCTTTAGCAAATTTAGCTCTTAATACATGATTATTCAAGTTAAGTTTTTTTATATTGGGATAGATGAATTATTATAAATCCTTCTCGAAAGAATAGAAATCATAAAACCTAAACCCTAAACTAACTTTTCATCATCTCGCTCGAGCACAAATCAAACAAACCCTCTATGAAAATTAAAAAACGATTATTTTTCATTATTTAATATTGTTATAGTATTTCGTGTAATAATATATATGTTACAAAGATAAAATATTATTTTAATATATAATATCACAATAGTAGTTTTAGAATATTTCTATGATCTAAAAAAATTACAATATAAAAAAATTCTTATAAATAATATGTTGTGTTTATATTATTATTGTATTTTTTTGTATGTAAATAATTTAAAATCTTTTTTATGTTTTGTTATTTAACATATTTTATTAAACTAGATACTAAACACGAGCGATGCACGTGGTTCATGTGACAAAAGAAAAAGAAAAGAAGTACGAAAATGTAATTCAATCATTGGTGGTGTGAGTATTTCTAAAATGACACACTAAATTATAATTGTTAATTATCATTTGGTCCTTATATTTTTAATTATATCATTTCATTATCTTAAACCTATAAATTAAAAAGTAATAAACACCCATCTAATCCTTTAATTTTTTAATTAACGAATAATGAGAACACAAAGTATCGTTGATGCAAACAAATATTGAGTATTGCAATTTATCTTTACAAATGAAAAAGCAATAAATACCAGTCGAATCTCTTCTGATGTTTTTTTTTTACATTTTCTTACTCTTCCTTTGGCTTATTCTAAAATATCATCTGTAAATTTTATTTTCTCCCTCCTAGACTCTCGTTCTTTCCCTTTGACGGTTTCTATTTCTTTAACTTGAAGATAATTATATATTAATATTCATTAAACATAATTAAAATATTTTTTTAATTATCAAACAAAGTATGATAGAGGTGAGTTTCAAAGCGTATAAAGAAGATAAATAAGAATGATCATTTTTACGAATAAAAATATTTTCTTCAACTTGTATATTAGAAAACCTTTTGTTATTTTCTATACTAATCAACTTCATCCATGCAATGAAAATACAATGGATAAGAATAGTTCTTACATGTATGGACTACAATGTAGTTTACTCTTTATTTGGGCTCTTGAATAACAATACTTTGATTGCAATGCATAACTATGCAACAAAATTCGTGGCTTTGATGTTGTAGTTTATGATTTCCTGCCATGACTAAAAGACTTAGATTAGGTCGACATTAAATATAGTAGGTCGATTAAATAAAAAATGATAAATTTAATGAGTATATATGTTAAGATTTTCATGTTGTAAGTTTATAACTTCATTTCATCGTACCTAAATAATAAGCATTACCTTTAAATTGAGTTTGGAACCGAGACAATTTATTATCAACAATTTAAAGTGGGATCATTTTATGAAGAGATTAGTTAAATAAATCCAACGTATTTGAAAATTCTTAT
The DNA here is from genome assembly GCA_003255025.1 of Datisca glomerata. NCBI lineage: Eukaryota > Viridiplantae > Streptophyta > Magnoliopsida > Cucurbitales > Datiscaceae > Datisca > Datisca glomerata. The sequence continues at coordinate 497,789 of QANY01004331.1, read as the reverse complement.
CTAATTTAAGCTTACAAAAGACTCTTAAATATTATGCGCGCATTGAATAATTTTTTTTTCAATTATCCAATATAATTCTACATGTGTCTTTCTCTTCAGACATAGATGGAATCAATCATGTTCTACTATATTTACATGTAATGTTAATTACGTATTTAACAATACAAAGTGAAGGCATAAAAGGGAAATTTAAAAAAGTTCCCTTCAAGCCCCACTTAATAGACTAATTAGTTCCATAGATAGTAGAACAGAAAAATGTTTAATGTATGGATAAATTTGTGCCAGTTAATTAGATTCACTAATAGCAAGGGTAAGTTTGAAATATTTAAATATGGATGAATTAAATTGTCCAAAAAAGATTCACAAGTCATGTCACATTTAATATATTATAGATCAATTATAGATATATAATATTTTTTGAATAAAAAGCTAAAAAAAATTAATATAACATTTTCATAATATAGTAATAACACATTATGCTTATTTTCAAAGTTAATAACATTATCAAATACTCTAAACTATGGGGATTAGTCATTTATACCCCTCCCCATTAGTTTCTATTAAAAACTAACATAATTTTTTTTATAGTCTATTAAAAGTGGGGATGAGTTGAAAATCATTTTTGGACAAATTTGTCCACTTATTTTTGATGCATTACCCAAAATAACTTATAAGCTATATGTGAAATTTAATAATTTGTTATTTTTAAAATTATTAAACAAATTAAGTAGACATTAATTTCAAAATTCATTCATCTATTTAATGAATTCAAAAAAAATTAATAAATAATTTTGAGTTCATTTTATTGATAACTTTATATGAAATATAGCAAGTTATTTAAGAAGATATATAGAGAAAACTCAACTTTTTACTAAATTATTTTTAGTATAGAGATAAATTATCTCTATAAAACTTAAATAATATAATTTAAAATATAACACACTCTTAAAATTTTTATTTATGCTATATTTTATATATTAGTATAATAAATATGTTACATAAATATAGTTACTCAAAATTTACGAACGAAAAGTTAAATTTACAATACAAATGAAAAATTAAAGTCAAGTTAAAAATAAACTAGAAATAAATGATTTAATTCTAATGGCGTCACATTTTCTTTTAAATTTTGAGAGCACGTTTTTATTATATACTATTTCTTTTTTCTAACAATATACATGTAACATTCTATAATTTGGTTGAATAATAATATATCAGCAAACAATAATAATATAGCATTCTTTATCTTACACACATAAATTCAAACTAAATATGATGCTTAAATACATTTCTTTTTAACTTACACAAATATAACATGACTATAAGTAATAATTATAGCTAAAAAATATAATATATTCATTTACACTTGCAACGCACGTTTTCACGTATATATCTACTAGTTAAATAAAACTCCTTAAATTTCCCCTTCCCCTTCCCCACGTTTCTTTGCTGAATTAACTTTGAGTTTACCATTACCAGCCGTCAAAAGGTTTTTTTACTAAACAAGACCTCTAGACTAATCATTTTATAAAAATAAACCCTTACACTAATTTTTGTTACCCTGACCCCTGGCCCACCTTCCACTCAAAATATCTTTGTGAAGTTACACATTTACTCTCATTTTTTTCTTTGTTTTCTTCCTTCGCTTTCTTCTTCCTTCTTTCTGAAACATGTATAAGTTTTGTTTTCTTCTTAATTTCTGGAAAGCTTGAATTTTCACGAGCTTTTCCTGTTCATGAATTTTCTGAAAATATATTTTTTCTTGAACGTTGTTTGAAGTTCATTTATTTTCTTTTTTCTAAAAAAACTTGAATTTTGGACGAAGAAAAAGAAGAGATTTGATGGGTTTTTACCCAGATTTAAGAGAGAGAAAACCACAGAGCGAGAGAGAAAGAGAATGTGTTTTATTAATTTTATACTACACGATGGGGTACGCCGTTATGTAACCATAGTGTAGACTACATTATGGATAGACGACGTTAGTGCACCCCCATCGTGTAGACTGCAGGATGACTACACGGCGCCAGTGTAGCCATCGTGTAGTCTACACGATGGTTACACGACATTAGTGTAGCCATCGTGTAGGCTACACGATGGGTATACGACGCCAGCGTACCTATCGTGTAGTCTACATGATGGCTATACGCCGCCAGTGTACACTATACGATGGGTACACTAGTGTCGTGTAGCCATCGTATAAACTACATGATGGGTACACGAACATCTTCTGTCAAGAATACTTTTAAAATTGAAGAATAAAATCAAGTATTTGAAAAATTTATTAAAAAATTTTAATGTTTCTGGTCTGATAAACTTTTGGAGGGCGTAACTTTTAACTCGGGTTGAACCACCTAGCCCGTAAGATATCAAATCGAAGCTTATTCAGAGATCTACACGTCACAACCCAGTTTCAGGCAAAAAAAAACTATTTTACGCACTTTTGGAGGCCTAAATGTTATTTCGATCGTAAATTTAGGTACACAGACTACACGATGGGTACACGATGCCAATGTACCCATCTTGTAGTCTACACGATGGAAACATGATGTCAGTGTACCCATCATATAGACTACATGATGGCTACACGGTACCAGTGTACCCATCGTGTAGACTACATGATGCTAGTGTACCCATTGTGTAGTCTACATGATAACTGCATGATGTCAGTGTACTCATCATGTAGACTGTATAATGTCAGTGTACCCATCATATAGACTACACAATGCCAGTTTACTCATTGTGTAGTCTACACGATACCAGCATCCGGATACCTCCCAGCACTAGTGAAAAACCTGAAGTAAATTATACATAAATTGAAACAATTTGCCCCTATCCATAGGCTTGAAACTAGTAACTTCCTCTGCCATAAAATTGCATGTTGAAAATATGAGAAAACTACTGATAAAAAAAGAAAACCACGTGAATGAGTACACTGATATCGTGTAGTCTATATGATGGGTACACTGATATCATGCAGTCTACATGATGAGTACACTGACATCATGCAGTCATCGTGTAGACTACACGATGGGTACATAAATGGCAAAAACCCATTTTCAGAAAGAGTTGTGACTAGATCTGGTTCAGATCTGTAAAAATAGGCAAAAACCCATTTTCAGATCTACTTTATGGCTAGATCTGGTTTAGATCTGTAAAAATAGGTAAAAGTCCATTTTCAGATCTGGGTCAGATCTAGTTTGTCTTATTCGGTTGTAGAGATTCAGTCATTTTCTTTATCTTCTTTGGCAGGAACGCAGAGGTCATCTTCTTCGGTTCATTCATGTCTTTTTCAGGCAAAAACTCATTTGAGAGAGAGAGAGAGAGCTCGGGTAGATTTGAAAATGAAGAAGTGAAAAAAAAATGAAAAACGAATAAGGAGAAATGAGGTGAAATGTAAACATATAACTTGACAAAGATATTTTGAGTGAAAAGTAGGTCAGTAGTTAGAGTAAATAAAAATTAGTGTAAGAGTTGATTTTTACAAAATGATTAGTTTATGGGTTTAGTTTAGCAAAAAGAACCGACAAAATCCAGTGTTATGATTGTAACGCCCCAATCCCCGGGGGTTAAACATACGTGTAATTTCACAATTTTGAAATCTCCAATTCGAAACAAACCCTAATTTTGAGAAAATTCTCAAATTGAAAATTCTTAATTTACCCATGATGGAAAACCTCTGACCTTAAATAGCGGAAGCATTAAACTTATCCATGATCGAAATCTTAATCAATAAATAGCGGAACCGAAAAAGTGTCTTAAATGCATAATTAATAAAACCTGAAAAAACTGAATTAAATTCTGAAACAAAGTCAAAACTTGAAATTCATAATTCATGAAGCTTTCACTCATCATAATTCGTAGAAAATCATAATGTATAATAAACTACTTAAATAACCAAGTTTAACAAAAAATATTTTCCTAAGTTTTAAATCAAATCATAAACTGAAAACATAAATTCCTCTGATCTAACAGGTTATGGCAGTCTCTCACTCATGCTGCTTGCCATCACCACCTGCATTATAAATAACTGTAGGGAATGAGTATTTTAAAATACTCAGTAAGCAAACTTACATAATAACACGCCTCCATAGGTCATAAATGCAATCATGACATAACATGACTGAACTTAACATATATAATAAATGAAATAAATTAACGTACTTGATCATGACATGGCTTAACATAGCACGAAGATAACACGTGTCTCAAACAGAATCATTTAACAGATGGCACACGTCGGGCGATGAAACAGATGACACACATTGGGTGACAAAACAGATGGCACTCATATGTGACTGAAAACGTGAACAGATGGCACCTCATGAGTGACGAAAAATATTTACAGATGATACCCAATGTATGACCAAAACATGACAGATGACACCATATGACATGAATAGATGACACCCCATTCATTTAACAGAACAAAACGTGAACAATCCTGATTTCTTGTTAACTAAGGGTCGTGCTTAAGTTCATATCTTACTTAATTATCACTTGAATGAATTAATCTCATAGAGAGAGAGAGAAGAAAGATGCACACAGAGAGAGAGAACGAGAAGGAGAAAGAAACAGAGAGGGGAAGAAAAACAGAGAGGGAATTTGAGAGGGGAAGAGAGAGAGGGATAAAGAGAGAAGTAGAGAGAGACAAATCAGAAGAGAGAGAAATTGAGATAGAGAGAAACAGAGGGTGGGAGAGAAGGAAACATAAGGAGAAAGGGATGAATGAGAGATGGGGGAAGGGGAAACAAAACAGGGGAGAGAGAAAAGACAGAGAAATAAGAGAAGAATAAGAAGAAGAAAAGAAAAAAAGAAAAAAGCTTACCGATGATGGAATGTCGACGGCAACAGCAATGAGCAAGAAGAGAGAAGGAGAAGAAAACGCAGAGAAAGAGGGAGAACAATTTCATTGAAGGGGGTTGCGTGAGAGGGAGAGCTGGGAGAGAAGTTTTGGAGTAAGTATATTAGATTAGGGCTAGCTTAGTGTGTGTATATGCATGTAGTGTGAGTGAATTTCAATTGAGAGGTGAGATTGCCGAATCAAGGAAATAGGGTTAAGGTAATACTAGGATATACATAAGCATATGATGTGAGTTAGATAAAGAGAAATGGAGAGATATAAGCAAAAAAAACTATTTTTAAATTTAAATTTAAACTAAATCATATATAATTAAAATTATTTTACCAAAATTACAAATAATCACTTTTTAAAATCAAATTTTAAAATTATTTTATCTTTTAAATCAATTTTATAAAACTACCTATTTACGGATGTCGGTATATTACAATGACTGTACTTTTCGTCTATATGTTTTGGGTGAAAATTTTGTAATTAGTATAAACCGAGCCTGCCTGTTGCCGTTCTTGCTCTAACAAGAGTTTTCATAATAATCATGCTTTCTCCCGCGCTCCCTCCCCCTACGCTTCTGGAAACCAATTTCTCGATTTCCACATTGTACTTCAATTTCTCTTGCAACATTACTCCGTATATATTAAAAAATTCTGTTAGTTTTTAACAGAAGTTAATAAGTACTGAAATGTGAAATTAATTAGAGTAGAAATTACTAAAATATTAATTACTGAAATGTTAAATTTTTAAAGATTAAAATAAGATTTATTCCTAATATAAAATCCAATTGTTGTTCATTCTAACAAATTAATAAAATATTATATTTTTAATACACATGTTATAACTTATAAGAATGACTATTGAAAATTTGATGGTAGCAAATAAGTACCAATACTATAACTTGATTCACCATTCAAGCAGCTAGACTCTGTAACTTTGACAAGTAAGATTCAATATTTCTTAATTCGGCACCGTCAGGACAGAGAGAGAGAGAGCTAGTTAGATTTGCTTAGAGAGAGAGAGAGGAGCAGCAATGCCGAGGCAAGTACAGGTGGAGTTGTTTTGAAATCTACGATCATAGAAGGAGCGGAAATACTATTACAATAAACTAGTAGCGAACAGCACATGTTAAAGAAAAATTGAAAATTCTGTCATTCAGTCCTTTTAAAAATGTCTCTCTTTCTGTATTTCCTTCCTTTATTCCTGGATCGATCACTTTCAGTTACTCTTCTTCACTTGGGTCTCATTTGTTCCGTCAGACTTTCCATCTTTCCCGAGAAAGTTTTCACCTTGGCCGCCTGTCACTTTACATGTATAGTTCATAATCTGAGTGATAATGGAGGGAGTTTTACAGGAAGGAAGGTCTCTGGCCGAGACTCCCACTTATTCTGTTGCTTCAGTAGTTACCGTAATGGTTTTCGTGTGCTTTGTTGTGGAGCGGGCAATCTATAGATTTGGAAGGGTAAGATTAATGATATTCTTCGCTGTTGCTCTGTTTGGTTGCTGAGGAAATGTGAAAACCTTCAAAATCATGGTTTTTAATTTGTGGTCCTAAACTTGACTTATTTAAGTGGGAATGTAATAGTCATCTGTTTAACCCTTTGTGACTTGGCTAGTTGCAGCAATGAAATAGTTTTCTGTACAGTATTTAGTTCCTTCAGAATTCATATTTGAGAATTTGTGGAAAATTAGAAGTAAGTTGAAGTGTGACTTAATAAGTATCGCTTAGCTGCTGGCGATTGCAGTTATCAGAGGTTCGGAGAACCGAAATTTGTGTGAAAATGATTTCTTTAGCTATTGAGCAAGTGTTGGAAAATGAAATAGAGGATTTACAATTTTTTGTGAAATGTGTATGAGATCTAAAAGAGCAGTGGTGTAGTTTAGATATTGTTTGTTGTAAAAACTTACTCAAAAATGAGTAAATAAGAAAGACTTATGAAAATGAGATAGAAGTAGGAAGTTGAATTGGGCTTTTAATGTTTCTTCCTTGCAGTGGTTGAAGAAAACCAGGAGGAAAGCTCTCTTTGCTTCTTTGGAGAAGATCAAGGAAGGTAATATTAACATGCCTTTGCACCATCATACATGTCACCAAGTATTTAGAGCACGTTTTACACGGATTTGAAGCTTCAGTTTTGTTTTCTACTTTGATGCTTCTCTCTAGTCCCTCCCTCCTGCTCCCCCTCTTTATTTCCCCTCTATCTATGTCTTTCTCAGAATATCATTGATATGGGATTGCGGGTTTATTTTCTGTTATCTTTCCCATAATTTTTATTTCCATGGTAGTAGAGTTGATGCTGCTTGGTCTTATATCGTTGTTGCTGGCACAATGCGCGAGGTGGATATCTCAAATTTGTGTAAATTCATCTCTTTTCACCAGCCGATTCTACATTTGTTCCGAGGAAGATTATGGCATCATCGAACGTGTGATGCTTGAAAGCTATTTCCCCTCTCCCAATGAGACTGCTATACCTCCAAGAGGAATAAGTACTCATTCTCATCAATGTGGTGAGGTAAATGTCCCATAACCTGAACGTTTCCCATTGTCATTAATGGTTGAAACAAGTTTTCTGAATCTAGTTTGATCAGGGCCGTGAACCTTTCGTTTCGTATGAGGGTCTTGAGCAGCTTCATCGCTTCTTATTTGTCCTCGGGATTACGCATGTCCTTTATAGTTGTGTCACGGTTGGTCTGGCTATGAGCAAGGTACTTTTCATCTCAGATTAACAGAAATGGCTAACTTCTCAATAATATGTTTGTGGTATTCTGCCCTGCTCCTGAATAAACTTTGGTTTCGATTTCCATAGAAAGAACCCTTTCTAAGATATTTTAAATAATATAAGAAAACACATTATGGACTAAATTTGTTTTAAAATTATCAATGACATGCCTCAGTAGAGAATAGATAAAAGTACTCTCACCTGGATGCATCATTGATAGAGAAATCTTAATGCATTTAACTTGCTTGACTAAGCACTAACTGTTTATGAAGCTCGATTCCAATTATTTATGGCAGGCCATTCAGAAAGCAACTTGTAATCCAACCGTTGATATTTATATTATCTGTAAAAGACAAGGTCTTTTATTATTATTGAAAATGTCTATTCAATTCTATTGTTTCATATCATTGTAGATTTACAGTTGGAGAAAGTGGGAGAATCAAGTTAGCTTAGCACTTGTTGATGAGAATTTGCAAGGTACATGCTACACAAACGAGAAATCTGCTAAGCTAATTTTCTTCTTACTTTCCTAATTGTGAAATTTTACATTTTCCATTGTGTTTAAAACTCTTTAAGATGATAGCCATTTGATTATTTGATATGAACATGTATATGTAGCGGTATGCCTTATACTCCTGAAAGAACAGAGGTAAAATTATCCATCTTTTATAGCTGTTGTTAACTCAGATATAGCATTCTACTATGTTTCTAGTTGTTCGTAATCTAATAATGTTAATCAATAGAAATAAGTCAAATTTCTCTTATAGTCTTATGACGCATCCTTTATGAATACTTCATGACTTTCTATGAATAAAAAATGGGTAACCTTTGGAGGTACTGATTTTGGATTTGGGGCTGAAATGCTGAATCAGTGAAAGGTCTACACTTGATCCTAGCATATGTAATTTCTTTCATTTTTACTGAAACTACATATTTGAGTTTGTTGTAAGCAATTCTATTATTTAATATTGCTTTTTATTGCTACTTTTACTGGACTAAGGGTGTATTTGTGAGTGCTTGTAACTAGAAACACTTTTATACATTGAAATAACACTATATGAGTTTAAAATGATTCCGTATCCATCCTCATCTGAAGCACTTCGGTATGTGGAACCGTTTTAGGAAACACTTGAATGGGTGTTACTTGTAGAGTATTTTTGAAGACCAAAATGTTCTTCAAACAATAACATTTGTCAAGTAAATGTGATGTAAAGTAGTGTTTTTAATGCATTTAAGTGCTTTCAAGCAAAGCACTCCCAAGCTCACCCTAAGCAATTAGATATTCATATTCAGTATGTCAACATTGTGAATCACCATTTTTTGTTTCATGTTTTAGCTAAGAAACAAAAGATCATGAGGCGACAGTCCACCTTTATTTTCCATCACACATCTCATCCATGGAGCAGGAGCCGGATTCTCATTTGGATGGTACTTTCATTTCTCATAGAATTAAACGTATTGTTGGCGAACTTGCTTCCTTAGGCTCTACCAGTGTTCTCTAGACTTGGTTGGGATTATTTATGGTGATTAAGATAGTAGAAATAGTATGTCATAAATCATAATAGTTACTGTGATAATAGTTAAAATTATAATACTTAATACTGATGATAAAAGTATAATAATGACATAATAGTAAATGATAATAATAACAGTAACAATCATATTATTAGTCACAAAGTACATTGAAAAATAGTGGATAAAGCAATTTCAGATCATGTTGATTATCCGCTGACAAAATTGTGGCAGTTTCGTTCTATGTTGAACAAATTGATTTCGGCAGCATGAAAAAATATGCAACCAAAGAGTTTTCAAACATTAAAGCTGGTCTTTATTTTCATTGTAAATGTCATTGATGAAAAAGAAAGCTTTTGCATGTCAGTTTGCTCTGTGCTGCCATTTTTATAATTGCTTTGTGTTTAAATAGGGTGATTCTTTCCCCTAATTCATAATCAGAAGTTCTTGTGGTTTAATGCTGCAGCTCTGCTTTTTACGACAATTTAAGAGTTCGATAAAGAAATCAGACTATCTGGCACTGCGTTTGGGTTTCGTAAATGTGAGCATCTATCTCTTATCTTTGTAACTTTATTATGGTTTTTTCTCTAATACTACCAAAATATATACTTGAACTGCCTAGATGAAAAAAAATGAATCAGTTTAACATCAGTCCTTTAAGTTTCTCAAGTTAGTTAAGACTTATGAGTCTGTCATAGTCTAGTCTCAATATGAAGTGCAATGACAACTTTAACATTTCCTTCTAAGGAAGGTGTATAAATATCCGACGTGAATAGCTGACTGTAGACTACGAAATTTAAGGAGAGGTTTTCTTTCATATATTAGACTTTAGTAATTCCCTCTATAAAAGACCAATAAGTGTAGCTTTCAAGTTTCAACAATTGTCAATGTTTGATTTCCTTTTTAATTCTAATTCTTTCAATTTGAAGTTCTTATGTTTAAAATAGTTAAAAGTATTTTATCTCCATTTGATTTTTATTTGCACATGAAACTCGTCTTTGGCTACAGATTATCTACATAAAAGTAATGTCTTTTGGCGTCTTATTTGATTTTTCTTGAAAGAATGACATGTTGAAACTTTCCAGTTTCCTAAAAAAATACTGTATTACCAGACCATACTATCTCCTAATAGTTCATTGTGACACTATGTCTAAGCCTAACATTTTCTTTGGGTACTGTTTTCTTGATTCCAGAAGCACAAACTACCACATTCATATAATTTTCACAAGTATATGGTTCGGAGCATGGAAGATGAATTTCATGGAGTTTTGGGAATTAGGTATGAATTTTCCTGAATTACAGTTGTCTTTGGTCAGCTAAGGAGGTATTTTTTATCCCCGACATCCTACTGCTGAATTAATTTTGATTTTTGTAGCTATCCACTCTGGGGCTATGCCATACTTTGCATCTTCATAAATATTCATGGTAATCTCTTTGTACATTTTCAATTGTGAAAATGACACTGAACTAAACCCCCTAACCTTTGGGATAAGTTGCACTTTAGTCACAAACCTTTTAAAATGATAGACCTCTTTTGTTAGCACAAACAGTCTAATTAACCTTGTTACAATCGTTAATGGAAACATGCATGTGGACACGTACACGCTTATGAGATTAGCATAAGAGACCATATATTCCCCGTAGTTGGAAGATTTTCATCAGTTCACCAAAAAGAAATGCTACTTAAGAGGAAGATAGAGGTCAGCAAAGACAAGAGATGATGGTAAGGTGAAAATCCTTCAAGAATGATGAAGATGTGGTCTTTTACATTAATCTCACAGACACATGCATGTCACATGTTTGTTTCTATTAGTGATTGTGACGAAAGATTAAGTTTGGACAATATGTGCTTAAAAATAAAAATTTAGGGACTAAAGTGTTGATTTTGAAAAGTTTGGGACTAAAGTGCAACTACCTCAAAGGTTAGGGGGATTTAGTGTAATTTACCCTTTATATTTTAATGGACTTCTGACGAAAAAACAAATTATTCATCATGGTAACTTGTGTAAGTTTCTAAGTTTCAAATATATAAAAATACTGAGATACCGACAGCAATACTTTCACAGATTCTAATTTTCTGAAGTTGTTGATCTTATATTATTGACACAGGTTTAAATATCTACTTTTGGCTTTCTTTTATCCCTGCAATTGTAAGTAAGCTTATTCTTTATGGTTGAACCAGAATAGACACTGGGCTTAAAATTGATGAGTTTCGTTTTGAACTGTTTCAAATTCAAAGCTTGTAATGGTGGTTGGGACAAAACTTCAACATGTTGTGTCCTCTTTAGCACTTGAAATCTTAGAACAAGCAGGTCCCTCCGTTGGAACTCAAGTAAAACCACGTGATGATCTGTTTTGGTTCAGAAGACCTGAGATTTTATTACACTTGATACAGTTCATCGTATTTCAGGTCTTGTTTCAATTTCTTATTCTTCATCTCACTTAATTGTCTAAGTCTATAATCTAGTTTTTATTAGGATTTCCATTGCTAAAAAATGATGTAAAATTAAGGTTTGTTTCTTGTGCTTGCAGAACGCGTTCGAGATGGCAACATTTATCTGGTCCTTGGTAACATGAATTTTTAATTAATTTTCTTCATGAAAAAGATAAGTTCTATGGTTAGAACGGAAAATATCAAGCAATATACATATGCTAGAGTCTTATGCATTGTAATTTAATTGTCAAGATGATGTTCTTCAGAGAATTTCATTATTGTTTAAACAGAGTAAATTATGAAAGATGGGTTCTTGAAGATAAAAACCAAGACGAGCTGTAAAAGCGTCTAGTTTTATCTTTTTCCCCAATTGCATTCAGATCTATGCATTTTACTGTCATGAATTAGTTCTGATGCTGTTTGCTTTTTCCTTTAAATAACGTCAATTTACATTATCGGAAAAGCTTGTAACGTTTTGTTGTAACTTTTTTATAGTGGGGACTTAAGGAGAGATCATGCTTTATGAAGAATAATTGGATGATAGTCATTAGATTGGCATCTGGGTATGTTCTTCTCAAATGTATCTTTTTCCCTTTTAAGTAGTAGTTACTACTGAGCTTGTGTTTCTTTTGTCTAATATATAAGCTGGCAAACTATTCAAGAACTTCTTCAGTTCCAAATTTAAGAAAGAAAAATCAATCAATAAATGAAAAACCCAAACAAGCCCTCAAAAACCATATTTCTACAAATGGAATACATTCAAATAAATCTTATTTCTACAAACTAAACTGTTTCCATTACAACCTTTTACATCAGTCATTACTTCCCTAGTATATCCCAAGCCAGGCCGTTCCATTGACTCTTACTGATAAAAATTTGATTCCACAAGAAATTGAGCCAAAAGCTGCCGAATTAGCCTATTTTTTGCTTGTACCAATTGAAGAGATAGTCATGTTCCGGTTAGAGTAATTTTCATGATCATCATAGGGTAATTTGGAAAAATCTATTTTGAATGTCAAATAAAATAGACAATTATATTGTCAATTTTACATTCTTGAAGCATGATGGTCTTGTGGATTTGATAGGTAATATCGAGTGGTCATAACTGGTTGTGATTGTCTTGTATGGATTATAAACCCTTACAGTTTCTCATTTGATAATGCAGTGTTCTTGTTCAGTTCTGGTGCAGCTACAGCACTGTGCCTCTTAACATAATTGTTACACAGGTTTGTTCCAACATTTCTACTTAAAATGGAAATTTTAACGTAATAAGTAAAAAACATGCATATGGAAAGATTCATGCACATGTCTCCATTTTTTTTTTCAAAAAGTAGGATATGGGGACACATTGAATATAATAGATATATATGTTTTATAATATTTACGTGTATGAAAAATATATTTGCAGTACTTGATCAAACTAACAATCCTATCAAGAAGAAGCCACTGAGGTTATATTAAAGCTTTAAGCAAATTTCTCTCTCTATTTTAATCTAATAGACAATATATTGTCAATTTTTTTTCTTTTCTTTTCTTCACCATGTTTCTTTTTCGATTTACAATTCGAAGCTTAGTTTATTTAAGAAACTACCCAAAGACGTGCCTAAAATGTGTCACGACGTGTCGAAAACTTGTCCGAAAATGAAAAAAAAATTTAGACATGATTTTAGCGTGTTGGTGTTCAACACATTTCAGACACTAACACTCTCATCATTTGGACGCGTCGGTGCTTCATAGAAGGAAATTAATTCATTTCGTTAACTATTCTCTCCCTAACTTTGAGTAACAAGTGAGCAACTTCTCAAAGAAACCATAAAAAAATTTGAAAACAGTTGAAACTAGAAATTTCAGTACCTTTCTTAATAATATTTGTGAATGTTAAACAACATAAGTTATTGACTGATAATCTCAGATGGGATCTCGGTGTAAGAAAGCATTGGTTACTGAGAGTGTACGAGAGTCACTCCATAGTTGGTGCAAGAGAGTAAAGGAAAGATCTAAACGTGATGCAGCATTCTCTGTGGCAACAAGGTCAGTATGTTCACTTGAATCCACAATCGATGAGAGGGACGAAATAACTGTTGCATCCGGCACATTATCCCGGAGCTCTTCTTTAGACTCTCTGAATCAAATTACTGTAGAGTCGTCTGAACAACCGGGGGAGATTCTTGAGATTACTAACATCCCTGAGCATGAATACTCTTTCCGGGTGGAAGAGTATTTAAATGATTCTATCTCTCATCCTCTTTCACCTGGTGAAGAAGAAGGTAACGTTGATATTGGAGAGGAAGAAAAAAAGGCTGAAACTCTCTTAGAGTTATTTCGTAGGACATGAAATATGGTATATATCCTTGTGAATGTTGATTTTAACTCTTTGGAAGCTTCAATCTTGTTCATTTGGTTTTTTATTCACTCTTTGAAAGTTAGGCAAGTTTTCACACAGATATTTAGTGGAATGAATGAAATTTTTCCTCAATCAAACATGGATTAACTTAGTATTATTGCAAGCTTCATTCTTTACTCTTGCGACAGTTTTTAAATGAAATGTGCCTTAGATATAGGCCATTCATTTTATTTTAGACGACTTAAATCTGAGCTACGCAAAACATAAAGGTAGATTTGAGCCATTCAAAATCAAATAAAGATACAAATTTTACAGCATCCTTTCTGTTTATCCAAACAGAAGAAGATACGTATCCTTAGGATGCTACTTTTCTTTAATTTGGGACAACAGGATAATGTTTTTGAAACAATTTTCCCTTGTTTATCAATGTGATGTTAGTTTTCATTAGGAGGCTCACCAAGACGCTAGATATAACACACACAAAAAAAGAGATTCCTTAGAGACACATTTATCAAAATCCATATTAATTATTGAACTACAATGGTTTCATTTGTGACAACAAATGAAGTAGAAAAAAGTACCTTAAGTGAGACTCACTCATAATAAAACAAACACATTTTCCAAGAATAAAACTAAGCACAGAAACTGAAAACAGACAATCAACCAGTGAGCTCTTCCTCCTTGTGGGTTTCAATGACAACATCAGAAGTAGGGTAAGCAACACAGGTAAGAACAAAACCCTCCTCAATCTGATCATCATCAAGGAAACTTCCATCTGATTGGTCAACACTCCCTCCAACAACTTTCCCAGCACATGACGAACAAGACCCTGCTCTGCATGAGTATGGAAGGTCAATCCCTTCTTCCTCAGCTTGATCCAAAATGTATACATCATCTGGGCAATCAAATTCATTTGTTCCCTCTGGTGTTATCACCTTCACCTTGTAACTTGCCATTGCTGTTATACGGCCGCCACGGCTGCTCTTCAGCCCAAACAGAGCTTGACCCACGTTGGGAAATGACCTTAGACTTGTCAGTGGCTGTGCCCTCACAAATGAGGAGCTCACCATTGGGCCAGAGAGAGACGCTGTGGTTGCCATTTTTTTTGGTAATGCAATAGGCGATAGTGTTTTCTCTACTGCTGCAAAGAGTCTGAGACTTTAGATAGGGAGGGGAAGATGTTGGTAGTTGTTGATAAGGTAATGGCTTGTGGCAGTAGTGTGGGTTGGAATTAAAAGGGAGGAAATTTTTTGCAAGGAATCCTATCTGCCACGTGGCAACTTTTATGTGATGACTCTATCTTTTTATTATCATCACCAGTTTATTGGTGACTGTGGTTGCCACAATCCTCTAGAGAAATTCAAATCCTCTAGAGGGATTCAAAAACCCCGAAGGGGTCATTTGTCTGAATGGTTGTTTGGATTATATATATTTTTTAATTTATTAAATAAAAATTATATCATTTTTTGAGAATAAGAAATTTTATATTTCTGATCCATCAACTTTTATATCATCACTTACAATTTCTCACATCTCTCATCATTTCTTTTTATTTCTCAATGTACATGTCAAATCAATTGAATAATATTTTTTTTTCTTCATTTTTCAACCAAGTTTTTTTTCTACTTGAAGGGTTCAAATGTTTTTATGACTACTTGAATTTTTCAAATAATTTTTTTTTCAGTCAACACTCATACACCAGATGACTACTTGAAGGATTCAAATAGTTGTTTATGACTACTTAAAATGTTCAAGTAGCTATTTTTTCAGTCAATTACTCATACACCGGGTGATTACTTGAATGGTTCAAGTTGTTTATGCTTGAACACTTTAAATAGTTATTTTTTGTTTAATCAGTCAGTAACCAAAATACTAGTAACTACTTGAAGGTATCAAGTAGTTTTTTATGACTACTTGAACCCTTCAAGTAGTTTTTTTTTAACTACTTGAGCCTTTTTTACGTCTAAAAAAATAAGAAAAATGAATGTCGAGTACTTTAATGGTTTAAGTAATTTTTTATGACTATTTTCCCTTCAAGTAGTTATTTTTTCGTCAGTCAGCAACTCAGACATTATGTGACTACTTGAAGGAATCAAGTGCTTGTTTATGACTATTTGAAGGGTTCAAGTAGTTGTTTAGGACTACTCGAACCCTTCAAGTAGTTATTTTTTATTTTGTCAGTCAGCAACGCAAACACTAGGTGACTACTTGAAGGGTTCAACTAGATTTTTATGACTACTTAAAAAGTTCAAGTAGATTTTTATGACTACTTAAAATGTACAAGTAGATTTTTATGACAACTTGAAGCGTTCAAGTAGCTTTTTATGACTACTTGAGTCTTTTTTTTGCGTACAAAAAATAGAAGAAAAAGAACGTTGAGTACTTGAAGGATTCAAGTAGTCAAAAAAACTACTTGAACTCTTCAAGTACTCAACGTTCCTTTTCTCTTATTTTTTTGACACAAAAAGGTTCAAGTAGTCATAAAAAGCTACTTGAACCCTTCAAGTACCCAACGTTCATTTTCTCTTATTTTTTTGGACGTAAAAATGTTCAAGTAGTCATAAAAACTACTTGAATCCTTCAAGTAGTCACCTGATATTTGGGTTGCCGATTGACCAAACAAAAAATAATTACTTGAAGGGTTCAAGTAATCATAAATAACTACTTGAACCCTTCAAGTAGTCACCTAATGTCTGGGTTGCTGACTGGTGAAAAATAAATTAATTGAACCTTTCAAGTACCCAACGTTCATTTTTTCTTATTTTTTTTACGTAAAAAAGACTCAAGTAATCATAAAAAGCTACTTGAAAAGCTTAAATAGTCATAAAAACTATTTGATATTTTCAAGTAGTCGCTAATGTTTGGATTGTTGACTGATCAAACAAAAAATAACTACTTGAAGGGTTCTCAAGTAGTCATCAACAACTACTTAAACCCTTCAAATCGTCACCTGATGTATGAGTAATTGACTAACAAAAAAATTATTTTTGAACCCTTCACCTAGTCTATGAGTGTTGATTGAAAAAGAAATTACTGAAGGGTTCAAGTAATCATAAAAAATTATTTGAACCCTTCAAATAGAAGAAAAAATTTCATTGAAAAACAAAGAAAAAGAAGAATAATAAAATATTATTAAATTGATTTAACATGTGCACTGAGAAAGAAAAAAATGATGAGAGAAGAGAAAGATTACAAGAGTGATGTGAAGTTGGTGGACCAGGAATACAAAACTCCTTAGTTTCAAAAAGAGGTATAATCTTCCTTAGACAAGTTGAAAATGTATATTTTAAAAAATACATCTCTAAAATATATAAATGAAGTTAGTGGGAGAAAAACATTTTTGACAAAAAGAGACTTCATTGTTTCATTTTCATGAAATTTCTTATATGTTTTTATGCATTCCACAAATAGTATTGCTCTATATCATTTCATTTTACACATATGTTTAATAGATTTCCATCTTTTGAAATAATACATTAGTAGAATTTTTATTGTTTAATTTATCTCATGCAACGCACCTCAAAGAAATTAGTATATTAAAAATGTTATAATTTTAACGAATATATCATGTTATAATTTAACATATTCGGTTAAAAATTATTTTTTCAACATCTTCATTCTTCTTTTCAACATTATAACTAAATTTTCTTTTTTTTCTTTCTTCTTTTCAACATCTTCGTTTATATATTTTACTCACTTCTCTCACTATCTATTCCTTCTTTTAAAAATTAATTTTTAAAGTTCAATTTACTAATGTGATAAGTACTTGAACTCTTGAAGTTATTATATTTGGTTTGAGTTTTGCGACTCAAATTTGTCAACAGCTACTTGAAGGATTCAATCCTCCAGTGATCATATTGGATGTGGTGAAAATATTAACAGTTATTGATGACTTGAAGTAGTATATTATAACTGCTTGTATTCTTCAAGTTATCAGATTCAAAGGAGGGTATAAGTCATTAAAAAAGGATCACATCCTTGGAAGGGAAGATTAATCAAGATATATATCATTTAGAAATCTTTTTTGAGGTACGATACAATTCAAATTATGATAAAAATCAAACTTCTTTATTCTAAAATATATCTATCATACATCTCGCCTAGTACCTAACACTACCAAATTGAATTGGATTGCTAAATCTTAATACAAATTGTACACGCAAAGAAAACTATAAGGATTAATAGAAAGCTAAGCAAATATTTCTATAATTTTGTAGTATAGTTCTTACGTGTAGTACTGAAATTATCCATCCCTTCTTTTCAAACTTCAAGTTTAATTTATTAATTGTATAATTACTTGAACTCTTCAAGTTATCATATCTAACTTGAGTTTTGGAACTAAAAAATATCAACAGTTATTTGAAGAGCTCAAGTAATTACAATATATTACTTGAATCCTTTAAATGATCATATTAGACTTGGTTGAAAATTTCAATAGTCACTTGTGGGGTCAAGTAGTATGTATGTTATAACTATGTGTACCCTTAAAATTATCACATTTGACTTGAGTTTTATTATTTAAAAATGTCAACAGTTACTAGAAATAGTTTAAATATATTAATTGAACCCTTCGAGTAATCAATATGATAACTTGAATGATTCAAGTAGTATATTATAACTAACTTAATCGTTGAAAGAATGGGTGAGAACCCAAGAGATGAAAGAATAAAGAAAAATGGAGAAAAAGACATGGATTTCATTTGAAGTAGATAAAACTGTCAATTGAATTTTTCGATAAATGTTCTTGCATAGTGAAAAAATCTATGGGCACTTGAATGACAATTTAGTAATTATATGTTGCATTATTTGATTTAAATGGGCCGATATGTATAATTCTTATTTTTAATAAAAAGGTAAATCACCAAACTCTATATCAAAAGGTATATTTTTTTCAAATAACCATAATTTTGTGCCATTAGACATTTTAGTTTCAAAATTTTGAAAAATGACACTAAAGAAACTATTAAAACATCATCATTGTCGTCCCTATTCAAAGTAACCTTGAAAGAAATGAAACCTTAAGATGTTTGTCATAATTCTCTCACTTTTCTTATACCAAACAAGAGAATGTTCGTATGTACATGTTCTACTTAGTTGGTAAGTTTACTATCCTTTCTTAAATCCATTTTAAGTCGGGAAATTTGCAATTTTCATCACACTCGGTGGGTGTATATAACAAAATGTCCTTTTTTTTCTTAAATTACAGGGATGGCCGAAAATTGCACGTGCTAAAGCTGGAGCAGTTAAATTTTTATTATTTCTCTATTTTTCCATTCTCTATAGCGAGCTGTGGGATGGAAACGAGCTGTGGATTTTCAAAATTGGCAACCCTACTATAACGTGCTTCTTCCTTCCTCATCGGAAGAAGTCATGATTCTGTACAACCCTATTATAAAGATCTTTGTTTTCAAGCTGAGGGGTTCGAGTTGATACTGTTTTCAGATTCAAGCATTATATTTTTGGCAAACTGCTACTGTTTTACGGTGAGCTGCTGGTGGTTTTTCTTTTCCGGCGAGCCGCTTTTGTCGCCTACATTCTTCTCTAATGAGGTGAGTTATATTTCTTGATTTTTCACATTATTAAGTTTTTCTTTGCAATTTCTTGTTTTACATTGTTCAGAAATTTTGTGATTTACATTGCAATTTCATTATTTTCAGATTTTCTAAGTAGAAAATTTGTGTTTGTATATCTTCTTTGATTGTTTATCTTCTCTATATTTTTTCTACATTGATTTGTTCTTTTATTTTGTGTTCTTGTTTAGAGAATGTTCTTGTTAGATTATGTACATTATTTTATTTGAGTCTATATATTTTCTTCGTTATTCTGTGTAATTGTTAGAAAGTATTTTTCTTGCTTCTTTTCAGACAAACATTATTCTGAGTCTTGCTTCTGTATACTGCTAACTAAATTATATACTACTAGTATCGATATTATGTACCACATTATTCTTTTCAGACAAAATTATATACTTTTCAGACAAACATTATTCTGAGTCTTGCTTCTTTTTTGAAAATAAAGCTTACACTATCGGCTGAGGAACATTTGAGGGACGAGTATATAGTTGCTCGAACTATGTCAGTATGTGTCATGTATTTTATTTAGTTATTATATGGTTTTATTTTAACACAATGGTTATGTGTAACTTATTTTTACAGCTTTTCAGGTTGGTTCATATGATATAAATGAATTTCATGTTAGTCATAGTGGTGTCATGCATGTTTTGAACTTGAGTAGCCCTACGTGTTCTTGTCAGAGGTGGGATTTGGATCATATCCCATGTGCTCATGCTTGTGCTGTCTTTTGCAATCGAAATTTGAGTTCATGTTCATATGTTAGTGATTGTTTTTCAAGTACGGAATATGCTTCAACCTATAAAGGCGTCGTTCACCCATTAGGACATTGGAGCATGTTACATATTCAAGATGAAAGGTCAATTGAAGATACTACCTCCAGATGTGAGACGTTCAGCTGGGAGACCGAAGAAACAACATATTCCTTCTATATGTGAAACTAGGCGACGCGTGAAGTGTGGTCGTTGTGGTCAATTTGGTCACAATCAGAAAACATGCAAGAACCCAATTCGTACTTCCTCTTCTAGGAATAGTAAGTAGACACAATTATTATTTTAACATTTGATATTATTAATTTTGTACTTTTATGTTTATGAGCATTCTTTTTTATAAGTCTTAATGCAAGCTGTTTTTTATTGGCAAACTTCCATTTAAGTTGTATTTTTATTGTTCATTTTAATTTAGTTGTTTCTTGAAATTGACTATTTGAGTATGCTTATTTTATGTGCACATTTTTCATTGATAGGTAGTTTTTAGGAAGGTTTTTAAAATTGTTATGTCTCTAACAGTTGTATAGAGCTCGTCATAAAATCTTGTACCTTGAGTATCTAATTTATATACCGTCCTGATTTGAACTGAAAGGGGGTTACCTATTTTTACATGACACCCCTAAATAATCTAGCTCCTGCACAAGAAATTATACAATACATCAGCACTCTATTATATATTTAGATACTTCTCGAATTCTAAAAACATATTCATAAGCATCCATATAACGGTATCTAGAAACTTGTTAAAATCCATACTAAACACAAATCCATATCAAGTTCTTAAAAATACAATTCCAAAACCCACTAATTAAATTGAGATCCAAGGTAGAAGCTTGGTTTGGTTTCAAGTGAAGCTGGCTTTGGTCCTTGATCATTCGCTACCGTCTTCTTCACTTTTTTTTATCTCTCATCCACATACGTTGATTCAAGAGCTTTGCTTTTCTTGACCAACCATTTTCTTCCTTTTGGCTTCTTTGAAGAGTTGTCTTTACTCCTCAAAACCTTCACCAATACTTCTTCTGGTTGGCCTTCCTCTTTGCCTTCATCTTAGCCTTCCTCTTGGCCTTGATCTTGTACATGCTCCTATTTATCAATATATAATATATCAGTAATAATACTCATAATTTTATTATGAACACTATATAATTTTCTTACTGCTTCTTGCTGCCTAGCTTGTTGGTCTAATCTTTAAATTTTTTTTAATGCCGTTTGATATTCTATTCAAGCTTTCGAATATCAAATGCAATTGTTCCTTTGTTTCGTCATCGTCTCTTGGTCTGCTACTCCCTGCTTCTCCTTCATTCTTACGAGGTTTCTTCATTAGTCTCTCAAATGAGTCCTCTTCCTCGGATTGGACAGTAGTCATTATTGGTTCCTTTCCTTTTAGTGTCTCTTCATTGCTACAGAAAGGCTCCATGTATGATGCTTCCAGTTCCTTTTGGGTCGGTACCATTCTTGTCAACGTAATTTGAAGTTGTTTGATCATTTAATAAAATAAGGTTATTAAGAAGAAGATTTTTCAACAACAGTAAATAATTTTAAGTACTAGTAATTAAATTACATACCTAGTTATTATTAAGAACAGTATTAGCCAAGTCATTCCACGAGGGCTATACATGTGATTCCTAGTTGCAAATCCTTGGAATTGTTGTAGCTATCCTCTTGGAAAATCAGTTTTTCCTTTATGAAATGTTGTGGATAGTCTTGTATGCCCAAACGATCAAAGCATGCTAGAAACCACCAACACCATATCTCATCGCATCTACATGTTTCAAATAATCTTTAATGAATTCGATTGTTAGTTCGTATGATAGTCTTCCCCATGGATATCTCTTGAATGTTTTCTCGTCATCAATTATATTGACATGTTGAATGTCATCTTTATGCTCTCTTGACAAGATAAGAGAAGGTTTTCCAAGTAGTATAACCGCACAACCTTTATCTTATTTTCCTTTTTCGCTCCTTACATCACATTGAATGAGAATGCAAGGTTTTTGCGCATTATCGACTTCATTGATGGGAAAATAGCCTCTCTTAGCATTCCTTCCTTCATCCCCCCCTTTTGTATAAGTGGATACTCCTAACAATTCAGCCTCGTCACTAGTGCAAATTCTTTTAAGCCAAAGTTCATAACATCTTTATATTCTTCAATTGATTTCATCTTAGATTCTTTTTCTTCTTTTTCTGTTTCATTTCCTTCTTCTTCAACAGATTTTGCATATGTATCTTCATCATTTTCATTTTCATCATCCTCGTCTTCTTTTTCAGATTATTTTTCCTCTTGTTCAGGTGTGGGTTGTGTATCGTCTTTCGTTGTAGGTTGTGTGTCTTCGTCTTGTGTTGTCTGGGTCGGTTGTGTTTCATCTTATGTTTGAAATAATTCTTCATTTTTTGGGATTTGTTCTTCTATTTGTTGATTACCTTCCATTATTCGAAGTTGTGATCACGTTTTACGTGATGGTCCTTCTTGTTTCTTTTTTCTTTTAACCCATTTACTCCTTGTGTTTTAGCTCGAGTCATCTTTCAAAATAACAACACACTTTTAAGCAACCATAACTTTTAAACCAATATCTAAATTATTGACAGATACATTGATAACCCACTGCTTGGCAAAACAAGCAGTGGGTTATCATACATTGGTAATAAAATTAAGTCACACTAGTATCAAAATTATTGACAGATATCAGAGATGTTATTACCTTTTGGTAACAAATTTTGATACTATAAAATGTATCTAATAGATTCATAAAATGCATGTAATGAGTTATACCATTTCAGTAAATTATAGACCAACATGTAACAGATTTCGATACTAATTTTGGTCTTTTTATAAAATGCATGTAACAGATTCAAAATTATGCGCATATTAAACTGAATTTAACTTATATTTGGTGAGGTCACTAATCTATATACTAGTAAATTCTACAGAAGAGAAATCTAACACAATAGGGTTTAATAATAGCTTTTGTAACTAAATTAGATACTAGAATCATGTAGTTTTGATAGATTTAGTGGAATCGGGAGACTTAATATGCATTTAAACCACCGAAAATAAAAAGGTCCAAATTAGGTCACTAATTTAGATACTGTCAAAACATAAATTAAAGAAGAATTTTTCATACATATTTTGATGAATGTTTGTTGAGTTTTGAGCTCCTTTAATAGCTTCTTCATTGCGGTTGGCTTTTTCTTCAGGTAGGAAGAATGACGGCTTCAATGGCGTTGTATGGACGGTTTCAATGGCGTGGAGAGGTTCTGTTTCTTCGAGGGTTGGGAGGGTTTCGACGATACAAGGTGTTTTAGTACTTTTTGAGTGACAATCTATTTGATTTCTAATCTAACGGTGAGTATCAGGGCATATTGACACGTGTCATCTATCTGACGATGAAATGGGTTTCATTTTCTCGCTTCTCTATATTCCCCAAAACACGTGTTTTGTTTAAACCATCGAAATGAACATTTTGATTAAATGGAGCGTGGACTAGGCCATTCAAGCTACTGTAGCGCGTGGACTGAGCCTTTAATTTTCAGGGACATAATATTAGTAAATGACCGCCCGGCTATTTTTGCTAATAAAATCTTGGGCGGCCATTTACCTACAAGAATGGCCCAAGTTCTCCCTTTTAAGTCTCGCATTTCCAACACTAGGGCTATTCATTCCTCCAGCCCAGCCCAACGAAGCCCTCGGCTTTTTCTGATTTCCTCCTCCAACTCCCTAGTCCCTATAAGCTTAAGAAAAGTTAAGTGAGGATATAACCTGAAATTGCGTTTAAGATGCCCAAAAACGACTAAGGATGATGTTTTGAAAGATTATGAACCACACATTAATTACGGAAATTGTAGCATATAACCATTTTAATATGGCATTTTAATAGGGCGCTTTAGTATTTTAGTCATTTTTAAACTTAATTAAGTAAATAGCCAAATTGTGTGGACCATAATTTTCAATACCTAATATACCATTTCTTAATTAAATATAAAATGAGTAAACACAATTATCTTATTTGTTTATATAATTATCTCTTCATTTATTAATTAAACAACAATTATCTTTTTTGTAAACTATTTAAACTTTTTATTATATAATTATTAATTAAACAACATTTATCTTTTTGTTTACACCATTTTTAATTAAATATACATTTAATTAAATATATTTAATGACAGTATAATTATATATTTATTTATTAATTAAATAAATACATCTATCTTTTTGTTTACACGATTTTCTAATTGAATGGAAATTTACTTAAATATATACTTTGTAATTAAATATAAAAAATATATTTAATTCAATATAAATTTAATTAAATATTAAATATTAAATTTCAAAATTCAAAATTCAAAATTTAAATTTAATTATATATT